>PVIW01000425.1:132883-514580 GCA_004026585.1 Noctilio leporinus | reverse complement strand
CACTGCTGCTCAGGATTGTAAAGCAGTTGGCCCACAGGAGTGCTTGGAAAATGATGGCCAGCCGTTATCCACATCCCATCCTTGTACACCTTGTCCCTCCACCTGGGGATCATAGGTCCTTCTATGACTCCAGTCACAGTTCATGTGCTAACAATTCCATCCGCCTTTAGATCTTTCCTGAGCTGCAGACTGGCTGTCAGCTGATTCCTTGTCAGTGGCTCCTGGATTTGGGACCAGGAGTAAAAGCCAACTCTCAAAGTTATTTAATTCTCTGGTTTTCTGATTCCAAGGTTCACAGATCTCCCACTTTCTTCTCTGGGAAGCCTTTCTGTCAATACTCTCTCTCTCACCTCTTCCCATTTCTCTTCCCTCAGGGTGACTCGACCTGGTCTCCTGCCCTCAGTCTTTGCTCACATTCATACCTTTGCTTCCCTTCCCTTCACTCTCCATGCAGGTCTCTCAACTTCTTTTGGTTTGGAGGTCACCTCCTGAGAGCAGCTGGTCTGGGTGCTTTCCCAAGACTGCAGTGTGAGTATGCCTTTAAAGGGCCTGGGATAGAAAAGACATCTTCTAGTGTCTCAGTGGTGGGTCACCATTCATTCATTCATTCAACAAATGTTCGCAAAGCTATTCTGGCCAGGCCCTTGGCTGGTGCTGAACCACTGAAGGGAGACAGTACAGGGTAGGCTTAAGAGCAGCAACTTTGGTGTTTGCCTGACACTTTATAACTGTGTAACCTTGGCAACTGAGCTTTAGATTTCACATCCATAAAAAGGGGGAAATAATGGGCCCTGTGTATTAGGATCACTGTGAAGATGAATGGGGATAATCCACGTATTAGTCTGCTAGAGCCACCATAGCAAAGTCCTGGTGGTCTCAACAACAGAAATGTATTTTCTCACAGTTCTAGAGACTGGAAGTCCGAGATCAAGGTGCCAGCAGGGACCTCTATCCTTGCCTTGTAGATGGCTGCTGCGTGTCACTTCTATTGGATTAGGGCCCCATCCTGTGACCTCACTTAACTAATTACCTCTTAAAGACCTGTGTCCAAATACACTCATGTTGGGGGCTTCAACATATGAATTTGTGGCAGACACAATTCAGTCCCTAACACCATGTTAGGTGGTGGCCTGAGCTCAGTACAGTGATATGTGATTGCTACCATGCTACCATGGAGTCTCAGCTTAATAGTGGAAGGTATTTATTACTACTACTACTATTATTATTATTATTCAGAATAATCCCCAATCCCTGTGCCCTTTAGAGTCCTTGGATCTAGAGGTAGAAACAGCCTGTAAGTGGGAAATGATTATAAGGGGATATGGTACTAAAGTGGGGTATATCAGGGTAGAGTCCAAACCAGGACCCAAGTCTTTGACTGCAGCATTGTGCTGTTCCAAGTTGTGATCTCACAGGTCCAGTGTGTGTTTCACTAGACTATGAGCTTCCTGGAAGCTGGGGCCTTGTCTGACCCAACTCCAGGCTTAGCAGAGGATCATGCACCTGAGAATACTGGATGACTGACTGAATGAATACATGAGATTGTGAATGAATGATGGAGCTGAGGGGCTGGAAGGGTAGTAGGGAGGATAAATGAATGAATGAATGGGTAATGGATTGGGAGGAGCAGGAATAGGGTCAACTCTGCCCAAGTTTGTTAATCCTTTTAAACCTTAGTTTCCTTAGCTGTAGAATGGGGTATTAGCCATACAGACCACACCAGGTGGTTTTGAGGATTTAATAAAATAATGCAAGCAAAATGCCTTAAATAATGATTGCAGCTTTCAGGCAAAGAAGCTGGATAAGCTCCTGGAGTGAGGCTGGCGCTGCTGCTGACTGTGGCAGACCAGGCTTCACCTTCTCAAGCCTCACAGCTCCCGTCCATCCTCCAGAAAGACAGGGTTAGTGTCTGGGGAAGGTCGGATGCTGTCTAGCTGTTCAAGGAGCCATAGAGTAAATAGAGTCACCCACTGATAACACCACTTAACTAATTTCTCACTTAAGCTTCCTTACAAGCCTTGGGAAGTAAAATAGAATTGAAAAAAAAATCCTCACCCAGGAATATGCTTATTGATTTTAAAGAGAGAGGAAGGCAGAGAGAGAGAGAGAGAGAGAGCGAGAGAGAGAGAGCTTGATTTGAGAGTGAAACATTTATTGATTGCCTCCTGTACGTGCCCTGACTGGGGATCGAACTCAGTCAGGGCTGAAATAGAATTTTTACAATCCTTTGTCAGAAGAGGAAACTGACCCTGGGGAGAGGGAGTAATCTGCCCAAGGTAACACACATGAGCAAACCCAGACCAGAGCTAGGATCTCAGTTTCCTAGTCCTGACTCCCAGCCAGGCCTCCCAGTTCATTCACTATGGAGTCAAGTACAGGAGTTCGAATTCTCATCCCTCCACCTCTTACTGTGAGCAAGTTACATCCCTGCACCTCTGTTTTCTCAGTCTTAAAATGGGCCCAATCATGATAGAACCCAACTCAATGCATTGCCCAAGGAATGCACCCAGGAAACATTAAATAGGATCGTGATTTGCTTTGTCCTTTGTGTAGGAGAGAGGGAGATAGACCACATGCAGTCAGATTCTTTCTCTCCCGCGGAAGCCCAAAGCCCAGGGGTATGTGGGGACGGAAGGGTGGCCTTGCCCATCTGTCCCTGTGCCAGAGCCGAAGAGGAAAGAGGCCAGGCTGTGAGCAGCCTCCTGCTAGGCTGATCCCCATGATAAATCACAAAGATGTTTGTGATGATTATTTAAAGCTCTTGGCTGACTGCCCATCCTGGAATGGCTATCTTGGCCCTGGTCAGGCTGAAGTGGATCGCAGGGACTCTTGCACATGCCTTATTGAGGTTGGCTTCTTTTATTCCATTATTTTCATTAATAGGCTCATTGACACAATATTGTTCTTGGCCCCAGCTCAGACCTTCTGCTCGCTTTCAGAGGCAACAGGCTGGCTTGGCCAAGGGACTGCAAGCTTCCTATCAAGGGGGCAGAAGGCATGAAGGCTCAGCAGTTCTTGTCTACAGAGTGTCACTGGCAGGATGAGGAGAGGGGGCAGCCTTGTGCAGCTGAGCTGTAGGTCTGGGTCTTGGTCTCCTCTCCTTGGTGCGAAGGAACAGAAATGAGGCAAAAGGCAAGAGGGAGGGAGATGGGGTGCCCTTTCATTCATTGAGCAGACATTTTCACTGAGGACACATGTTGGGTCTTGTCCCCATGCAGACACTACCAGAACCTGAAGGGTTTTCAAGGACTGTCTAGAACAGTGATTGTCAATTGTGTCTCACGGAACCCTAGGGTTCCTCAGAACACAGAGACATAGAGAAAGAGTGGAGCTCTTCTTTAGCCCTAGTAGCCTGACTTTAATTTATTTTTCCTTCGGGCTCCTTTGTAAGGTTTTATTTGAATCGAGGCTTCTGTTGGTTAACTCTTTGTGGTTCAAAAGGGGAAGCTGAGGCTCAAAGAGAGAAGAGACTTGCCTAAATTCACACAGACATTTGCACAGTGAAAACTTATCTCCTGGCCCTTAGTTGTGTGAGGAGCCAGAAACGGTATATGAAACAAAAGGAGAAAAGAAACACTGGTCTGCAGTATTTCAGGTGTGCAGACCGTATCCCTGGTCATGACTGACTCCCACGTGAGCATTCCATTCAGAGGTGTGTGGGGGACCCCTGGAAGCATGCACGGTTTCCAGGAACCTCAGTTTTTTCAGCTCAGTTAAAATGGTCTCCACTGGCACTCAGGGAGAGCATTCCTGGGGGTGCCCAGCTGCCTTGCCCAAGCTCCAGGGCCAGCTTCCTGAAACCCCAGGAGAAGTCCAGGGCCTGCAACTTCAGACCCACTGGGGAAAAGTGCTGGGAGAAGAACCTATCGGGCAGTGTCCTAGAAGAAGGCAGATGTCACCCTTAGGCTGGTTAATGGAAGTAAGGGTTTAAAATTTTTTTCATTGTGCCAAAATATACCTAAAATAAAATTTACCATTTTAACCATTTTAAGTGTACATTTCAATGCCATTAAGTACACTTACATTCTGTGTAACCATCACCACCGTCCATCTCCAGAACTCTTTCATCTTCCCCAATTGAATCTCTGTACCCACTCTCTTCCAGCCCCCGGTGACCTACGTCCTACTCCTTGTCTCTATGAATTTGCCTATTCTAGGTATGGAGGTAAGTTTTAAAAAGGTGCTACTTATAAAACTGTGGGTAGGGCTTAGGGAAAGTAACCAGGTATGGGGCGGTGGCCCAGGGTTGGCAACTAGCGACCTGCAAGGGACACAGGACAAGCAGGGACAGTGGTTGTGGACGGGCCATGAGAGTGAGCCCCAAACCAAGTCCCTGGAAAATGTCAGTGCTGTCGAGTTGCACTAAAATAAACCATGAAGGATGCTGTGGCAGTTGCGTTTTATACGAGGATGACAACGGGCAAGTGCGATGAATTTCCATTTTTGGTCCCTCGCTCCCCAGCAACTTCTCACACGCAGTGATTTGCTTGCAAGTTTGTTTTGCTTTGTGGCAGGTGTTTTGCATGCTGAGAGGAGTTCCCTTGGCCCCCTCTGTTGGCTTCACCCAAATGGCCTGTGCTTCTCTGATTTCACAACAGCAGCGCTGCTAATTTCTGCTTGCCCGATCTCCACCCTCCCAGAGGAGTAGAATGACTTCGATGTTGGAGAAAGAACACGCTGTAAAGCGGCCTTTTCTCATTTTCATATCAGAGTTGAGGAGGTGTTTCTTGATTCCTTTCACCAACACCTGGGTCACGGACTGACTTCTTGCTGAAAACTCTCCATCACCTCCTATATATACACATTTGATCTTTTCTTCTTCTCTCTCTCCTCCTTTCTTCCTCCATCCTTAAACATCTTCGGCCCAGCTCATCCCCCTGAGAGCCCCTCTCATTCTCTGATACGCTGCTGCCCAGAGCCTTCCTGCATCTCTGAGGTAATGGGTGAATTCTGACTTTCTATGGGGAGAAAACTCAGGTGATCCTAACATCCTGCAGCCCTGTTTGGGGCAGGGGGAGGGGAACCTCAGGTGGAAAGCGGGCACTGCCCATTCCGTTCTAATCTCCTTCTGCCTATGTAATCAAAATTGTATGCTGAATACCTGTTTGGAAATTTGCATACATTTATAAACTTAGTTAATTATCACAACCCTGCTCAAGAGGCATTATTCTCGTTTTGCTGAAAAAGTTGAGGTGCAGAGAGGTCAAATGACTTATCAGAGGGTGTACAGCTGTCTGTCACAGAGACTTGAAGGGTAGGTCTGCTACCAAAGCCCTTTCCAACAAGTGCAGGAGGAAGTGAATTCCTGGTCTCTGGAAGCAAGTAAGCAGAGGTTAGTGGTCACCCATCATAGCGAGAGCCCATTCCAGGGGACAGTTTCTTCCTGTCCTGTGATGCTAAGATTCTAAGACTAGATATCTGTTCATATTTGGATATTCTCCAGCTGATGTGTACCTCTTGGTAAGTCGAGTTGGGGTGGGCGCCTCAGTGGGGTCTGGTGGTGTGGGGCGTCCAGAGTCCTGGGTTTGCCTGGGGTACGGAGAGGTAATCAGGTAATGGTTCTTCATTCCCCTTCCTGTCCTTACTGGCTTTTCCTGTTGCTCTGGGCTGGTCTCTGAGTCCCAGCTGGGCAATATTTCACAATCCATTCATTTCCAAACAGAAGTGTCGCTGGGGCTGCAATGTGCTTTTTTATATATTGCAAAGAAACAAGCCCAGGGTGGGGAGCAGGAGTCCTGGGGTTAATCCTGTTGCTGCTGCAGGTTTGTGGTGTGACTTTGGGCAAGCTTCCCCATCTGCTTAATGAGAGGTTGGGGAGGCTTGCTGCTAAGGACCCTCTGGGTGCTGATGCGCAGTTCTCTGGGAGGGGAGGCAGGCTTGCATGTGAGCTGAGCCATGGCTGCACCGTGGGCTTCTGCTGTAGAGGCAGGGGGTGCCCGGTGTTGACATGGTTTTCTGTTCATGCTGGCCCCCAGGTTCCCATTTCAGCTAAGTGGCTCCCAGATTCCTGACCCTCAGAAATTGAGTGAGATAATAAATGCTGTTTTAAGCTTCTTTGGGGATAATTTGTTATGCAGCAATAAATAGCTAAAACACTCAGGCTGGCCTCAATCATATGTCTGGTGGGTGGCTGCTGGCTGGGGCAGCAAGGGTATCTGGCCATATGCCTCATCATTCAGCAGGCCAGCCTGAGATTCCTCACATGGTGGCAGTCACAGCCTTTTCCAGACCAGGCAGAGAAGCCAAACCTCAATGTGTAAGCGCTTTTAAAGCCTCTGCTTGCATCACATTTGCTAATGACCCAGTGGCCAAAGCAAGTCACACAGTCAACCCAGATTCAAGGTGTGAAGAAACAAACTCCATTTTTTGATAGCTGGGGAAGAATTTGTGGCCACTTTTTGCAATTATGTGAGGTTCATGTACAAGCTCCCAGTGCTCTAGACACTCCTGTTCTCCACTTCTTCACGCTTGAACAGCCTCCCTTTCGTTAAATCTATGGCTCTTGAGTACCGGTTACATGGCAGGTGTTTTCACCATCATGGCCTTAATTACTGCCTAACAATAGCCCTTGCATGGTAACCTTCCTCACAGGTTCAGAAAGACAAGGTGGTAGCCTAAAGTCATAAAGTTGGTAACTGGCAGAGCCAGGATCCAACCCAGGTCTAAGAATTCCAAGTTTGGTATTAGTTTTACTTTCCCTGTCAAGATGCCTGGAACTTTCCATTTAATTTGGTCTTTTCAGACACACACAGGCAGAGTATGTGGAGATTGGTTCCTGGCTGTGTTCGTCCTTGGAATCCTGTTTTGGAATTGCTGGCTGGGGCTGTGGGGGATCAGTCTGGGGCAGGAGGTTTGGGCAAAATGAACAGACTCTAGGGGGAGACAAAGGCCAAGGTGCCTTCTCCTTTCTACCCTGTACTCCATTCCCTCCCTCCTTGCCTCTATCTGTCTGTCCTCAGAGAAGAGAGAGGTTCTGGCCATTAGGGGAGGAAACTGTCATCTTCAGGCATGAAGAAACCATGGGAGGGAGGAGAGGATGGAATGTGGAGGGAGGGAGAGAAAGGAGAAGAAGAAGGAACAAGGGGGAGAAGGAGGGGAGAGAGTGGGGTAGGAGAAGGGGGGGAAAGATAGGAGCCTAGAAAAGTAAAAATAGAGGGTAAACAATAAAGATATAGAAAATTAAAAGACACGAAGGCTTAAGACAGACAGGTGAGGATAAGAAGAAAAAGGAGCAGCAGATAAAAATGAGTCCTAAGAGTGGGGAGATGCCTGGAGAGAGAAGGGAACAGGTAGAGAAAGGATGAAGCAAGAGGGGAAGGAAGTAGGCAGGGTGGTGAGGGGAAAGGGGAGGGGGAAAGGGGCAGAGGGGAGAAGAAGGATATTAGTCGTACAGTGTGACCTTGGCTAGGTCAGGTTGTCTCTCTGAGCCTAATTTCCTCATCAATAAAAAAGTACTGTCTTATGGCGCTATTGAGGATGACATGGAAAAATATGTGTACTTTGGAAATAATAAAGTACTATACAAATATTCATTAATAGTATTGATGGTATTATAATTATTACATCATGGTGGGAGAACTTAATGACACATTTAACACCTCTAAGGAGAAGTTTAGTGTCAAGCGATAACTGGAGTTTCTCGATACTAAGACACTACTACCTGTAAGGTGTCCTATTTATTTAATTACACTTTGGGGTGGGGGAGAATTGCCTCGTTACAGGTATATAATTAAGAATAGTAACTAATAACAAACAATGCTCATACAATTGCTCACTGTTTTTTTCAGGATCATAGTCACTGGAACATTGATATTCTGTTGAACCCTTTTAGGTCATCAGCAATTATGCAGAACAATATTGTGATGGTACAGCTTTTTTGCACCTCCAAGTGAACTTTACTATTCAAGATCAAAAGTATAACTCAAGACATATCGAAGAATTTTAGTGTAGCTGGTAAAGCCATGAGACTTGTTATTTTTTTTTAAAGATTCATTATTTTTATTTTAAAATAAAAAATTCTTATTTAAAAAATATTTCATCTTTTATTTTTAGATAGAGGGGAAGGAAGAGAGGCAGAGAGGGAGAGAAACATCAATGTATGGTTTCACCTGCCTCCAGCTAAGGACCTGGCTGGAGACCTGGATTGCAACCTGGCTATGTGCTCTGACTGGGGAATCGAACCAGTGACCTTTGGGTTTGCAGGTCGGTGCCTAGCCATTGAGCCACCACCTAGGGCGAGACTCAGTTTTTACTGATGAAGTGTGAGAAGAGGTGAAATTGCTTGCTGCCATGACCCGTGGTTGGAATAGGGGTGTGGTGTGGGTGAACTAGTCTTGGCCATGAGGGGATGGCAGAGGAACAAAATAGAAGAAACCTGGGTCCCTGATACCTTGGGAAGCACAGCTGTCCCATTCACCTTGGACCACATGCCTGTCTCCCAGCCTTTACATGAGAGAGATTATAAATTTCTATCATATTTGAACTATTGTGTTGTTGGCTCTCTTATCTGAAGCCTATTATTTGATCTAAAATCTAGAGTACACTGGGTAAGAACAGAGGAATACTTATGGGGTGGAAGAAATAGCATGTCCAAAGACATCAAAGATGAAAGAAATTACAAAGTTTTAGGAAACTTTTGCCATAGGATATTTTTGAGAATCAAATAAGATCAAATGCACATAGTACTTGTCACACACTAAATGCTCAATAAATGGAAGTCATATTTTTTTCTGTGTGATGTAAATGACTTCTCAGAGTCTTATCTATAAATGGAGTAATATCATATATATAATGAAAGCAAGGGTCTTTCTGTTTAAGTGAGCATAAATACCTGGAGAAATCTATTGGGAGCAATATTTAAAAGAAAAACAATTATTAGGGATTGAATGGCTACCCTGCCTTTCCACTGATTTAAATAATTTAACTTAAAACCTCTGGTACTCTACTATCACTCAGCTCTAGCTTCCACTTGTCCTGCTTGGTGGGCCCTAGTAAAGTACTAGCACTTCTTAGGAATTGTGAATATTCATTGTTCCATGCTGTTCTTTCTTTCTCTCTCCCTCTCTTCTTCCCTTCCCTTCCCTTCCCTTCCCTTCCCTTCCCTTCCCTTCCCCTCTCCTCCCCTCCCTCCCTCTTTCTTTCTCTCTCCCTCCCTTTTTCTTTCTTTCTCTCTCTCTCTCTCTTTCTTTCTTTCTTTCTCCTTTCTCTCTCTCTTTTTCTTTCTCATTTTCATTTTGAAAGAAATATAACATTAAAAATATTTTTACTTTTCAATTATAATTTATGTTTAATATTATTTTGTATTAGTTTCAGGTGTACAATATAATGATTAGACAATCATATACTTTGCAAAGTGTTCCCCCCCATATTTCCAGTACCACCTGACACCATACACAGTTATTACAATATTATTGGTTATATCCCCTATGCTGTGCCTTATCCGCCATGACTGTTTCGTAACTACCAATTTGTACTTCTTAATTCCTTCACCTTTTTCACCCAGGCCCTCAACCCACCTCCTCCTTCTGGCAACCATCACCTGTTCTCTGTATATCTGTTTAAATTTTGTTTATTCATTTTCTTCATTAGAATCCACAAATAAGTAAAATCAGATGGTATTTGTCTTTCTCTTACTGACTTATTTTACTTAGCATAATGCCTTCTAGATCCATCCATGCTGTCACAAATGTTAAGATTTCATTCTCATGATTGAGTAATATTTTATTGTATATATGTACCACTGCTTCAGCACTTGGGTTGCTTCCATATCTTGTCTACTGCTAGTAGCACTGTAATGAACATAGGGATGCATATATTCTTTTGAGGTAGCGTCTTGGGTTTCTCTGGATACATACCCGGAAGTGGAATTGCTGGGTCATAAGGCAGTTCCATTTTTAAAGTTTCGAGGAACTTCAATGCTGTTATAGTGGCTGCACCAATCTGCATTCCCACCAACAGTGCAGGAAGGGTTCCTTTCTCCACATCCTGCCAGCACTTGTTGTTTGTTGATATATTAATGGTAGGCATTCCAGCAGGTGTCAGGTGATATCTCATTGTGGTTTTAATTTACATCTCTTCGAAAATCAGTGACATTCAGCATCCTTTTATATTTCTATTGGCCATCTGTATGAGGTCTTTGAGAAGTGTCTGTTGAGGTCCTCTGTCCATTTTTAAAATTGGATTGTTTGGTTCTTTTGGTATTGAGTTTTTTTAACTTCTTTGTAAATTTTGGCCATTAATCCCATATAGGATGTGTCACTGGTGAAAATCTTCCATTCAGTAGGTCTTTTCATTTCATTGATGGTTTCCTTTCCTGTACAAAAACATTTTCATTTGGTGCAGCCCCATTTATTTATTTTTTCTCTTGTTTCCCTTGTCAAGGGATATATATCAGGAAATACATTGTTAAGAGAAATGTCAGATATTTTACTGCCTATGTTTTCTTCTAGGAGTTTCATGGTCTCAAGTCTCACAGTTAAGTCTTAAATCCATTTTGAGTTTATTCTTGTATATGGTGTAAGAAGGTAGTCTAGTTTCTTTCTTTCTTTTTTTTTTTTTTTGCATGTATCTGTCTAATTTTTCCAACAAGTGCTTCATATTTTTCACAGGCAGGTTTCTCAGTTCTTTCTCCTCCAAGGTAACTTCACCCAGCAATACTCTATACAAGCACGTCAGCTGAAACTTTCCTTGGTCTTCTGGGCAGATCTACCTGGCTTTCTGTGTGTAACAGAGATCACCATCACGGCTTCATCCTCCCTCTTATTATGGATTCAGTTGTCCTTTCCCCCTGCCAGACTGTGAGCTCTTCCAGGGCAGGGAGCTTGAGGGTTTCATTTTTCTCTCCCCAGCACCTGGCCAGAGTAGTTGCTCCATTCACATTCATTGAATGCATGAGGTGTTCTTGGGCAAATGTGCAGGTCAGTTGGGGTGGTGGTGGTAGATTTTAAGAATATAAAGAAATAACATGTTTCTTGTCTGCACAATAATATTTGAACTGGGTCATTTAGACACTATTTTTCCTCCTTTTGTCCTCTTACAATGCTATTTTTTGGTGTGGGGAGTCTAAGAGGTGGTCTGGGAGAGAAAGAGAACACCAACTGGGTAGTCAGACCTGGCTTCTCATCACAGCTCTGCACTGACTGGCTGAATACACTTGGGCAAAGACTTTGCTTCTGGGGTTCAATTTCTTTAGCTGTAAAATGAAGCAATGAAACCTATCTCTCAATGTCTTGGAAGATTTAAATAAGTGTCATAGAAGCTCAGAGGCTTTTATAGAAATAATAGTGCTGTTGACCTTAGATAAGTCAGTTCACTTCTCTGTGGTCCAGTTTCCTCATCTGTAACATGATGAGCACTGACCTTAAAGGGTTTCTGTAAAGATTAAATAAGCAAAATACATAGATATATTAGTATGCTTTATCCATAATTCTCTAATACATATTTTATACTATACTGTATAATAATACATTATAGAGAATGCAGTTTAGAATATATATCATTACATATGCTATATATTTGTACGCGTATATATATATATATATATATATATATGTAAAACTTATGGCATGATGTAACTATTGCATATGCATTTGTCAATGTGCTGTATTTCTTTCCTGGTAGAGGTAGGTAGGTAGCAGGAAAGCACCAGGCTTCTGGATAGAGGGTGAGGCCAAATGACAGATGGGGGCACTGATGGCCAACTCCTTTCAGTTAGATTTTGGGTTGGGAATCTCTGCATGCTGGATTCACAAGGAACTTGCTTCTAAAACCAAAGAAAGAACCCAAATTTGCAAATAACCTTTTCAGAAACTCAGGGAAATTCTTAGTTACCTCTTTAAAAAATACTCTCCAAATCCCTTGCCTTTTGCGTACTTCCTTAGGCGTCAGAAATTAGGTAGGTGCAGCAGGCCCTGGGCCCTGCGTGTGCACCAGGAAGAACACCAGCTTTGTGGCCTGGCACAACTGCTGCAATGCACCTCACTCAGCTGGCTCTCCTGAGGCAATGAACCCTCCCTTGTCTGTACTGAATAGAGCAACGGCTGAGAAGTCCTGGAATGGATAATGCAAATCTCCAAATAATCCCCAATTCCCTGTTAGCCAGTAATTTTCACTTCCCTCTCTGCAGCTGAACCCTTAACAGAGCTTCCTGAAGTGGGTCCCATTACCTTGCTTGCCTTTTCCTTAGCAAGTACATCCCCCAGCACCAGGTGGGTACACTGGAATCATCTGTTGAACGTCATGAGAAGTTCATTGTGGTACTGGACAACCACGGCTGTCACTGCAGGGTGCTTACACACTGTGCCTGATCTCATTGATTCTGCACCATAACCTAAGGAGATGGGAATTTTATCCTTATTGTACAGATGAGGAAACCGATTCTCAGAGACCCCAAGGCATGGCAGGGCCAGAAAATTGTGCAAAGGTTGGAAAATATGCAGGGCTTGTTAGATGGGGCAAAAGATTTCGGCGATGTGACAGTCAGATGTAAAACAAACAAAAAAACACGTTTCTCATCTACACCATAATGCCAGAACTTCGCTGTTCAGACGTAATTAGAGGGAAAATAAAGAGGTAGCTGATAGCATGGAAACTAGTTTAGTAAGCAGGAGGTGTGGTTTCCCTCCTATGTTGCCCAGGAGTCACCTGTGTGACCCTTATTAAGTGTCTTTCCCTCTCTGAACCTTAGTTTTTGCCATTCTCTTTTGGGTCTTCTGGAATCTGAGTCTTCTCAATTTTGTTGCCGCCAGTAGGAGAGTCCCCAGGGCCACATTGGTCTGTGGTGGACAGAAGAGGTCTGGCTCTCTCCGGCACCCTAACAATGCCTTTGCTCCTTTCCATCACTCAGGGATGGTGCTGGGTACCCGCCACCGTCCCTCCTCTTCCTCCTCCTTCCTCCCCACCATTCTCCTCCTCCCCGCCCACCCCTCCTCTTTCCCAAGTCCTCCCCTCTGCCTTGCCTCCCCGCAGTCTTCCCTCGCCCCTCCCTCCTCCCCTGCTCCCCTCCCCCAGGCGGCGGGGGCGCGGGCCGGGCGCGCGCTGGGTGGTCCGCGGCCGGGGGCGGGCGGTAGCCTGCAGGCGTAATTGGCATGCACGCCGTTGTAGCTGAGACCGCTTAATAAAGCGTTACATATCTCACTGCTTCCATATTTCATTACCTCACGCGGAGCCTGTGAGAGGGCCCTAATGGGAGTCAGCTGTGTTTTTACTTTTTGTTGTCGGCCGGGGACGGGTTTCTCTGCGGATTCTTTGAAATGAAATAATGTGATGCACGCCGCGATAAGGGCCGGCCCGTAATGAGGCCCAGGCCGCAGGGCTGCTGCTATTGCTCCAGGTGTCGCGTATTTGGGCTCGCAGGACTCCGAGGAGGAGGGGGCGGTGCCGAGGAGGAAGGGGAGGGGACGATGCTTGGGGGAGGGGAGGGGAGGGGAAGGTGGGGGAGAAAGAGGGAGGCGGAGAGGGGGCATGGGGAGCGGTGGGGATGGGGCAGAAGGAAGCTGGGTGCAGGAAGAAGGGGAAGGCTACGGCGGGATGCAGAGGAAGGGGACAAATTGGGAAAGTGTGGCTAGAATCATGGGGCCCCAGGTTCAAACGCTGATTCGCCCCGGACCAGATGTTGGTGTGAGAACCGGTTAATACTAATCTGTTGTGCTAAAGCAAATGAAAGGGATTTATGGATAGGCAAGGGCAGCGGCACACAGTGGAACTGTGAGAAAGGAACAGATGCACTATGAGCAGCCCTCTGGGCATGGTACCTACCAACAATGTCTGTAGCCTTGCTTGTTAAGTTCTATTATCTCCTCTTCACGGAAGAGACTCAGGGTTAGAGAGGTGGGGGAGTGGCTGGAACGCACGGTGTAAGAGGTTGAGGGCAGCCTTAAGCAGGGACCCAGATGGAGGCAGGAAGAGTGGGGCAAGGAGATCAAGTTGGAGGAAAAGTTGGGCCACTGACCTCTGATTGGCCTACATCTGCCCCCAGCCCTGCTCAGTCCCCAGGAGAGCTGGGTTTCTCCTCTGTCCTGTCCTGTGAACCTCCTTGCCTGGGCCCAGGGTCTTCACCCGCCTCACTGGAATTGGGTGTGGGATATGGGGCAGCAGCTGGTTGTGAGGGGTGGGACCTCAGGAAGACCCTTGTTCCGAGTATTCTCCTCTGTTCAAAATCCCATATGTAGCCACAATTGATGAGTTAAAGGTGGCTCTTTTTGCTTTAGTCATCCAGACTTAAAATCATCAAACATGTCTACTTCTATGTCTATGTACTCTGACTCCATCTCTCTTTTTTCCTCCAGAAAACAAATGCTCCTTGAGGAGTCTTTTATTCCCCAGTGTGTTCCAAGTCCACCCACTTCTCACCCTTCCTCTGGGCTTGGCCTGGGGTCAAGCTTACAGTCTTGCTTCTAACTCTGTAGGACTCTTACTCCCGTGCTGGCTCTCTGCTACTGCCCTGCAGGGCTCCCTGTTGCTCCCAAACACGCCCCACTGGTCCTTCCCTGCCTGGACCCCAGGTCCTGACCCCACCTCCCCAGCTCTGTCTTTGTCACACTCCAGCACAGACTCTGACAGACTAGGTGACTTTTTCCCCTCAAGTGCATCAGTGATAGCTTTGGGCACTTGCTCAAGCTGTTCCCTCTGTATTTGTGCCCTTTCTACACGACCCCAACCTTGGAGGCTGCTGGCTTTCCAGGGCTCAGCACAATGAGCATTCCAGGAAGCCTTCCCTCCAGGCCTTCCTCTGCCCTTGCTTCCAAACTGGATATGCTCTCTTCCTTTTCTAAGCCTCAGTTTCCCCATTCATCTAATGAGGGAATTGGGGGCTGATTTCCAGGCCAGACAGTCTCATGAATTGACCCAGGTGGGTGGTAGTTTCTTCTTGAAGTAGAAACAGATAGTTTGAGTTTGACGATATGTTGGATGGTAACCTTATTGCGAGGGCCTACTGTGTGCCGGGCCACATTCTGGCCCTTTATGTGCACTGTATCCAAGCACTGCCCAGGTTCTACAGCAGTAATTGGAGAAGCTGAGCTGGGATTGAAGCTAAATCTCTCTGATCCTTGAGCCTGTGCATGTGTGTGTTTGTGTGTGTGTGCACATGGAAAATAATGGTGCCCAGAGTTGGTGGAGCACTTTAACCTTCTCAAAACTCTGTTACCTCCAGAAGCCCTTTGAGGTCGATGGGAAGGGATAAGAGGGGTATATGAACATAGAGAAATTGGGTGACTGCTTTAGTTACAAGCTGCTGGAAAACCCAGGGAGCAGGAGGAGACACTTCCCTGGCTTAGGGAACCAAGTTGGACCTTCTTAGTACAGGTTTCTTTGCACTTTGACCTTACTTTGCTGCTTTTGTTCCCTAATGCCCCTCTTCCCTACACCCTAACTTTCTTCATGCAAGGCTTAACTTCAGAGACTTTACTTAAGCGTGTTTCCATCTGGAGTGCTTTTCCGCAATGCCAGCCTATGGACGGTTTACTCATCCTTTCAGACCTAAATCAAACCCTGCTTCTTCACTGAAGCTGGCTGGAATCTCCACTAGAACCCTTTAGCTCTCTCTGTTCTACACTCTGGCCCAGCTTGCAGTATGTCTGCTCTGAGCTCTCTTGTTTCAAGACCATGAGCCCCTGAGGTCAGGGGGCTGAGCCCTACTCTTGGTCAAGAGACTGCTGGGAATATGCTTGTGCAGGACATGCTTTGAGGATCATTGAAACTGTATGCAAGTCCCCGCTCACAGAAAAATGTTTGGTGAATGGCAGCCCTGGGTTCTTGCTTGAGACCAGGTTTTGTGGCAATCAGTATTTAATTCAAACAACATCTTTCTGGGATTGATGCTATAGCCCCATTTTACCAATGAGAAAACCAAGGCTAAGTAAAGCTGAATAACTTACCCAAAACTACAGAGCTAATCAGTGGCAGAGCCAGGGCTGAAATCCAGTTCTGTGTGCCTCTGAGCTGGGTCCTTTCAGCACGCCTCGCACGGATCATGTTGCTAGTTGCTTGTGTTCTCTGTGCCTGTCAAACAGGGCTGCTCTATTGATTAACATGCAAATGATTTTTTGAGAGAGGGTTTGAGTGTAGTTGGTCCCAGCCAGCCGCAGCTGAGCTTTGCAACCCAAGCTCCTGCCCTCACCAACTGCTCTGCTATCAGGTTTTCATCTCTAGAGTGATTGACAGGTATTTTTTCCCTCCCTGACCCAGAACACCAGGCCTCCAATACTACTGAAATGTTTGCACAATCTTGAAGCATTTATTTAAAAGTTGCTTTTCCCCAAAGGGCCTGGCCTCAGCCAGATTCTGAGCCAGATCCAAAAAAACAAACAAATCCTATCTTTACAAGCTCCTCAGCTGGGCTGCGTGGGGCGGTGGGGGTGGGGGTCCCCTGGGCTCTACCTTTCCCTTGGCTGGCTGACAGGCCTGGCCCCAGGGGCGAGGAGCCTGCCTGCCTGTTTACAGCCCTTTCCAATTCACAGGCCAAACAGGAAAAGGGTAGGGGCTTGGGGAGGGGGTGAATGTCAGAAATCACAAATAACGCAGTTGTTCCTCAAAGCAAAAGGTGGTAGAGATGTGATGGGGGCGAGGCTGAGTAGCTTTCCTGAATGTTTATCAAGGACCATATTCCCTACTTTGCAGGTTGCAGCATTAAATGCTCAGCTTCTCCCCCCTCCCCCCGCCAAATCCCAAGGCATCATGGTCAGGGCAGGGGTCCTTCAATGGACCCCTTCAATGGGTGTCAGAGGACCAAAGTGCTAGGCCTGGCTGGGTCTGCATCATGCTCTAAGAGCTTGGAAAGGTCTCTTCTTTCTGGCATCAACTATTGTGGGACCACAGAAGGGGCTGATCTCCAGCCCTGGCACTCTTGCTGCTGGATAATGCCCCTTCTAGACTTTTCTCCTGGGTAAAGCGAAGGGCAAGGATGACACTCCTATTTACACGAGCATTTTGTGTGCTTGGCACTCTGCTGGGCATCCTTTGGAGACTGCCTCATTTACTCATCACAACCTCCCTTAGAGGTACTCATTTGGTCACACTTTTTACAGGTGAGGTACGCAGGCCCAGGATTGGAACGCCAGGTCTCTCTGGTTCCCTCCTCCCTGCCTTCTGGCACCACATAGCAAAGCACTGTCACCAGGCTGGGTGAGGCCTAGTGTAGAACACTGTGCAGAGTGTGTTGCGTTTGCCTTCGTGTGCCCAACAATAGGACCAACATGAAGGAAATGCTTTGCACAAGGAGAAAATGAGGCCTGGAGAATGGCAGCCTCTCACCCAAATACTCACAGTCACTGAGGGGCCATCTGGTCACATCTGGTCACAGGGGCAAACTGAGACCTGTGACTGGGAGGGCTCAGTCCAGTCCCTTGAGGTACTGCCTGAGAAGTGGGGCTCAAACATTTGATTATTTTTTCCAAGTTTCCACTTCTGAGCAGCCCCTACTGGTTTCCACTAGGCATCATCTGCCCCCAACATTGGCTCTCTGCTACCTGCTAGAAGAAAGGAAACTCTCCATTGGCCTTCGTGCCCACCTCATTGCCCCAGCCAATGCTATGGCCACTGAAGACGTGTGACATTTCTTTCTAAAAAAGATTTTTTAAAAAATATTGTTTCCAGAGAGAGGGGAAGGGAGAGAGGCAGAGAGGAGAGAAATATCAACATATGGTTGCCTTTCACCTGCTTCCAGCTATGGAGCTGGCTGGAGACCTGGCTTGCAACCTGGTTATGTGCCCTGCTTGGGAATTGAACCAGTGAACTTTGGGTTCACAGGCTGGCGCTACCAGCTAGGGCGTGACATGTCATTTCTTACACAGACTAGACATTTCCACACATCTGGCTCTACCTTCTGCAATGCTGCCTGTGTCATTTTGGGCAAGTGACTTCATCTACAGAGCAGGGACCTTATGCAATAGTGATTTGTGACCAGGAGTCCAAGCTGTTGTACAATATGTCAGGTTGCTGTCACTAATGCTATTTTCAGCTGGCTGTTTCAAGAGCTGCTTCTGAGTGACAATGGATTGATTGGCTTTTCCTTGTCACCCTAGCCTGCCCCTCTGGGAGCAGTTTGTGCTGAGTTTGGGCCAGGAGGATGCTCTGGAACAAATGTGGGCACGGGCTGGGAGGAGGCAAAACAAAGTAATGTTTTGCTATCTTTTCCCTATAGGCAGCCCCCAAGCCCCTAGCACATGTGACATGGGGGACAGAATGGGAGAGTGGAAAGAGCAGGCTGGGTACTACCCCTCCCCATTTGGGATCCTTGCGGGGACAGAACCATTCTGACTTCTTCCTGTGCCTGCAGAGCCCATCACAGAGCCTGGCACTGAAAAGGCACCCACTTAGTATGTATTAATAATTGAACATAACCTTGGGCAAGTTATTTCAGCTCTCTCAGCCTCAGTTTCTTCCTCTGGAAAATGGGGATATTATTACTACTTAACTCATAGGTTCATTATGAGGATTAAGAGGAACAATTCATGAAAAGTGCTTGGAATAGTGCCTGGCATGTGATGATAATGATCCCATGTGCCTAGAGAAATGGAGTATCTGAGAAGGCGATTGCTTTGTTCAGTCCTGCACAGCTAGAAAGTAGCAGAGCTGGGAACGTAATTCACAGTTGTTTGGCTCCAGAATCTGAGGTACTGGCTACTATTAGATAGCACCTGAGGTGAAGATTGCTGGTTAAGCCACAATGTCCACTTTCTCTATTGCAGAGTAACAGAACCTCCAGCTGTTAGCTGCACCACATGGTCGTGTAATCAGGTTCTGGCCAGTGAACTGCAATGAAGTGTGGAACTACAGACAAGTGTCCTGAGAGGGAATGGGCCTGTGCATCCCCTCCCCCTCCCCTCTTTGATGGATGGGAGTGTGACCTAATAGCTGTAGCACCAGCAGGCAGACATCTCAGATCATGAAATGACCACAGGAGAATGAAGCCATATGTGGTGGAGCCACTGGGCAGAAGGAACCCTGACAGTGTAGAATCCATCATACCAGCCTGTTCTTGAAGTTAGAGAGTCACTTGAATCTGTTTACATTCATACCCAAAATAACAGTGTCTTAATCTTAATTAACGCTCTACTTCTCAGCGGTAGACTGTCAATAACAAAATGTGCCAAACAATCACATGAATCAGACTGTGGCATTTTAAAAATCGTTTGTCGTGAGGTCATAGCAGGGCCTCTGATTTCTCTCTGCTGGGTCTCCAGTGACATGTTCCCTGCCAGGCACCCAGCAGGTTTTGTGGCTTTCTATCATGTCAGCTCGGCTAAACTGGAATCCAGTTTCCCATAATTACCTTCTCCACAAGGTTCTAGGTTAGCCAGGGCTGCAGGAGATATTTTGTTTGAGATTTGGAAGGTGGCACAGCAGCAGGGTAGGGCCAGAGCTCCTGTTCTTTGTCATTTCTCTGCAAGCTGGTCTTATTGGCGAGGGGCAGTGGCCAAGCCCCGTTGCACTAGCTCTGACCTCACTTCCTCCCTTTGCTTCCTTGAATCCTGGGTCTGGTGTGCATGTAGCTCTGTGACAAAGGACACCAGCTTCTCCTAGAGGGCATTCAGTCATGGAAGTTAGAGGCATTGAATTGTAAGAATCCTTGTGCTTCTAGTTTGTCCTTCTGTTTTAAATTATCTTCCTTTCCTTACTGTCTGCCCATGGACTTCAGGGTCTAGACCAGACATGGAAGCATGTAGAATATTTACCAGCTTTCAAAATTGGATAAGATCAAGTCTTTGCAATAAATCCCTCATTCTATGTTTCGTCTGGTGGTTCTGCTTCTCTGATCAAATCCAGATTGATGCATTAGGCATTCCATAAATACTTATTAAATGAGTTAAGAAATGACATATATGATTGGCCCTCTGGTATGTGGTATCTGCTTGTGGACACCTATGCCTACCCGCTTGGAGGCTGGAGCAGGTGGGAAAAGGACTTAGGCTCAACTTCTTAGACCATATATTTTCCCAGCCCCTCATGGACCCATCATGGATATAGCATGTCCATCTGTGTCCAAGTGATATTAGGAGGGGTTAGAGAACTATAATGAACTGGGGGAGAATATACTATGGGCCTGTGGGGTAATTTTGAGGGTGGCCTGGATTCATATCCAAGTCACTCTGACAATATCTATCTCTGCCTGAGATGTGGGGAAATTCCTGTTTTTCTGATTAGCCTGTACAGAATGGACAAGGAGGAACACTTAAGGTTAATGCCTCCAACTTCAATCTCATCCTCAGAGAACCTTCCATTGGCTCCCTATCAGCTTCATGGTAAAGGTCAAGGAAGACCTTTGAACCCTAACCTACATTATCATGTCCCACCTCATTTGACCTTCATCTCAGTGAAGTTGAGTGAATCAGATTTGTAGGTCTTTGTGCCTGTAAGTTGTTGTCTTCAGTTGTTCTGTGCCATCAAGAGCCTTAGTTTTCATGATTGACTTTTCATTTTTCCAGGTTAGGAGACTCTCACTGGAGGTGGGGGATTCAAGTCTAAAGTTTATTTTCCTTAAAAGAGAGAAGCTAATTTATCCATCTGTCTGTCCGTCCATCCATCCATCCATCCATCCACAGATCCAACCACTTATCCATCTTTCCAATAC
Organism: Noctilio leporinus; assembly: GCA_004026585.1. NCBI lineage: Eukaryota > Metazoa > Chordata > Mammalia > Chiroptera > Noctilionidae > Noctilio > Noctilio leporinus. The sequence continues at coordinate 494,011 of PVIW01000425.1, read as the reverse complement.
TCTTTGATTCTACTCCGGGCCAGACCTTGGGCTAGAAACTGAGGGCCTGGAGAGGAATCAAATTCTCTGCTCTCTAGCAGCTGACTGGTTAGATAGAGATTATGCAGCTAGACCATAAAAATACAAACATGTAAGTGCAATCTTGAGAAAAGTCAGGAGCTGTAGGAACACAGAGGTGGCCCTAACCCAGCCATGGGAGTCAGAGAAGGCTTCCTGGAAAAGCGGACACTTGAGTTGGCCTTGAAGAACAAGAAGGCATAGTTAGACAGAAAGAATGAAGGAGTCACGTAGAGGTAATAATATGTGCAAAGGCCCAGAAGTGGTAAATAGCATGTCACATTGTTTTGCAAACTGTGTGTGATAGGGGTGGTAGAGTGGGGTGGGAGAGAGGTCAGAGCTGGAGCCTAGCCCAGATTTCTTGACCTGTGAATCTGTTCCAGGTTCTTTTGGAACTGGTGGGCAGGAGATAGGGAGGAGATTTGGATAGAGGCCCTGCAGAGCCAGTGAGGCCTGTATTTGGCAGCTGGAACCAGATGTGAGTGCTCACAAAGGCTTGGGATTCTTTGGGCAAGAGGGATGAGGAGGCTTAGCTTTAGCCATCCCACCAGCCAGACATGGGTAGCCCGGGGCCAATGGGGTCCACTCTTGACTCTGCACAGACAAATAACCGCCGATAAATCACTTTGCCAGTCTCATTTTCCCATGGCTCATTGGGAGTATGAGGTCTACTTGGAAAAAGCCCAGCCATTGTTAGTATAATGAGAATGATTTGTGCGACATCAATGTAACCTGGCAGCCAAGGAAAATGGTCTGGAATGCATATGTGTGAACAATGCTGACTTCACTGTACTAGTCAGTGGGGGCAGTAGAGGCCATTGAGTGAGCATGCGTACTGTGTGGCTGTTGCATTCAAGATAACTGAGCGAGTAAAGCAATGATTCTGCATCAAATTCTGCATTAAGCTTGAACGTTCTTCTGTGGAAACTATTCAGATGATTTCAAAGGCCACAGCTATGGGCAACTGGTGATTGGCAGCTTCATCACAACAATGCACCAGCTCATGCATCATGTCTCATGCGGAGGTTTTTTTGCAAAACGTCAAATCACCCAGGTGACTCAGACCCCATACAGTCCAAATTTGGTGTCCTATGCCATCTGGCTTTTCCCTAAACTATAATCACTTTTGAAAGGGAAGAGAGTCCAAACTGTCAATGAGATTCAGAAAAATACAACAGGGCAGTTGGTGGTGATTGGGAAAACTGTGTGAGGTCTCGAGGTGCCTGCTTGAAGGGGACTGAGGCATCATTGTCCTATTATCTACAATGTTTCTTGTATCTTCTATCTTCTTCAATAAATGTCTCTATTTTTCATATTACATGGCTGGGTATCTTCTGGACAGACATCATGTATCATTCACTCTATAGGGCTAATACTGCTCAGTAAACAGTACTATTTTTTCCCCCCATTTTTCTTACAGGATGACTCCAATGGTCACTTTAGTTGAGTGATTCCCTCAGGACCCAGACTTACTTTCTCCAGCACATTTGGGTCAGAGTGATTGCCTAAAATACAGTTCCGAGGGTGTCATCCTTGCCTCAGGAGCCCTTGGGAATCATTCCTCAGCCCTGCTGCTTATGGAATAAAGCACACATTTCATAGTAAGGCATTCAATAATCCGACTTCTTATCTATAATCTCCGTTTCCCATCCATCCATGCACCCATCCATCTGTCCATCCGTCTGTTTACCCATACCTCCATCTAGCCCCTTATCACTCAACAAACACCCATTTCTTCTCTCACCCTCCCCTACTTCTTTCCTTTCTACTTGTGCTCAGCATCTCTAAATGGCCAGTTTCCTCGGCCTTATGCCTTGCCTCTTTCCTCTGTTCAATGGGTGAGGTGGGGGCTGTTGCTCCCTTTCTTATTCCATCCTAGTCTTTTCTTGACATGAAGCTTCCTGCCTTGTTAGCTGTCTACCCTCTGGGCTTCCACTCCTAACGGCTCTCCTCATGGTGGGACATATATTTCATAGTATTGTTTTTGGCTTCTGCTGCCCACTGACTTGCACCCCCACTCCACCAGGTGGCTTGTGTGTACAGTTGTTTAGGTTGCACCCTGCTCAAGAACATCCAGCTGCAGGATGTGCCACAATGGGAACACTCTTTGTCTAGAGGAATGAGTGCTTTTATTTCTCTTCTAATTTATACTAAGGCACTGGTTATCCAAGTGATAGGTTTAAGTGTCTAAGCCCACCCACAGGGGAACCCTTTTTCTGTTTCCCACACAGGAGTTATTTGACCTAATGGTAGCCAGCCCTGATTCTCAATTCTTGGAGGTCAGGACCATGTTGGATTTATCCCTGTTCCCCAGCTCCTAGCATAGCAACACCAGGCCCCAGAGACCTTTGTGAATGTTCTTGGAAGGAAAGAAAGAGGAGAAAGAGACAGGGAAGGCTGTCAGTAGTGAGTCTCAGCTCTCTGAGCCTTGGAGGGGCAGGGCTCATGCTTACCTGTCAGGAAGAGAGGGCTTTTAGATCAATGCAGTGGCAGCAGCAGGTTTGTTTGGAAATTCCCCAGTAAGTGGTGTTCCTGGGCCTGTCGCCCAGGGACCTCGAGAGCTTGCTGGAGGACCTGCAGACCAGAGCTCCTCCAAATATTGTTCTAAACTGATTGATGCCATGCCAGGCAGGGAAGGAGTAGGCATTTTTCATACATGAAAAACAATACATTCTGGGGCCAAAATGAAATTATTTTACATTTATACAATCACAGGCAGGGAGACAAAGACGATGTTTGAGGACGTTTAAACCCTCAAAATCATTAGTCACTGTCCCGGCGGGCTACACAAATAAATGATCGATGCACAGAAAAACAAGGCCCTCTGAGGTGTTTGCCCAAGACCACTTATGTGTCAAACAGACTTATTAGATGTGAAGGGAATGATTATTTGTACAAAGTGAAATGAACATGTGCAATAATATTGTAAAATGTTTATTAGTCTAGAGTGTGCTGAATGTTCCTAAAATATATCAGCTTCTCAGCTTGCATTTAATGTACTGTTATAAATGATATCACATCCTTCCAAGCCGATTTTCCGCTTAATGCTAAGCTTCTTTGCTGGGGAAATCGTGTTTTCAGATCTCAAGTATGAAAACATTGTGCGGTTAAACTCTCCCTTCTTCTCCCCATCCCCTACCCCAATCAGTTACCTCTCTATAAAACTTGTCCTGAATCTTGCTGGGAGGGATGGGGCAGTTTAGTCAGGCCAGATGGTGGTCGGGAAAGGAAAAGAGGGTGAGTGAGCTATTGCAGAGGGAACAAACTTAGACCAAAAGTCCACCGACTCAGACTTCAGGATCTGCTCAGTTGTCTCCTGCTGTGTGACCTTGGGAAAGTCCCTTCCCCACTCTGGCTCCCAAGCACCTATCTCAGTCAGAAACTGAGAATAATACCTAAAAGACTCCCAGAGCTAAACATGCAGGTATTCTAAATCCAGCTTGCTGAGTCATGGAATCTGGAAGACCAAACGAGATGGTGGAAGTGAACAAATAAAGTACTATAGACAAATTCGTATTTTTTTCCTGTGATTTTGGCCAACTTCTACTTATCTTTCAAGGTTCTGCCCAAATGTTTCTCCTCTAAGAAGCTTTTTTTGATTCTGTAAGCAATCTGTCAGTGTGTCTTCTTTGCCCCAATAGCACCTCATTCTCATGCCCCTTATTGAGACACCACTCCAGCCTATGGTGTCCTCATATCTCTTTCACCCAGGCCAGGCACCGAGTTGGTGCTCAGCTGGCAGATAGGGCAGAGGCATGGAGGAGTGTAGGGTGGATTCTCTGGCCCAGGCCTGGTGGGTGACACCCATCACTCTTCTCACATTCTGTAGACTGGAACCTGGTGATGTGGCTCATCTAACTCCACAGGTGGCTGGGAAATGTAGTCCAGCTGTGTGCTCAGAGTGATGCAGAAGTGTGGGTAGTGAACGGCCAGTCAGTCCTTGCCGCAGCCTCCAGAGACATTCCTTTTCCATCACAGGCCTGCGGGATGGGCAGGCAGTATTAGCACCCTTGTTTCACAGGCTTAGAGCGGCTGCACACTTTACTCAAGGTCACATAGTGAGTGGGTGGCAGAGATCATGTGTTGGCCTAGAGCCTGTGCCTTCTAGCAGGAAGCAGCCCAGCTGCCCTAGCCTGACCCCCACCCCTCATGGCGGGGGCTTCCTTAAGGCTCTTTCCAATCTCCACCTTGTGTTAGAAGTCACCACCAGGTCAGAAGGCAGCTTCTTGAGGCTGAAGCCAGGTCTGTGCATCTCTGCATCTACCTCAGTGCCCAGAATGGGGCCTGGTTTGGTCCTAGTGCAGAGCACTGAGCAGGGAGGAGCTTGTTAAAACCACAGAAGACTGAGAGAAGGTGAATGAGAGAAAGGTAAGCGAGGGAACGGAATGGGTGGGTGAATGCATGGGAGCATCTCCTGAACCTGAACATGAACTTCCCACACGGTGGCCATGTGAGCTTTTAAAGAGTAGTCAGTCAGTCCATGTCACTCTCCTGCTGGAACCCCTCCAATGTCTTCTCATTGCAGGCAGAATAAAATCCCAATTTCTTACCTCAGCCCTACATGGTTGGGCCCTCCACACTGGCCCTCCAGCCCTGCCTCTTCCCACTCACCTCTGCTCGCCAACCACACTGACCTGTGCTGAGCAGGGGGAACAGTGAATGTATTCCTGCCTGGGCTGCATGCCCCTCCAGGTGCTCTCCACCTTTTCCACCCTGCCTGGTGCCTGGAGACTGACCTGCGCCCCCATGGTCCCCCAGAAGGCTCCCTTGTAGTTGGCCTTCACCTGGGCTTGGTCAACGGGAATCACCCTCAGGAGATCAGAAGGAAGGAGCAGAGAGAGGGCAGGATGTTTATTCCCATGGCTGTCTCCCTGCAGGTGTCTTGGGTTGGTTGTGTCCGTCAACCAAAGGCCATCAGTCTTTCAAGGGGGCTGACTAAGTTTGAGCCACCCCTTTCCCCCCTTCCTTTCAGAGTGGTAACAGTTTAGCTGTTCTCACCCCCATCCCCCCACCCCCCCTCCACACTCACTGCTCTGTTCCTTGTACCTACCTCCTCTCCTTTCACAATTGCTCCTCTGTAAGAAACCCCTACTTACTGTTTGGATGCTGACTATACACTATCTGCCTTAGGGCTTCCCATACCTGCTGTTCCTATTGTCTTGTATGCTTTTCCCTCAAGTCTTTACAGGGGCAACTGCTTTTCATATTTCAAGTCTCAGCCTGACTGGCTCCTTCTCAGAGGAGCTTTCCAGGGGGGAGTCCCATCTAGATAAGAGGAACCCCTCACTTCTAGCTCAAGGGAATTCCAAAGGTACAGTTTCAGCGCCTGGATTCTTTTCTTCTTTGTACTTATCACTGAGCTGTCCTGGAAGCACCATGGAGCAGAGGCTTTTTTCGTCTTGCTTATTTCTGTATCACCTGAGGCTTTGACAGTGCCTAGCACATAGTAGGCACTGACTGTAAATGTTTATTGAATTTATGAATGAGATAGATTTAATGTTTAAATCAGTGAGTAGCATAAATGAATGAGTGCATAGATTGTTAAGCAAAAAATTGGAATTAATTTAAAGGATGAGTGAATTGGGCAAATAGGTGACAAATGAATGAACATGCAGATGTATGTGTGAAAGAAGGAAAGGAAGTGGATTACAAGCATGAGTGAATGGGTTTGTTTATGGTCAACGGGAAACCCAGTTGTTTCTGTCCTCTTGGCATAACAATGGCCTTTTGGAACCCTAAGGTGGTGTCCTTGGTGTGTGTGTGTGTGTGGCCTAAGGACCCTTCTGTTATGGATTAATTGTGCCCTTCCAAAATTCATATGTTGAAGTCCTAACTTTTCAGTGCTTCAGAGTGTGACCTTATTTGGATATAGGGTCTTCATAGAGGTAAGTAAGTTAAAATGAAGTCATTAGGGTGGGTCCCAATCAAATACGAAAGTTGGAGACATAGACTCACCCAGAGAGAACGCCATGTGAAGGTGAAGGCAGGGGTTGGGTGCTGCTTCTACAAGGCAAGGGATACCAGAGATGCCAGCAAACCGCCAGCAGCAAGGGCAGAAGCAGGGACAGATTCCTGCTCCCAGCCCTCAGGAGGCACCAACACTGCTGACACCTGATTTTGGACTTCTAGCCTCCAGAACTGCAAGACAATAAATGCCTATGGCACTTAAGACCCCCATTAAAGATATTTTGTTATGGCAGCCCAAGGAAACTGGTAAACTCTCTTCAGACTGCAGGCTTCTAGAGCCTTAGAGATGATGCCCACAATACGTGGGCTTGGTGTGGCAGAAAGAGTAGGCTGAGGACTGGGGACAGGGACCAAGTTCCGGTCAAGACTTGCTGCTCAGGAAGACTTGGGCTCAGTCTTCCTGCCTATGAATTAAAGGGGTGAGGCTCCAAGATTTCTAGGGTCCCTCCTAGCCCTGACTGTCTCTACTGAGAAGAGGTGAAGGGGAGGTCCAGAGAGGTTAGAAAGCCCAACCTAAGTTGCCCGGCATGTTAGCTGGGAGTGAGTCCGCAGAGCTCAGCCTTCAATTCTGGCGTAGCAATTGCTCCTTTGCCCTCAGTACCTCCTAGCAGAGTTCACAGTGAGCCTAATGTTCTCCTCTAATACTCTCTTCTCAGCCCTGGGCACCCTTGGCTGTGTGTGTGTGTGTGTGTGTGTGTGTGTGTGTGTGTGTGTGTGTGAGAGAGAGAGAGAGAGAGAGAGAGAGAGAGAGAGAGAGAGAGAGAGAGAAGGCCTGGCTGTTTGGAAAGGCATCTTCCTGTAGGAGGGAACAGGTAGTAGGCACTAATGGTATCCTGTGAGTTCTACTGCAGCCTCCCCAGGCTGCCTGGATTGAAGGCCTGGGTGGCCTGTGGCCCTCTGGCCCACTGTGCAGAGGCACAATATGTCTTTGTCTGGGCTGGGCTTCTGAGGACCATGGAGGCTGATCATATGTCCCACCAGTATTTTCTTGGGGTCCCTGGTGGGACGCTTGATGCCCTGGCTGTCTTTCTGACTTCCTTTCCAGCCTGCCTCCAATGCCTTCTGAGAGCTAGCCTACGGAGCCATGCTACTCAGCACCACATGGATGGCAGCATCTTAAAGCCAACAATCCGCAGTGGTCAGATTGCTGCCGAGTGGCTCCCTGCTGCCTCCCTGCCTTTCAGTGACTGCAAGACTATACCCGGGGCAGGTCTCCGGTGAGGTGCTGTGAGTCTCTGCCCGCAGCCAGGGCAGCTTAGGCTACACTCAGGTATTAATTTCATGGAGCTGGAAGACAGTGGAAGTGCTGGTTTGCAGAACTGAAATTTACCAAGATACAGTGTTTGAAAACATGGGTTTGAAAAATGACTGCCTGAGTGTAGGGTGACGAGGTTCTTTGTGTGTTTCCTAGTTTCTTTGTTTCATAGTTCTTCATATTAAAAGAATCCAGGTTCTGACTGGTAGCTCAGTTGGTTAGAGCATTGGTCTGATATGCTGAGGTTGCTGGTTCCATCCCTGGTCAGGGCACATTCAAGAATTAACTAATGAACGCATCAATAAGTAGAACAAATAATCTCTCTCTCTCAATCTCTCTCTCTCTCTCTCTCTCTCTCTCTCTCCCCCCCTCCCCCTCTCTCTCTCAAATATAAACAAACAAAAACTAGAGGTCATGGTGGTACCCAAGTTCATTCCAAGCTGATAACGCCAGAGCAAAGAGGCACAATTGAAACTGCATGAATGGAGCTACAGTTTCCTGAGCAAGGAGGTGACAAGTCTGTTGTTTCTCATTCACCTGACTCCTTGTTTATCATCTTAGAAATTCTGCCTGCAAACTTCCAGTGACAAGGCATTTTCTCCCTCTTGAGGTGACTCGGTCTCTTAGAAAGTTCTTGATGGTATTCTATAGCCTTGTGATTTTATTCAACAATATTTTTCAAGTACCTACTTTTCCTCTGAAAGTCTGTGTTTTCCAGACAGTGACCCTCTGTTTCATTCCTTCTCTTTTCTAGGCAAGACAGCCCTCCCTGCTTCATCAGTTTTTCCCAGGACATGGCTTTGAGAACTTTCCCTTCTTGATTGTGATCCTGTTTATCATCTACTCAGTAACCTTTATTTTGAACTCCATGTATAGTCGGGTGAGACTGCCCTCTCCCTTGTTTTGGTGATGATACACCTATTGATACAGTCAGAGTTGGAAACCCCTAATCCTCAGTGACCAGAGCGTGTGATCTGGATGTTTCCTTAGCAGTGGTTCATTCATCTTCTCCTCAAGGGAATTGCATTAAGTCACACAGTGAGTTAGAGATGTGGGCTCTGGTTTCAGCTGCATCCTAGCTACAGCCTTTCCTGTCTCTCTCTCCTTTGCTATTGTACCCTGATCAGAGCTTTCCAATTTCAACCTGTCTACACTGCAAAGGATTTATGACTTGGAGTGTGCCTCATGGACTGGCTTGGAAAAATCCCTTTTCCTTTTTTGGACTCAGTTTCCCTCCATGTAAAATGAGGAGGGTGGTCCAGCTCCCCTCCAGAGCCCCCTCCAGCCCTGATATCTGATGTGCTATATGCATGATGCGGGTATTTCTGCTCCCATGACCAGCCAGCAAGATCAAGGTTTTGGTGGCACCTCTCACATCCCAGCCCTGGGCACCCTTGGCTGAAGCCTCTGTCAGGAAATCAACAGGTTGAGAAGCATACCACCTACCCCATGGGTTTCAGGGAGGGCCACCCACCCACAGGGAGAACAAATGTTAGTATCCATGGGTCACCACTCAAGGGGTGCATAGATTAGGACTAATCAAAAGCTAGGGAAGTGGTCTTTGGTCAGTGAATCCCCTTGGTCCAGGAGCAAATCTCTATCTTGGCAGGAGGGACTCTTACTTGATCAGGGCTGAGTTCTACCGGTGACTGTAAATTCTCAGTAAAACAGCTCCATTGGGCCTAATTTCAACCACTTAACCCAGAGGTTGCATTCTTAAAGTGTTCTGCCAAATGCATTCTTTGGTCTCAGGAGACCAGAGTGCTCTTGCATGAAGCAGCTGCATCACTACCAGCCTTGCTGTACTTTCCTGCCTGAACATGAGCTGGACATTTGGGGTCCCCCATACCCTCTTCCTTCCATCTTCCACCCAAGGGAGCGTCCCCGTGTGGCTTCCTGGCAAATGCAGGTCTATGCTGGTCACCACTGCCCCTGTCAGTTTGAAACCAAACAGCTGGGAAACTCAGTGAAAACCTAGTTAGCTTGGGAATCCCTAAGTGCCTGACTATTTCCATCAGAGGCTAAGTCAAGTTGACCAAACAACAACTGAAATGGGCAAGTGGACTCGAAACTCCTGGTCAGTTGGTTGGTCCAAATAGTACCAAAACAACCCATCAGTGTGGCCCAGACAATGAGTACCTTAAAAACAAATAGATCCACTATAACAAAAGATTGACTCAGTTTGAATAACGAGTCAACTTGGTCAAATCATAACAAAGCAATTGTTCAACTTAGTCAAACAAGCAATCAGCTTGATCAAACAACTCTCAAACAACCTGTCTTTAGAATTAAACAAAGCCAAAAACACAGAAACAACTCAACAACTAGCCATTAGGTCAGACAATGCTAGAACAATGGGTCAGCTGGGTCAGATGATGGCAACACACCCCGTCTGTTGTAAACAGCCAATTGACTGCCTCAAACAATGTCCAAATATTTGGATTAATTCACTCAAACATCCAGTCAGTTCAATCAAACCCAGTCAACTGGGTTAACGAATGCCAAAACACCCACCCAACTTAAACAGCCAGTCAAATGGGGCTAACCGTGACAGAACAACTGGTCAACTTGGTGAAACCACCAATCACCACAGCCAAACAAGCAGTCAACCCAGTCAAATGAAGCAAAAGCAACAGGTCACACTGGTCACCAAGCAGTAACAAAACACCCACTCCATTCTGTCAAACAACCTCTCAAGCAGGAGAGGCTGTGTCTAAACATTCAGTCAGTTCTTTAAAGAGCCAGTTGCCTCGATACCATGAAACCAAAACAACCACTTAACTTGGTTGAATTAATGACAAGGCCAAGTGCTTAGGGAGCACCTCTGCTCTGTCCAGCCTTCCCAGGCCAGCAGCTCCAGCAGAGGTGGTCGACCCAGCCGAGTGAATGGTTCACTTCTCTGTACTTAAGCAGAACGTCCATCAGTTCAGTCTCAAAACATCCAGAAAGAAATCAGACCTGTCACTGGATTGGGTAAATAAACTCTTTAACTTGGAGATTGGGTTTCCCTGGAGGGAGAATAGTTGTGGGCAAAGGGGGAGAAGATTTGAGAAAGCCGTTTCTGTCCCGTTCCCCCAGCCTGCCGTGGGGTGGGAAGGAGCCCCCGCCGGTGCCCAGTGTTGCCAAGTATTTGGGGTGGTGATACTCTTTTCGAGTGACCAGACCTTCACTGGCCTGCTGTGAGGCTGCTCCCAGTCTGCAGTCAGCTGGCGGCGAGCTATGACCCCATGTATGGGTTTGTGAATGCTCAGAGCAAGGTATGAGCCTGGTTTCCAGGGCCCGAGTCCCTCAGTGGGACCAGAACACTCCTCATCATGTCCAGCAGGCCTAGTCATCACTCATTCAGAGTTCAATCAAGACCATGGCAAGACTGAGGTCAGCACTATTATTCCCTCCCATTTTGTTGTTGAGGTTTATGGGTTATAGAGGTGAAGAAAGTCATCTACTGTCACAGAGCTAGGGTTTAAACCAGCTCTAACTCCAGGAGCCATCTGTGCCTTTAAAATACTTGTTGAAAGAAAGGATGAAGGAATGAATTGGCTTGAACCACAGCGCACAGAAGATGGGACAGTGTGACACATCCGAGGGGTGACAATGAAGAAGAGCAGGTTGTGTCTGCATTTGCAGTGTGGACAGCTTGGAAGCCTGAATTTCACTGAAGTTTACTCTCAATTTAGAGTCCAGCCTGGTGCTAAGTCCTCTTGCCCAGGAATACCAAACAGGCATTACCCACTCCCTCAGAGGGCAGTGGGTCCTGGGGTACCTGGGCCTGCAGATGGGCAGTCTTGAGGCCTGGCTTACAGGACAGGGGCAGGCGACTTCCTGAGGTCTGCCCAACCCTCCCACGAAAAGCCCCTTGGCGCCCTGCCTCCTGTGCCTGGGCAGCGGGTCTGAGCCCGCTACTGGCCACCATTGACACCCTCCCTTCATTCAAGGAAAGTCCTGTTGACTCACTCGCTACATCAGGCACAGACCGTTTTATTGAATGCTAACGCAAATCACCCAGGCAGGAAATGTCGTAAAGAGAAAAGTAATCTTCTGACGGAAAAATAAATTATCAGCAGTGTTCCGAAGGAAAAGAAACATTCTTAAATAATTTCTCGAGCTGTTGGTATTGGCTGGCAGTGTGAGCCAGCCAAGCAAATGGTAATTTCCAAATTAGATTATACATTATGTCATATTAGTTTTATATTAGAAAAACAAACGGGATCAGAGGAGAAGTGCCAAGGTTGGCGGGCCTCGCTGGCCACGTGACCTGCTGCACTTCCACTGCAAGAATGTTCAATGATTCTGGCAGAGGGGAGAGCAGACTTTCAGACCAGAACAAGGGCTGGGTCTCTGGGAGGGACAGCCCCCCAGGCCAGACCTATGTGAGTGTGGAGAGCAGCCAGGGCAGGGGGGCATTTCTGAGCATGGTCACACACTCTGATTTCCAGTGATCTGGACCCTCCTGGAGGGGCTAATCCAGAGCGCTAACTTCTGAGTAGGGCATTGTGGCCAGAAATGCTCATGGGAGCAGCAGGTGGAGGTGCTAGTGTGCCATCCCCAGAAGGAAATATATGGGGGGTCCTGTTGGTGTCCCCGCTTCCTGTAGAGATGTCCTTGGGCAGGGGAGCAGACTTGTCTGTGTCTCCCCAGAGCATGAAGATAGTTGAATGCAAAGGCACTGGACTTGGATTCAGAGTCACACTGCCAGCACTTCTTTTTTACTGGGAGTTACTATGTGCCAAGTCATTTACCTGTACCTGCTGTTTGCTGCTCACAACCATCCCAGCAGGCCACGGTGCAGATAGAAACAGAGAGCAAGGGATGACTTGTCTAACATCACGGCTGGGAAGCGGTAGAACCTGCATGGACTCTGAGGTTGTGGGGCCTGTCATCTTCCCACCACACTGTTGGATGACACGTAAGCCAACATGAAATGTGATGTTTCTGTGCTGGGAATGCTCATGAGTGGTGGAGAGCAGAGGATGACAATTCAGAGGGTTACTTGCTACCACTGAGGTGTAGACCCCTGACCTCTAAAGGCCCTTTCTCCCTAAGGCGGTAGCTCAGACTTCTCCACTTGATGGCACGTGAATTTAGGCAAAGATCTTGTACAGAAATGTGAGCTTCTCTGGATTACCTCTGGATACTTTGTCCCCAGCACAGAGCATGATACTATTATCAATGGTCACAGTGCTGACAGGAACAGCAAAGCTAAATGGTTAGAACTGGACGTAGGTCAGGGGCTGAGGGACCCGGGTCAGGGTTTACTGACCCCTGTTGTCTGCCAAAGTGCCTCCTGGCCCATGACATGCATCGCTAACCAGTCACAGTGCTCTTGCCCTTACAGTTCTTCCATTGACGTCATTGAAAAGAAAGCCTATTTGGTAGTCTTGATTTAGCCCTCCTTCCAGTTTGCCATTGGGAAAACTGACAGACTACAACTTGCTGGAAGTTGCAGAACCACGTCTGGACAGAGTGAGATCTGAAACACATCTTAGGGAACACACAGGAGGTTGAAGGGGAAGACTTAGATGGGTTGAAGAGCAGGATCTGACAACCATAGTGCGTGCCCAGCTCTGACTTCACCGGCATCTAGATGAAGAGATGAAACAATCTAGGGGCCTATAGGTAGCAACCCAGGTTGAAAGTCCATCACTTGGGACATTCCTCAAAATATTTTCCACATTCCTCAGGAGAGCTGGGTTCTAGTTCCAGCTCTTTTCCTCTGGCAGCCTACCTCCTCCCTAGACCTCAATTTTTCCACCTGTTAATTTAGGGCAGGCATGGTGCTCAAGCTCCAGACGAGGTAAAATCCTTCTGACTCTAATATTCCATGATTCTGTGCCCCAGAATTCAGCTCAGATGGTGCCAGGACGCCACTGCTCCGTGGGGTGAGTCAGGAACCCTGGGAAGCTGCAGTGATTCCTTTGGACCACCAGGGGGAGAGGGAGCATTCCGCAAGATTCCTGCTTAATTTCTGTTCTGACCCCCCTGGAGGTCTGGAGGGTTACTGCTCTTCCTGACTTGTTTCCTGTGCCCTGATGGAGTATTCACTTGGCAGGCGTTACCTAATCCCAAACACCTGTGTTCAAATACTCTCTGAGTCCCTGTTCTAGGCCAGGCCTTTTGCTGGGTGCTAGGGACCCCATCTCTGCCTCTTGAGGAACTTGCAGCCCAGTGATGGGGCAGAAATACTCAGAGGCCAGCCCAAAAGCAACATGCGCTACGGCTGGGGGTGGGTAGCAGGGGTCTCATGGGAATGCTGAGGAACCTTCCTGGGAAACGTGATGTCTGAGCCCAATCCTGAAGCATGAGCAGAGTTCAGAAAGGGCAGAGGGAGGGAGTATGTGCTCCCATAGCAGGTGCAGCACAAGCAAAGGCCCCGCTGCAGAAGATGGAGCGAGTGAGCCGCAGGTGGGAGCTGCAGTCCTTCCAGCTGGAGAGCAGGACCGTGGGTGTGAGAGGCAGGGAAGGCGAGCAGGGCTGAGCTACTCAAAAGCAGCTATCAACTATTTACTGAACACTAGGTGAAAGTATGAACGTCCTTACTCAACTTTCTCAAATCCTAAATTATTTTCTTTCCTGGGCCCTCACCTGTGTGCCCATTAACATTTATAATAAGAATTTGTTTCTAAATTTAGTTCATTACTGTTTGGCTTTTCCTGTCTCCCCAGGGGGATCGCTGCACCGAAGGAAGTTGGGGCAGGAAACTGGGCTCAGACTGGGAATAGCATCAGGGACACTGTAGTCCGGGACAGGTGAGCTAACAAGAGCAGGAGCCAAGGACATGGCCTGGCCAGCTGGCCTCTGCTCTCTCTCCATAAGGCATGAGATCCAGCAGCCTCACCCCGCCCAGAGCTGCCCTTTTCACCAGTCTCTGTGGTTGGGCCTGTGTGTGGATGTGTTTGCTCCCAAGGAGAGAGTGTTTTCAGGTTTGGAGTCGGGGCCCTGCTCAGGAGTACAGGAGCACCCTGGTCTGGCTGATGCAGAGTCTGGAGTGGAGTGGTCAAAGGGGCCAGAAGATAGAGAGGGTCCCTGGGGCAAGAGCTCTCTGAAGGAAAGTTCCAGAACATGAAGGAGGTGTTGCCTCAGCCAGGAGGCAGATTCCGTGCCCCCCTAATCCCCCCACCCCTGGCCCTGTGCAGGGAACAGACTCTGGGAGAACTAGTCCTGTTGGAAGGGCAGCAAAAGGAAGCCATCATTAACTGAGCGAATACAACGTACCAGCAGCTTTGCTTACCTTCTTCTACGCCGATGCCTCAATAACCTTGTGAGGGAAGGAGGCTCCCCGGTACTGTATCATGGCTGGGCATGATAAGCATAGCTCAAACACAGAGAGGTTAAGGAACTTGCCCCAGGTTACATAGTCAGAAAGTGTTGCCATTGGGATCAGAACTCCGTCAGATTCCCCACTTTTCTTTGGAGCGCGTCATGTGGCTCTTTGCAGTTTTGTCTCCCTTCTTTCCCAGAGGTAGCACATCCCTGCCTGTCTTCACATCTGGGTCTCTCTGTCTGGAATACCACCTCTCGTGCCTGTATTCTTTACCTGGTGATAGTCTCACTTTTTCAGGTCTGCCTCTGTCCTTTGTGGAAGTTTCCTTGATCCTTCCAGGTAGATTTATTTTGTTTTGTTCCGCCATCTTTCCTCTACCACCCATGCCTTTAACCCTTAACTTGTTCCTGAAGGATTTTTGGCTGTCTAGGTACAGTGAGACACGGCCTCCTCTGGGATCCCCCAGCACTTTGTGAGACAGTTGAGCACACCACCAGTGACCTTGCAGATTTATTTGTGCATCTGTCAGTCCACCAGGCTGAGGACAACAGGCTTTGACTCTCTGTTCCTGGCATCACCCAGCTCAGTCTGCTTCCTGTCACCTCACCCTGACTCTTCTTTTGCATGGAAGGTTTCTCAAATTTGACCTGTTGCTCAAAAAGAATTTTCAGTGTCTGGTGATTTTGATAGCATTTTTTCCTTCCTTCTTCTTAATGCCAAGAGTGATACTTCCAAATCACTGTGAGATGGGAGAATGGAACTGGAGACACTGCTAACAAGTGGTTCCATTTGCTTTCCCCAGGACCATGGATGATCCTAGAACTGTAGAGAATTCTGGACATTTTAGGGACCCTGTGATGGCCTCATCAGCCTGGATTGGGTAGGTAAACCTTTGTTCAAAACTGGCAAGGCACAATGGCTCAGCATGGCTCTGGGGGCTCATGGAGGGATGTTGGGGCATGAGCCAGTTTGGAGGGGGATGGGCTGAACATTAGTCAGTTTTTTCTAGGTTATGTTGTGGTAAAACACATCACAGCACGCCCCAAATAGGGGCTTTACAATAACAAGTTTACTTTTCACCCACATTATATTTTGCCTGTGGTGGCTGTGGGCTGACTGTGGCTCTGCTCCACGTGCCCTCTTTATTCCAGGATCCTTGCAAAGCAGCTGTCCCCATTTGGGACATACTCAGGGCAGAAAGCAAAAAGAGAAATGGCCAAACCACACAATAGCTCCTAATGTCACGTTCACTCACATTCCTTTGTCCAAAGTGAGACTCACAGCTGAGTCAAGGTAACCCGTCCCGCAGGAGGCTTGGCAGCTACCTGGCAGTGGGGAGTGATGTAGACACTTCTCTGGGGCAGGGGCAGCAACTAGTCTGGAATAAGAATACGACCTGCCATGGGCCAGAACTGTGGGGCATACTTACACTAGCTTCCTCCACTAACGGCGTGGTTCAGGTACATGCTTTCTAACTTTAAGAATTTGTGGTACCTCTGGAGAAAAAAGGTCCCCAGATTGGACATAAAAGTGTGGCTGGGGCTGTGGAAGTTACATAGGAGTACAGAGAAAGGAGGGGCATGTGCTGATGAGCTGGTCAGAAGATAAATTCTATCCCTCGGCCAGCAAACTCCTACGCTTCTCCCAGGGTCCAATTTTAAGTATCACCTCCTCTAAGAAGCTCTCTGGGATTGAACTCTGTGAGCCAGGTTTGGTGCTCTTCCCCTATATTCCTAAGCCTTTTGCTTTTCCTCTTTATTTCTTTCTTTTCTTTTTTTTTTTTTTTAAGATTTCATTCATTATTTTTAGAGAGAAGGGAAGGGAGAGAGGCAGAGAGGGAGAGAAACATCAACGTATGGTTGCCTTTCACCTGCCTCCAGCTACAGACCTGGCTGGAGACCTGGCTTGCAACCTGGTTATGTGCCCTGGCTGGGAATTGAACCAGTGACCTTTGGGTTCACAGGCCGGTGCCTTATCCACTGTGCCACCAGCCAGGATTTCTGCTTTTCCTCTTTCATATCTACCACACTGTGTGTGATGCTTGTTTGTGTGTCTGCCCAGGGAGCAGCGGTATGCTGGATCTGGCTCCTAGCGGCTTGTGAGAGTTAATGGTATGCATCTCTTCCCATGTTCATTCAGTGGCATCAAGTGGGCAACTTGAAACTGGCCACTGTAGGAGTATTTACATCACCAAAAGCAGCAACTGCTACCAAGAAGGAAGAGGCAATTGTTAAAAACATTGCCCTGTGGAATGGACAACATGAGGGCTGGGGTGTGCCTTGCTTACCTCTGTCTTCCTTAAATATTTGGTGTGGCACTGGCTGCTTTACCAGGAATAACTGACTAACTGGGTGACTGGAGGAATGACTGAATGGATAGTGGATCAGAGCAGTGAACAAATGAGTATCTGGCTGGACTGGACCTCCATTGGTTTTTCCTCCCTTCTCTCAGGCCCCTGGTGATGTGCTCATGACCCCAGGGAAGGTATGTGATAGGGCAGAACATAGGAGGCCTGCAAGGCTTCTGGACTTTGTTCTCCACTTCTCCTCTCTTTGGAATTGGGAGTGCTTATACAGGAAGTAAAGGAGAGAGTAGGGATAAATAGAGAGTCTTGAAGAAACTTAAAGGGGAAGAGAAGAAGGACAAGGCTAGGCATGTGTCCTAAGCAGCTTTGCTAGGAGATGATAAGATACTCAAGAGAAAAGGTTGTGGGTGTGTACAGAACACAATACCTGGAGGTGGCAGTGGGTAGCTAGATGTGCAGGGCCCTGTCCCCAGCCCCACACCTTGACATCATGTAAGATCCCCAAAATGTGGAGTGACCCTAGATATTCGGGTAAGAAATTATGTTATAGGAAAAAGAAAGCGACGTTTCTCGCACTGCCAGGTTTTGGCTGGCATTGATTTAAATCATTGGCCAATGTTCTCACACAGTAAGTAGTCTCAGCTTTGTGGGCCATACGGTCTCCATCATCATTTAGCTCCTCCAGCAAAGGGCAAAGCAGCCACAGGCAAACACAAATGAATGAGTGTGGCCCTGTTCCAATAAAACTTTATTTATGGGCACACATTTCAATTTCACCTAATTTTCACGTGTCTGAAAATGTTCTTCTTTTGATTGTTTTCTCCCCAGCCATTCAAAAGCGTACAAGGCAATCTTCATTCGCAGGCCGGTTGGATTCCGCCTGTGGGCTGGAGTTTGCGGACTCTGATCCTGAAGACTGTGTGGAGGAGCCAGTCTGTCAGCAAGTCAGTGGGGTAAGTGTGCCTGGATGGATGAGGTGGGCAGCATGAACCTGCCTGGAGAGAGGATGCCCCTTCCTCTCTCCCTCTGCACCCTCTGCCCCCTGGCCCTGCTCCAGCTCCCTGGGCTCTGGTATCGTCTGCAGCTATCTAGGGTGCATGCCCGCAAGAAGCTGGGCCCTCCATGGGTGGGTGGCTGGGTAGCTGGACTCAGCAAGGCGGGCGGCCGGCCGTGTTCAGTCTCCGGGAAATGAGTGTGGACATGGCTTGGGCCCAGTGGGGCAGCCCACCCTGGTCTGCCCAGATCAGGTTCCCGGCGGCGTCTGAACACTATAAACATAGTGGCTGGACAGGCCACCTCTTCTGAGGCCCACTGGAGGCAGCTCTGCCCAGGAGGAAAGCAGGATTGGGGCTGACAATTTGACATAAACCACGGGGTAGTGTCCAGCGGCTGGGGAAGCCCAGAGCCCCCCTCTCCAGTGCGCCCATGCTCACTGTAGTGGCAGCTGCTCCCAATTATTTACCCCGGTGGAGCCAGGGGTCTTTGGAGTGGGGAGGCACGTGAGGGGTCCTCTAGTTACCCCTTCTGAAAGGGGTGGGGAAACTGAGGTCCAGAGAGACTTGGACACTTGCTAAGGCTAGGCAGCCATTGCCAGCCAGGGTCAAGAAGCTGGGTCTCCAGCCTTATCAGCCAGGGCTCTGGAGCCCTCCCAGGATGATCTGGGGGGAGATGAAAGGCACTTTGGTGGCTCCTGGGACCTTGTCCCTGAGCTTCCACTGCCCTGAGGCCAGCATTCTGTTGGACCCATACAGGAGCACTGCAGTCAGGAAACCTGATCATCAAGCCCGCCACCTGAGAGGCCTCACCACACCCCATGAATTCTAGTTTGTTAACTTCTAGATGACAACACAGACATGGGGAGGTGACTTGCCCAAGGTCACTCAGCAGGTCAGAGGGAGAGCCAAAATTTGAACTCAGGGCTGTCAGATTTTGAAGTCTGCGTTCTTCACAGTGACCCCCAGTTCTAGTTCCAGCCCTGGACTTGTTGTGGATCTGCCGACAGGTCCCTCACCTCTGGCTGGTGGGTGGCCTCCAGAGAGAGCCCATCTGTGACAGATGCAAGCACATGTACACTGACATGAGCACATAATCGCATGTATGCATGGACATGACACACGTGTCAATACTCATAGCCATTCAGCGACATGCACCTCAGCTCCGGTGTCCAGGTGTGCCATTGCCAGAGGACGCTCACATGTGCACATGTACGCACACATATGCACATCCCCTCCACGTACACTTTTCCACTGCAGCTCTGGCAGGCGTGTCGCCACCCGGACTCGAGATTAACAATCCTCTCTGGGGTTTTCACACTTTCACCTTCTTGTTCCTGACACATTTCAAAGTTCTGTTCATAGTAAGATCTGAGGATGGGGAGGCAGGCGAGGGGCTGGAGAGTGGAAAAACAGGAGATTTGGAAAATTCCTGTCATTTTTGAGCTCTTTCCAAAGATGCCCACGGGAGCCACAGTGAGGTCTGCCGACGCCCAGCCTCAGGCTGGCCACCCAACCAGGGAGCAGGCCTCCCATTGCCCCCTCCCCGCCCCTGCCTTTGTGGCCCATTGAGGGGTCCTGGTGGAGAGCACTGTGCGTGCTCTGCTCACTCCTCCGCAGACCAGGCCACCCAGCTGCGTATGCCTTGCTGTAGGTTGACAATGACAGTAGCTGACACTAAGTGCTTGCTGAGTCCCGAGCACCAAGTGTAAGCTGAATGTTCTGAGTGCTTTCCGCACATTGATTTATTTTTGCAACAAAACCTATGCAGTATAAACGATGGCAATGTTTGCCTGGCAGGCAAAGAAACTGGGGTGCGGAGAGATAAAGCAGTTGGCCCTAAGTCACACAGGCAGAAGGTGGAAGATCCAGGACTTGCGTCCCAGCAGCCTGGCCCCAGCGTCCTCACCGTTGTGTCAGGCCCTGTGCTAGGCGTGTCTGCTGGTCTCCATGCCATCCCATTTCTCCCCATTAGCTCTGCTCTGCTCCGCAGCTGGATGGTCCTTCCTCAAGCTCAAACGTAGCCCTCTGGATACTGTAGTCGCCTTCAGGACCCTGGGCTCTGCGCCGTAAGTGTTCGCCCTGGGCGCAGCCGGGGCTGCGAGTGAGGATGCTGTGTTGGCAGGCTGGGCTCTGCAGTCAACTGAGGTCCTGCAACAGCTGGAGCAGCAGCCGCAGAGGTGGACACATCTTTGTCTCCAGCCCTGCCTGGCCGCCTGCCCACCCGCCCGCCTCTCCATCCACATGGTGGAAATGCTGAGGAACAAGGGCCTTCCTGTCTTCCTCTCTTTTCCCCTTTTCTAAAAATAAGCTGGAAGCTTCTTCTCATCTGCCCCCAATTTTCTCCTGCTTGACCCCAATGACCCTATACCCTCAGATGAAGCCACATGTGTGCCCACTGCTGGACAGATGGGTTGACCCCCTCAGTGCAGATGGTGGGAGTGAGGAGCCCGCCCTGGCCTCTGCCCCAGCCCAGCCAGCCCCTCCAGCTATGCCCTTCCTGGGAACAAAGCGCTGAGCCCGCCCTGGTCTGCGGGTAGGGTGAGGGAAAACTTGTTTATAACAGGAAGTTCCACCCAGGTTTATGAGCTGTCATGATAATAATAATCATCACCCACATTTGTATACGCTAAGTACTTACATCTGTTATCTCCTTCAGTCCAGGCAACGGGTCCTTCAGATTGATATCATTGTTAACACTCAGAAGAGAGCAGAGAGGTTCATTTACTTCCCCAAGGTTGCACAGGAAAAGGATGGGCCTTGGATTCAAATCCAGTTCCTCAGATTTAAAAGTTTCCCTCCCATTTGCTGACATCCCTGCCAGGCAGTAGTCTTGCAGCTTTGTGCCCACTGATCTTTGTGCTGATTTTTGGCTGCCTCTGGTGTGTCAGGTGCGGTGCAGGGAGCTCCACCGCCACAGCCCGGAGGAAGGAGTCCTTGAGCTCATCTTGAGGAGGACGCTGCCGTGCAGGGCTACGGGAACACGTCTTGCTAAGCGCAGTCTGTAGGAAGAACTGGCATCGTGGTTTAGATTGAAGGCTGCCTGACTCCAAAGTTTTCCTTCTGCAAGACAATTCACGGCAGTTGGCACCGTGTGCTTCACTTTAATTAGTGAACTTGACACAACAGCTTCTGATTGTCTGCTCTTTGCCAAGCGTAGGGGACAGGGATGAACAAGACACCTGAATCTGCCCTCGCGGGCTTCATGATCTGGTGGGTGATGGACGTGTAAATGGCAATTATGGTGCAGGGTGATTAACCATTATTAGCCATAATTGTTAGCTTTGCACACTGTTTACAGCTCACTGAGGGCCCTATTCCGTATCTGCTAAAAGTGGCCTAATGGCTTCACTGTTGCTGCAGCATCACATCTGTGCCTCCTGCCTGGGATTCAGGGCCCCTGTGATGTGGTAGGGGCAGCCTCTGTGTCCTCAGTCCCCTCTAGTCCCTTCCTCACTGTGCCCCCAACCTTCTGATCGTGCTGGGCCTCGGCCTAGAGTGTGTCTCTTTTCTCACCTCCAACTTTCTCCTTGCCAACTATGACCCTGCAAAATTCAGCTCAGATAGAACACTCCCTCCTCCACCCCCTGCCAGGCTAGGTGGGAGGGAGCTTCCTGTTATTGAAAACATGTGAACTAAGGGTGGAAGATCAGGGCAAGGACACACATCACTGAATCTCTATAGGCCTCTTCTGTAAAATGGGCTCCAGCAGAAACCCAAATATAGGAAGGTAAAGGCTTTGTCAGAGGGACATGCAGTGACCTGTGAAGGCGCAGAGAAGTGTAAGCAGCCTGTGGGATCAGGAAAGCTTCCCGAAGACTTGATACTGAGGATGAGCCTCCGATGATATTACTATTAATAGCTAATACTCGTGCTTCCTACATGCCCATGCCCTTTGTGCATGTTAAGTTGTGTAATCCTTGCAGCAGCTCTATGAGGCAGTTACTATGGTTATCCCCATTTTACACATTGGGAAACTGAGGTACAGAGCGATTAGGTGACTTGCTTAGGGTCACACAGCGAAGAAGGGGTAAAGCCTGGATTCTAACCCAGGCAATTGGCTCCAGTGTCCACATTCTCATCACCTTGTTATCACAAGGGACAAGGATAGAAATGGAAATCATGGCTCACTTCTACCCAGTGACAAACAACATCGTATATAATGAAACAAAGTAGGGTGAGTGCCCTGGTCCCTCTCCATTCTAGGGAACAGGGCAGTGCCTTCTGGGCCCACACATGCAGGAATGTTGGCTCTGACTCCTCCCACCCCAGGCTGGGAAGCCCATCTCTGTGTGTCCCCCTACCCCCCAGGGCATGCCCTGCTCTGGGTGGGCGGGGGGCCTCCTCTGGCCAGCAATGGCTGGGCTTGCCCTGCCCCTGGGGATGACTATGTGCTGTAGGAGGGAGGCAGAGGAGGCGTTCTGCCTACTTCATGGGTGGTGAGTCTGTGACCCAGCCATAGGGTAAAGGACTGGGCAATCCCCCGAATGGCAACTTGAAGCTGAGGTTCAGCACTCAGAGGCCAGAGCATCTGTGTAGCAACGGGGACACCCATCCCCACTGTAGCTTGTGAACTGTCAGGTGCGGAGGATTGGGTGGGGAAACCTTGTTTGGACGTTCAACACCAGGCCTGCCCACAGCATGTGCTCAGTGCTGGGACCAGAACTTAAGGTTTCTGACTCTCGGCCTCAGGTTATGATAATACTTTGGTTATATATTATATAAAAATACAAATTTATTTGTTTATATTTGGCTTTTGGTTCATACTATTAACTGGGGGAAAGGAGGTGTCACTTCCATTCTTTTATTGTACTTGGAAGAATTATTGTAAGAATCTATTCAGTAACATAAATTGTTTTTGTTCTTATGCACATCTGACCATCTAACCATCACTCATCCAGCCATCCAGCCATCCAGCCATCCATTGCCATTCACAATAAGAGAAAAGACGATAATATTTAACGTCTGGCACAACTGTCATCTCTCCCAGGTGATTTCCCAGCTTTCCTGGTGGAAACTGACTGCCCACTCTTGTTTCTTCCTGGGCAATGTCTGTCCCTCCAGTATTATACTCCCTGGTTTGCCTTTGGTGCAAAGAGTCCCTAACCAGACTGGGGGGTCCTGAAGGGCGAGGACGATAGCTGACCCATTTCGGTGTCCTCAGCATTGTCCAGCCCTTAGCAGCCATTAACGTTCTCTGAGTTCACAGCTGTGGAGCCCAGAGCCCATCCCACCCCCAAATCCTAATTCATCCCCAGCTTTCTGGGATGGTTCGAACCAGAGGGAGGAGCCCGGGGATTCTGCATGGCAAACAATTGCCTCTGATACCCTCTTTTCTTTGGAATCTCTTATTCTTCCTATTCTACAGAGAGGCCTTCTCACGCCCTCGTCAGCAATTCAGAGAGACTGAGTCCAGCTCCTGGTACAAAGCAGGCAGACGAGACTTGGAGCAGAAGTGTCATCTTGTACCAGTAAGAAGTCCACATGGTCTGCGCACGGAGACCTGCTGCGTGGGCAGTAGGCTCTGCATCTGACCTCCCTGCCCCTTTTTCTCTTCCCAACCTGCCCAGCCAGGCCAGCTAGCCCTGCGGCACCAAGGCTCCCGGGCTATCCTTGCCTGGCACTGGGGCTGGGTGGGAATCAGAGGCTGGGGAAGTTATTTTCCGCCTCAGACCTGTTCCTGAGCCACCAGACAGACCTGCTGGTTGGATAGGCCAGCCCAGTCTTTCCTGATCCTGGCCAGCTGTGGTGGTCCCCAGAGCCACCCTGAGTGACAAGGGTCAGGCATCCCCTTGGTGCCTGCAATG
This sequence comes from Noctilio leporinus, assembly GCA_004026585.1. Classification (NCBI taxonomy): domain Eukaryota; kingdom Metazoa; phylum Chordata; class Mammalia; order Chiroptera; family Noctilionidae; genus Noctilio; species Noctilio leporinus. Next base: position 470,367 of record PVIW01000425.1, on the reverse strand, counting down.
TGTCATTGGAAGCTGTGAGCTGGCCCCTGAGCTTCTCTGCTCTTAAGGGCCAGGTCCCGCAGGGAAAGGACACTTGATGGGCCGGCGGTAAACGCGCTGTCAGCAAAGGTGGTCTCTTTCCTCCTGTTTCTCCCAACTCCCTCCCTCAAAGTCCCACTAACTCTCAGCCACATTGGAAGAATTAAGGGCCACTGGCAGAGAGAGGTGGCTGGTTCCCATGGCGGGGACCATGCATAAGTCCTAACACATGGTCACTGTGTGTGCGTGCTGGCCACGGGAAGAGGATCCTGCCTTGGACACTGCCATGGGGACCGAGTGTGCAAGGCCTACCCAGAAAGCCTTCCACCCTGCCTGGCCTCATAGCCTTTCTGGACCAGGGCAAATCTTCTCCAGTGCCCCTCCTCGTCCTCCTCCTCCTTTTTCTTCTTCCTCTTCCCTGTTTACCCCTCCCCCCGCCTTCTTCACTCCTCCTTCTTCTCCTTCTTTTGGTATCTTTTACAGATTCTGCTCACCAAGTGTGAAAAGGGTACAATATCAGATCTGGTTCTTGGGTCCTGACTTGATGATTCTCTGCATGGCCTTGGAGGCACCCTTTCCTCTCCTGGTTTCCATTTCCCTGTGAGGCTGCAAAGATCCAAAGAGCCATCATGTCGATCCTTAAGGATGCAGATCTTCACACTTAGGAAGGGACTCATGTCTGCTCTCTTTATCCTCCACAGCTATCCTGCTATTCTCACACTCATCTCACAGACAAAGAGACAGTCTCAGAGAGGGTAAGGGGCATGCTGGGAGTCACATAGCTGGGATGGAAACCAGGTCTGTCTTATTACAAAGCCCATGCTCTGCCTGCTTCTCTGCACCCTTCCAGAAGGTCTGGAAGGGTCTCGAGTACCTGCTGTATACCTAACCCAGCAGGGCTGGGGAAGAGCTGGGGGCCATGGCCCCTGCCCTCACTGAACCCCAGGGAACAGTCAGTGCTGCCAGGTGGGGTCTCCTGTGCCTACTGGAGTGGTCTGGGTAGCCAAGGCAGCAGGAGTGGGCACAGCTGGAGTCCAGGGACTGCTCTGCCAAGAATCCCAGGGACAGTGCTGAGGGGGATGGGCATCACGTAGATGCCCCACCTCTGCAAAAGTCCAGGCACAAACATGCTGCCTCCCTCCTCTTTTTGTGATGATTCCAACAGTCCTCCATTCCTCTCATTAAGAAGTAATAATAGCTAAAAATGTCCATGGTGCCAGCTCCTTGCTGTGCCCTGTGTGAAGCCTTTTACATGTATGTTGTCACAGAAGTCATACAACGACACTGCGGACATTTGGAGATGGGAGAATGGACTCGGTGGGGTGGAGACTCTGGTTCCAGGTCTCTGGCTGCGTGTGGCTGAGCGGGGATTTGATCCCAGGGTGGTGGCCTACCCTTGCTGCTAGGCCATTTCCTGGGGAAGTAGAAGAAGAAGCCACCACCAACCCCTCCCAGTCCAGCCCAGCTCAGACAGGAGGCAATTGGATGAGCTTTGTGGGCATGGGAAAACTTAGGCCAGGCCATCAGGGCTCACCGGCCCTCTCTCTGGTGCCGCAACTGTCTACTAGGCTAGTTTCTCTGGGGGTGTGGAGGGGCGTTGGGGCACCTAAGGTCTGGTCCCAGGTAGAGTGAAGTGGGCAGTTCTGGCAACTGGACCACCAGAAAAGGCATAACTATTCCAGTCTGGATGGAGTGCTCATCTTTCGGTGGTGATGGGGCATCCAGTGTTCACCTCGCAAAGCACCAGGGCAGGAACTGGCGACACATGGATTTGATTGCTTAGGAAATCTGCTTGGGGGCCTGGGGTAGGGGAGCAGGGGTGGGACAGATGATTGGCCTAAAAATAGCACAGCTTGGAGTTCTGAGGGGCTCGAGGGTACCCCATTCCAAAATTGGAAGTGGTCTGGAGTGTTCTTTTAGCCAGCACCCTCTCTGGTGACTGGGCAGACACCTGTGGTAGCTGCACCAGGGCGGGACAGGTCAGGGGTCTGGTCCTGGTGCAGACTCTCCCTGGCCGAGTAACCTGGGCAAAGCTGGTCATCTTCTCTGGACCCGGCTATTCCTTCGGCTCTGGCTGTCTGATAATTCTTGCCCTGGCCATCTACCAAGATGCTTGGGAGGATGTATTTAAACAAATGTGAATTATCACATGCTGTATACATGTCTCTTGCCACTGCAAAAGGGAGGACACCCTGGGAGGGCATATTTCACGACAGTCTCTGGTGTTGGGGACAAGCCTAAGTTCTCTTTGATGAAGTTCCCAGCTTCCAATGCCTCCCCGTGACTCCCAGCTTCTTACCTTAGATGCTCTCTGTTGCTTCTTAGTAGAAAACGCTTCCTTTGACTGAGTTGAAATCAGAACAGTCCGACCATGGAATGGGCTGCATTGAGGTAGGGAGCCTTTTGTTACCAGGGATATTCAATGCAGAGCCAGAGGCATCATCTATGGCCTAGACGACATGTTGCTGAGCTTCCTCTGACCCTCAGAGTCTGGCCATCCATCTGTAGGGGGTACACGCCCCCTGCTCCCTCTGCTACGGGACTGCCTTGTCCAGACTTGACGCGGACAGCCCATCCCCGAACCTCTGCAGTACTCTCGGTGGAACATCTAGATGAAGCATCAGCACACTTACTGCCCATCTAGTGCTCGGGGTCTAGTTCTTGCCACACGCAGGCCTCCTCTTCTGGGCATGCTCCAATGCTCTGGTCATGTAAACCCCAGTCTCGCGGTTTCCCCACTTTCAAAATGGAGACGCTAATGCCTGGCACTTTAGTTTCGCAGGGCTGTGTAGGGCTGAGATGACATCCATTGCAGAAACTACCAAGTCCAGTTCCCTTTCAATGATTCTCCCACTCTAGAGAGGATAGGCTGAGGTCTAGGGAGAGGGGCCAAGTTCAAGGCTACAGATGTGTCGGTGATCGAGCCAGTTCTCTCATCGAGGCTTCTCAGGGTCCAACCTATACTCGGAACATGCTCAACTGCTAGGGGTCTGACAGCACAGTCATGAACCTGAGTTTTTGCCACTTATTGGCTGTAAGGGTTGGGGCACGCAGCCTTTGCGCTGTGCCCATTCTGCAGCCCCAGCTTCTGTACTCTTGTTTTCCTATCAGGACATTTTAACATTCCCTTATGGAGTTGCTGGGGGAATGGGACATGTTCACACGGGGAGGAGGCCAGACTAAGGCGTGAGGCTGTGGGTGGGTGGCAGCGCAGGGCGGGCAGGCAGGGAATGCTGAGTGCTCAGAGTGAGGTGTGGAGGAGCTGGGACCGCAGCAAAGGCTCTGGGATGAGGAGGGAATGATATCTGTCTTCAGCCTTCAGCGGGGCTCCTTGTTAAATGCTTGCTCATCCTTCAAGTCTTAGCTTCAGTGAGCCTCCTCCAGAAGTTCTTTCTAGGTCATGTGCAGAACCAGCCCCTTCTCTCAGGCTCCCATGCTTTTTGTGATGCCTGCTAATGGAGAGGCTTTTTAAGACTATCGGGGAGACCAACAAACATGCATTTGAATACTTTACTACCTGTATGGCCTTGGGCCTTCATTTTCTCAGCTGTGAAATGGGCACTGATAGAATCAGCCTTTTGAATGTGCTGTGAAAATTAAGTGTTGGGGTTAATATTAAGGATATGCAAAATAAATGATAGCCATTATGATGATGATAATGGTGATGACGGTGATAACGATGAAAATGCCATTCGTTCTTTTGCCCACTCATTCGAAAACTCTGGACACAGCTCTTCTCTGAGCTTCAGCTGGGCAGTAGGGACACGGCAGGTATCAAACAGTTCCTGATCCTGGGAAGCCCAGAATCTAGGCCACCTGCAACCCAATATGGGCAAGTTGCTGTGGGGCGCTCTGAGACCCAGGGGACACACAAAGGGAGACTCCAAGGCTGCCGGCAGGCGTCAAGCCTTCCTCAAGAAGTTTGAGCTGAGGGCTGAGGGTTGAGTTGACTTTGGGCAGGTCGGCAAGTTGGAGAAGGCACCCCTGGCCAAGAGCAAAGCATATGCTGGGGCCCTGAGGTGAAAGGGACAATGGGGACCCCTAGACAGATTGGGTGGTTGGAGTTTACAGTATAATTCTACCAAGGTCTGGGGACCATTCCCTCATCCAGGTGGCCATGAAGAGTCATGGCCCTAAGGACCCTACAGGAGGGGCAAATTTGGATGATGATGGTGAAGATGTGTGACTGTGATTTGATATCTGGGTGGTACTGTTCAGGCCCTGCTCTGCAGAGGGCTGCTTGCAATTGACCTGCAAATACTCCCTCAGGTCAGGATGTGCAGGCACTGGGACATGAGGCCACTCAGTGCTCTAGGTAATTGGGTTGGAGCTTTACAATCAATAATGCCCATTCCCTGATTTCCAGCCTGGAAAGGTCCTGAGGTTGCTGCATTCTCCATGTGGGACTGTGTCCTCTGTGCCTAGCACAAGGTGGTGCTGAGCAAGTATTGATAAATGTAAAAAAATCAAGATGTATATGGCCATTCAGATGGAGAAAGGACCCACAGAAAGGGACAGGGTCTCAAGGTGAGACCAAGTGGCCTAGCTGGCCTCTGTTGCATCCACCCAGCCTGGCTCCCTTCAGTCCTCCCTTGAGCCTGGTGCACAGTTCTCACAGAGGAGAGCTCAAGCAGGCCTAGCTGGCAGTCACCTCTGCCCTCCCCAGGTGCTGAGCCCTGACCCTGAGGACTGCCTGTGGGCAAGCGGCAACCTTCCAAGGCCTCCTGGAAGCCATCCCGGTCTTCCTGACGAAAGGCATCTGGGGCCTACCAGCCCCTCCTCCGCCCAAGCGGGAAACACAATCCGCTGATAACGATCTAATATTTATACAACGCCTTTCTACCAGATGCATCCCAACAAAGTTTACAAGCTGTCCCGGCTGACAATGTATTCCAGACCTGCTCCCTGGCCCCGCCCTGCCCCCAAGCTCCATCCCTTCATCCTCAGGGTCCCAAACGCCAGGAGACTCTCCTGAATCCACCTGAGGGACAGAAAGGAGAGCCCAGCTGGGCTCAGAGGGACCAGCCATTTCCATTCCCTTTCTGGGAATGGCGCAGCAGAGAGACATGACTGCGAAAAAAGAAAACTATCCAAAAACTATCCAAGGGAAGGTAGGGCCGCACTTGGGGGTTTGAAGTTTGGCCAAGACTCACAGCACCCAGCCCTCCCCAGCCTCAGACTGCAGGGGGGACGCAGAGAGGCCTGTGCGAATGCACCTCCTCAGTCACTTCCTCATTTCCTCCCGGCTGGCTCCATGAATGGGGGTTTGTGTTCATTCCCGCCCATAAATGGCCCCTGGTCACCAGGGCCGTGTTCTGTGTCAGAGTCCCTGACCACCGGCCTCGGACAAAACCTGCTTTGTGAAGTTCGGGTGGAAGACAAACAAATGATTATTACCTTCATTTATCCCCTCCCCGACCTTCTTGTCTTGGCCTGCAGTTAAGACCTTTTTTCTCTGTCAACAATCTTGACTTTGTTCCCTGAGAAGGAAACAGCTCCGGGAGGGACTCGCAGAGATGCTGCTTGCAAGAAAACCATTTGGGAGCAGGGTGAAAAAAGACAGAGGTTACAGGAAATGGCAGACATTTTTTGTTGAATTAAACCATTAGGAGTGACCCCCAAACCAGAGTGAGGCAAAGAGAACAACTGGATACATTTAGGTCAGGACAGGCAGCCAAGTGAGGAGCTGAAACCAATTACCATAAATGAATGTTTCTCTTTTATTCACGACCACCATGCCTGTTCCCAGGATGCTTTTGGGCGTCTTATAAAAACAGATGAACTCTCTGGTTTTGTTCGGGGAGTTATTAGCTAATGCAACTGTTGGGCAATTTATCAAACATTAGCACATGCTGCAATTAATGGCCAAAAGTTGTCACTGGCTGGTCCAAAGCCACAGGGACTACCTAGACCTCAGGGCTCAGGGTAGGGTCTTCTCCTTGGTGGGGTCACTTACGTAGTCTGTTGGTGCCCTAAGGTAAGCAGCCACCCTCCAAATCTGCCTCTTCTGTAGGGTCCTCATGGCCATGACTCTCCGTGGCCACCTGGGTAAGAAGATGGTCCCCGGACTTGGTGGAATTGAGCTTTATGCTCTGGCCATCCCAGATCTGCCCAGGGGTCCCCATTGTCCCTCCCATCTCAGGGTCCCAGAGTATGCTGTGCTCTTGGCCTGGGGTGACTTTCTTCAACTTGACCCCCTGACCAAAGTCATCTTAACTTTCAGCTCTCAGCTCAAATGCTTCCTTCCCTGAGAAGCCTTCCCTGACTCCTGCTGGCAGCGTCAGGGGCTCCCTCTGCATCTCATCCCTCGGCAACTTGCACCACATTGGGTTGAAATTGTGGGTTTGGATTCTGAACTCCCCAGAGTCAGGGACTATTTGATTTCTGCACCATCCCTAGTGCCTGGCTAGGGCTCAGAGAAGGGGTGAGTCTAGGGTTTTTGAATGAATGGCAGATCTTTGTACAGTGGTGCCCTTTTGTGTCTCCAAATGTCTTGGGTTGTCTTACTGTCCACTAAAGAAAAGGAATCATGGTTCTCCAGCTGAGAGCTGCGCAGAGGAACACACAGAAGGAGGAAGATCTGAGTTTGTGGCTTGATACAACTACTTTCTCTTTGCAGGCCTCAGTCTCCTCATCAGTGAAATGGGTGAGTAACTCATCTCTGAAAAAAGTGGTACTACATGGTTTTCGGGGCATTCTCCATCCAAAAGGGGAGAGCAGGGGACAAACCAAATTAAAGCTGTCTCACTGCTTGCCCTCAGGTAATTATGACTTGAAGAAAGAAGCAGTTCAGTTTCATTGCAGACTTTTAGTTAAAGACCCTCTCTGTGGGGGTGGGGAAGTTTTAGAGTCATGAAGAGTTGGGTCCTTCTTAGCTATGTTCTTGCTGCGTTACGTCAGGCAAGTCATCCCATCTCCTAGAGTCTTGGTTTTGATTGCGAAAAATGGGACTATAATGTCAGCATCTGAAAAGTACTGAGTCTAGTCCCTGGCCCAGACCAGGGACTCATTACATAGTAGCTTCTCTTGATGCCATTAGTTATATATTAACAAATGCTATGGGGCGAGGGTGGGGGGCTGGTGGAGGGCAGGGGTGAGAGGCGGGGCAAGACAGCTCTCAGCCTGTCATCCTCTCTGTTGTTTCTTGCCAACAAGATATTTTGTAGGAGTTTCGGTGTTGCAGAATTAACATTCTTCCCTTTGGCTAATTCCACCAAAATGTGTTTCCAGCCTAGCAGCGGGCCCCTGTGCCAGACTCTGCAGCAGGCTTTTCCAAGCAGAGCTGTGCTGTCCCTGGCCTGCTGGGGCTGACATCTGCCAGAAAAGCAGACCACCTTCTCGGATTTTCCATTTGCAGCTGGGAGAGCGAGCTGGCAGAGCAAATTACAAAGCGGGCTCCAACTCCAGCTCCTGATGGGGAGGGGCAGGGCCTTTGCACGGTGGCCCGAGATGGGTGTGGAGCAGAGGCACCCACATGCCTGGGAACCCAGGAGCTCCAAGTGCCCCTGGGCCAACCAGGATAGCAGGGTGGGAGGCAGGTGAGGTACAGAGGGGTCTTCCTGGTTGGAAGAAGGACTAAGGGGAGAGTCTTCTCTCTGGACTTCACCCATGCTGTTTTGCACCTCTTGACCTCAGTTTTCTCTAACTGTAAAATGGGAAAAACAGTAGGTCCACAGTCCCTTATCTGACATGCTTGGGGCCAGCTACAGTTTGGAAGTCAGAATTTTTCAGATTTTTAGAAAGTAATGTTATAGATATTGTCCTTTATAAAATACCCTCCAATGGGAGGGAAAGGAGAGTCTGTAAACAAAGCATGTGATGATTTTGCAGTGAAATGTATAAATAGTCATATTAAGTGTAAAGGCCATAAATAACCTCATGGAGATTTGGTTTGCATAATCTGGACATTTTATATAAATGGAATAATATAATATGTAAACTTTTGTGACTGGCTTCTTTCACTTAACATGAACTTTTCATGATTCCTCTATACTGCAGTATGTATCAGGACTTTATTGATGGTTTTAATGTCTGAATGATGTTCTGTTGAATGGATATACCATATTTGAAGAATCTGTCTCTTGATGAACATTTGATGTCAAGCTGCTGTGAATATTTGTATATGAGTTTTTGTGTGGACATATATTCTGATTTTTCTGAAAGTTGACTTGTTGGATCAAATGGTAATTCTGTTTAACTTTTCAAGGAAATACCAGACTGCTTCATGTAGTAACTGCTTTATTTCATATTCACATTGCAGTGTATAAAAGTTCTGATTTCTCCACATCCTTGCCAATACATGTTAGTATCTGACTTCTTGATTATAGGCACTCTCGTGGCTATAAAGTGGCATCTCATTAAGGTTTTGATTTGCATTTCCTTAATGATGAATGGGGTTGATATCTTTTTATGTGTTTCTTGGCCACTTGTGTATCTTATTTGGAGAACTGTCTTTTCAGGTCCTTCATTCGTTTAAAAATAAGATTACTATTATTTTTATTATTGATTTTCACAAGTTCTTTATGTGCTCTAGACACCTGTCTTGTCAGATATGATTTACAAATATGTCTTTCATTTTATAGGTTGTTTTTTCACTTTTTTGATATTTTTTTAAGCACCAAAGTTGTTTATTTTGATGAAGTTCAGTCTATCTATTCTATTATTAAAAATATGTTGCTGTTGCTTGTGTTTTGGGGGGTCAGATCTGAGAAACCATTGCCAGATCCAAGGTCATAAAGATTTATCCTATGTTTTCTTGTAAGAGTTTTATAGTTTTGGCTTTTACATTTAGGTCTTTCATCCATTTTAAGTTAACTTTTGTACACAGCGTGAGGCAAGAGTCCAACTTCATTCTTTTGCGGGTGGCTATTTAGTTTTCCCTTCTCGGGCGATGCATGTAGAGTTGAGAGCCCTGCTGTAGAATGTAAGCTCCCAGGAAGTCAGAGCTCACATTTGCTACATCCTTGGCACCAACCACAGCAGCACTGGAATGAATAGATAAGTGAGTAATGTCTCCACACTCGAGACCACAATGAGGGCCGATGTGCCGTGAGTCAGAGGTTCTGAGTGTCAAGTCAGGCTAGGTGCCTACCTTCTTGGGAGAACCCCTCTTGGTACGGCAGAGCTTATTCACCCTTCTGTCGATATACCTTTGGTGGCGGGGAGCTTCCTCCCCACAGAGCCAGTCACTGCTGAGGGGTTTTGTTGACCTTTCGGCCATCCTGGCACAGAACTGAAACAGGCCTCCTTGCAGCCTGTAAGCCTCTCCGCTCTTCCTCCAGCCCCAGCTCCTCCCTCGGGGCCTCCCACCCAGTTACTGCAGCTTCCTGTGCTGTGGGCCACCCTGGAGGCTGTGAGATGAGGATGGCCGCAGCTTCCTCTCCTGCTGTCCTCGTGGGTTGGGTTTCCATCCCCTCACACCTTAGCTACCTCTCTGCATCCTCCAGCTGTTTCTGTTCTGCCAAGGGACAAGCCCAGGACGCAACACAGTCTTTTAACTGAGATTTAAACAGCTAGCTCAGAAAAAACGAGTCCATTCTCTCCCTTCTTCTGCACCTGTGGCCTCCAGGAATTCAGCCTGAGCTCACACTAGCTCTTTTTAATTAGCCCCAACACACTGCTTACTCAGATAATTATTAACCTTATAATATACTATATTGTCATATATTTACAATATATTAACATTATCGATAATACAATAGAATATGCTAATGATGATGACATCATCTGCCAAATGTTTACTGTGTGCCGGCACTTGCTCGGTGGTTTATAAACACTGTCTCATTTGAGCCTCTGTTAGAAAGTCATGATCGTACCCATTGTAGAGAAAGCCGAAGCTCGGACAGGTTACGTAGCTCACTCAAAGGCACAAAGCTTGGGAATGGACCTGTATTTGTCCAACTTCAAAGGCTCTGATTATAAGCACTGTGCAATCCTTCCTCCTGGTGGTGGTTCTCTCTGTGGGAGGGGGTGCCCTGTGTCACCCCCAGTAGTATACAAGCACACTCTTGTCCCTGCTCTGCACCTTTGAGCTGCCATTCCACACCCCTGATCCCCCTTCTGCAACTCTGGGCTTCCTGCAATATCTCCAGCCTGCAGCCTACGTCTTTATTGACAAAATTCTGACTAGCTCAGCGGGGTGGAGAGGCAGAATCTTTAGCGTTCATTCTAGGCCTTGTCCAGCCCAAGTAATGATCCTTCAAGACTCTGTGGTCAGTTGGGAGCCCTACCGATACACCTTGTCTTTTGGGCCCTGGGTACCTCCCCTGGACATTGAAGAAGCCCTTACCATAGCACCTCCCCTTTCCTAGTACTCGACACATCCCAGAGTGTGACCCCCTGGCATGGGTATGTGGGGCCTGCCTCCCCATTCTGAGGAGCGGTGGGCTGGGAGTGTTGTACGGATGGGCACTGAGACCCATCAGAGATGGAGTTGGACCTGGCTCTGCAGACTTGCCCTGTGCTCTCCCTCCAAAGAGGAACTCGCTACTCTCCCGTGGCTAAGCTGGCGGAGCCCCTGATGCTGTGAGCAACTTGATATCGGCCTGCCAAACCCTTGGGGACCTCTAAAAGAAGGAAGCCACTTGGAACCATTTCACAAGTTCATTAGACACAATTTTAATACCCAAATGGGCTTCAGGAGGTCACAGAAATAGCTGGTGGTCTATTTCCAGCCAGTGTAATTCAACCAATTTCACTTCAATTCATTATAACAGATAAACTAGACACAATTTTTACCTTGCCATCCACTCATTCATTTATTTATTCAATGATTCCCTCGTTCATTCATCACTGTATTCTGTGATTTGTTAGTTCATTTGTCTACTCATTCATGTTGCCTTTTATTCTTTTGCTCAGACTCCTGCATAAGAGTCCACTTCCTCTCCTCTTTCAATTTTTTTTTCTCAAACATCACATTATTAGAGAGGTCCCTCATTCCTTCCCCCACCACAGGAAAAACCATTTCCATGCTTTATTTTTCTCCACAGCATATTTCTAAATACTGCCTAGTTGACTTTGTTTTATTCATTGTCTGACTCTGCAGCCCATTATAAACAGGGATTCTGTCTACTGCTTTTATTACTAGAGCTTCAATGCCTAGAATAGTGTCTGGCATGTAAAGGACTTAAGAAATGTTTATGAAATTAATGAATCCACTCATTTATTACCTAAACCCAGCCCTGAGAGCCTGATGGAGAAAGGGCAGCTTTGGAAGGGGATCAGGATGCAGAAAGCGGCTTGGGGCGGAGGCCAGTGGACTGAGCTTTGAAGGCAGAAGGTGCTTGTGTTAACAGAGATATTGGCGGGTAGCCCCTTCTAGGTTGGTGGGACAGCTAGTGCAAAGCAAGGGGAAAAGTGTAGACCGTGGCCTGTGGCTGGATTGGGTAATGGAATGTGGGGCTGAGGGCGAGGAAGCTTTGGGATGACTCAGGTTGTGTGTTGGAGAGTCTGGGTGGAAGGTGATGTCATTAACCAAGGGGGACTTTGGGGGCTCCAGTAGGAGAAGGAAAGATGATGGCTTCAAGATCTCCCTTTCAAAAGCAACTTCCAATTACAACTTGACCCACGTTTTTTGTGTTGTGTTGATTTTATTTTTGATTCACGTTGCCAAGTGCCAGGAGAAGCGGGCGTTTTGGCCGCCTCATTCATCTCCGCTGACTTACGTCTAGGTGTCTGTGAAATGTGGCTTCTCCATGCAGACACGGAGGGGGTTACACAATGGAAGACCCGCCCGTGGGCTTTCCTTTGCCGTGGTCTGCATGGGCTGTGGTGAGACTGGTCCCGGAGACGAAGCATTAGTGTTTGACACTTGGACGTGATCGCCTCCAGATGATTGTCTGCCTTTTGAAAATTATAGGTAAGTGTGCCTTGGAATTTTGGGCAAACATCAATCACAGTTCCACAGCTACGGCTTTTGCGTGAAATTACATACAATCCCCCAGAAGACAAGAAAGAGGGAGAGGAGCAGCTAGGAAGACTTCTTGAGGTAGGAAGGAGTCTTTCTAGGGCGATTCCTTCTTGGAAAGAGCAGACCTTCCCTGTGTGGGCCCCTGGGGGCGGGCACGAGGAGGCATTTCTAAAGTCTCTCCACAGTCAGATTTTTCCAAGGATGGACTGGGTTGACTTGATAAGTAGTGAGCTTCCTCATCTATCCAATGTGAAAGCAGAGGCCAAACAGCCAACTATTAGAGAGGCTGCAGAGTGGCTTCTTGTTCTGCATGGGTATCTGGAGTGGGTTTTACTTTTGAGGTACTTCTGGGCTCACATCCTTAGCTGCTTAGAAATTTCAAGATTGAACATGTCATATCATTGGCCCTGGCTCATGTGGCTCAGTTGGTCAGAGCATCGTCCTGTACATTCAGTCAGGGCACCTGCCTGGGTTATGGGTTTAGTCCCCAATCGGGGCGCATACATGATTAGTTATTCCCTCACATTAGTTTTTCTCTCTCACACTGATGTTTCTTCCCTCCCCCCACTCTAAAATCAGTCAGAATGTCCTCCAGTAAGGTTAAAAACACAGGTCTCCCACTCTTTCCCAGACCCAACCCCATGACTGCGAATGATGGTAATTAAGGTGTCAAGGATAGGTCATTATTAAAATGTCCCTGCTAATGAAAACAATGACGAAAAGGACAGAGCTGGTGTCACCTGCCATTCTGTAATGCCCAAGGAATGAACCGATCGAGACACTGAGCACCAGCAAGCGGGTCTAACAACCTCGGAAAGAGACACAACCAGACCTTGTACGCACACAGCCCTACCTCTCATCTTGCCAGAGGGGGTTGAGCTTAAGTCTGATCTACCCTCTGGTTACAGCCACCAATTTGAAGGGAAACCAGAGGACAAATAAATACACACGGTGATTGTACCATGAGTATGCATTCAGCAAACTCTGCCGGCGAAGGGCCAGGGTTCTTCCACAGATAAGGGGTCAGTAAAAGGAAGGAACGGAGGTGGGAAGCTGGGACTCAGGAGAGACCCAAAGGATTTGTCAAGTATAGAAAAAGGGCATGACTCTATCACAGTGCCTAGGGATGTACATTTGAATGATAAAAGTGTACGGAAAAGCAAGAAAATTCGAACAATAAAAGTTAGGATTGTGGTTACTTTCAGGGAAGGGAGGGCTTGTGATTGGGGTGAGGCGCTCGCAAGGTTTCTGGGGTGGCTGGCAGGCCTCTGTCTCTTGATCTTGGTAATGGTTACACGGGTGTTCACCTTATAATGATTCATTAAACTGTATGTTTGCTTTGTGTGGTTTCCTGTTATTTTACAATAAAAAGGTTAAAAAAAGTAAGCCGCATATGCAACGCTTTGGTATTACTCCTCACATGCCAGCATGTTGACAGCCCCTTGCCTGCTCTGAGTGACCTTGACTGACAGTGGCCTCTTTCTTGTAGCCTCCCAGACACTAAAATGTGGAGATAAAAGACCTACAGGGACAGCAGGAAAATGGCTGGGTGGAGAAAAGTCATTGCTTAAAAACAGAGCGACAACAGTAATAAGAAAGGAGCCTGTCAGTAAAGCTTGCAGTTTCCAGTTAGCTTGTCTTCAGTGGGAATTGGTGGGGGTCCAGGCTGGGGGAAGGAGTATGTGGTGGGGTGGGTCGCTGGGGGCTTGTCAGATGCCTGAGGTGGTCTCAACCTTCCTATCCCAGGGCACCCCCCCTCACAGCCTGGCCATGCTGCCCTGGGAAATTCAGCATGTCCCCTGGGTCTCACAGCCTCCCTGGAGAGGCAGTAATCAGTTTCCTGTGAGATAAGGCACAGGAACATATTTAGATAAAAACAAAATCAAGTTGAAATCCCTTAGGGGGTGGTATGGAAAGGGCCTGGAGCCCACTCAGTGCTTCCAAGGCTTATAGTCTGGTGAACAGGGAGCCTGGCTCTGTCTTGTGCTGGACACAACCAGGCCACCGGCCACTAGAGTCACGTGTCCTTGTGTGTGTGCATGTGTTTGCATTAATGTATGTGTATGCCCTGGAAAGGACAGGCCTGTCCCTCGCTCTGAAGGGCTTCAATGAGGGTTCCTTAGGTTGGGCCAGGCAGTGAATACAGTAGAGAAACTTGGCTCTGGGAGCTGGGAAGCCCTGGTGCTGTTCTGAACAGTGCTGTGTGACTTCAGGGAAACCACAGACTTCTCTGGTCCTCTCTTGTCTCCCATGAAAAAGAAGGGAATGTAATAAGATGGCCTGGGGGTCCCTCCCAGTTTTAACAGTAAGGGATTCAAATTGGAGGATTTCTGAGCTTATATTTCTTTGACCTTCATCCTGGGGACCAAATAGCTTTTTTTTCTACAAAAAATTCTCCTGCTTACGCTTATGCTTCTCTCCTGGAGAGTAGATGGTGTTTTTGTGCAAACGGGAGAGAAGAGCCCCATTTATTCAGAAGATCCAGCCTGATGGCCGTGCACACCGTGTGGGAAGCAGGACAAGCACCGAACTGCAGCCCCACTCTCCCCTTGAGCAAGGTGTCTTGGACAGTAAACAACCTGTACAACTGCACGTGGTGGACCGGTTTTTACTGACCTGTGTTCTTGAAGGGACCGGATGTCTATTCTTGTTCCTATAAAATGAAACAAATGAGCAAACGGAGAGGAGTCTTCAGAGAACTTTCCATAGGACCTCCAGTGGCCAGGACAGGGCTTGGAGAGAAAATAGGCACCGAAAGGGGGCCTTCTGCTGGTTCGGCAGCCCAACGCAGGCTGCGGCTGTCCTGGTCGACGGCTGGAGCTGAACAGTCTTAGAGATGCCCTGGCCTCCTGTTCACGGAGAAAGAAACCGGTACGTGGGGTATCTCCCAGCTTCCCACCACCAGAGCTGTGGGTCTGGGACTATCCTGGCCATGTTCCTTCTCCCTCACTATCTTCAGCCACACTATCCTTCTCTGTATTATCTGCATTTCTTTCTCCCCGCCTCCCCCTACCAAACTCATCCGTTTATCTTTCATGTCTCCCTGAACCATAACTTCTTCCAGGGTCAAGGGGATGTGTTGGGAGGCTTCCCTGACAATCCCCACTACCTCCAGCTATGAACTCCAATAGCTTTCTGCACTTTTTCATAATATTCTGCATTTGTAATTTGTTCCTTCAGTTTTCTTCCTTCCCTGATAGACTGTAGGCAGCCCTGGGCAGGGGAGGCGCCTGGGTGTTCGTATGTTACCACTGCAGTGGCTAGCCCCAGCCTGTAGATGGGAAGGGGGTGGGGGTGGGCCGTTGTCTGTGGCTGAATAGTGACACCGCATGTGAAGTGAGGTGCACATTAATTCGTGCGTGCAAATGCTCTGAGCTCCCCTGGCTCACTTCCTCTGACTTCATCTGCCATGTGGCGCCACGGGCCCCACGAATATAAAAATGGAGGGGCAGTACAGGTTGTCCAGGCCCATCCTGCTACCCTACAGCTTAGGGATCTGAGATTCCGAGGGAGTAAAGGAGGAAGGAGCCTGCCTGAATCAGAGCCCGGCTTACATCAGAGGCCCAGGGCCTGTGGGGGAGACATTGTCCAAGGGACAAGTTCTTGGTAGCTGCTTACAGCACATGATGCTTCCACGTGAACAGCACTTCACAGTTTCTAAGAGGCCATCACATACTTCGCACCAGCTCTGTATATTAGGCAGCCCATGGAGAGCGGAGTCCGAGGGAGAAATGCAGCCTCTGGCGTGTGGCTGGGGCTGCGGCTTCCCTCTCATGTCCCAGGGACTGTGCCAGTGAGGGGCCCCCAAACACACTTCACGATGAACCAGGCGAGCCGGTTTGGGTGTGTGGGTGTGTATGTGAGTGTGTGCACGCATGTGTGAAGTGGGGGAGGTGACAGCATCCGCTGAGAAGGAAGAGGGAGGCTGGGTGAGATGGAAGAGGCAGCCCAGAGTGCCAGGGTAGGGAGTTTGGGTTCTGCCCAGCAACAAAATGGAAACCGTGAACAATGTTTGTTCCAGGGGATGACCTGCTCAGACTGGGTTTTGGAAGGCCCCTCTGGTACCGGTGAGGGTGCCCTGGTGGGTGTGAGTGTGAGGCAGGCTGGGGGAGGATGTGCAGATGACCTCTTTCCCCTGTGGGGTGGGCTCTGGCAGGCTGCTGAGCAGGGCAGGATGCGGGTCGTGGTGGGGAGGTCTGTAGGCACATCACCAGCCTTGCCTGTGGAAGAACAATGAGCTCGTGGTTTAGCAGCTGGAAGGCATCGCGCCATTCTGGCCTGGGCCTGGCTTGCCTGGACCCCACTCAGCTGTAATAAATCCCACCCAGAGCTGCCTCCACAGTGCCAGCCCCTGGGAATGGCCATCTCAGCCAGACAGGGCCAGGCCTCATGCAGCGCTGGGAACCCGTAGGGCATCAGGAAGGGCGTTAGGGTTACCCTGCACGTGCTGGCTGTGGGTACCCAGGAAAGAGGACATGCTGGAACTGGTTATGTGGATGAATGGATTGTGGGAGACCATGAGTGAGCAGGCATGAAATGGCACTGCAATGATTGTGTGTGTGTGACTGCATGGGATTAGCTGTGTGTGGACGCATGTAAGTGTGAATAAGCCTGGGAGGTGAATGTGAGCTCTGTGTGGGGTGCATATGTGAGAGTGTAAGCTTTATGTGCACAGCTGGGAGCCACGTGCAGAGAGCAGACCTGCTCTCTGGTGATGAGGTTTTGCAAGCTGGAGGTGAGGGGCCTGCAAATGCCTCGGAGGTCCTCCCTCCGAGACCAATGCTCGTCTCCACCTACAGGTGTGCCACTGGGGATGAGAAGAGTCCCTGTGCCACCTCCCTGCCAGGCGCTCGGCCTGCTGCACCTAACCTGGGCTGCCCCACTCTGTGGAGCAGGACCCAGGGCTGGGGTCAAGGGGCTCAGGAAAATCTTGCTACATGAGTGACTTTCGGATCCTGCAAGAGCCCTGGCTGGCAGCTGGCGCAGGGACTTAAATCCCAATTTGTCTCTTTCATTGGAGGAGACAGCCCAGTGCTCAAAACAAAACCTTGACTGGAGGGCAGGAGACATGGCCCAGAGGCCCAGCTCTGTCACAGACCTGCTGTGCCCTCTCAAGATGATGTGTGGATTAGCACGGATGCTCTCTCATCTTAAATTCAGAGCAGACAATGAGACCCAATGTTTCTCTAGGCTCTAGAGGCAAAACTCTGTGACCCAGCTGAGCAAAATTAAGTCTTGAAGACCCCAGGGCAGGTGCTGAGTGGGATCTAGTGCAGGACCGGCACATGGTGGGGCCTCCAGAAGTGCTTGATGAACTGGAGTGGGGACTCACGCCTTCTGGGGAAAGGCCATGGGATCTGTGCTCCAGGGGACTAGGGAGAAGCGGAGTCAGGGCCTCCACTAGCCCTCAGGATATTTTTGTGTGAAATAGAAAAAGGTGCTGTGAGTGGGCACATCATAGCAAAGATGGGGCCATTAAGCCCTCACGCTGATCCCTCCTACCACCAGGCATGGGAAGCATTTTTAGCCCCAATAAGGGGTGAGGAAGAGGAGGCTCCTAGAGAGAGGTGAGTGCGGGAACAGCAGGTGATGGGGACCGGCGGCCACCTGATCTGCCTGGGTCCCACTCAGGGCTGACCTTCCCCGGCAGGGCAGAGGATTTTCACAGTGCAGCTTCCTGAGAGAGTGGGATTAAGGGGAACTGCTCGGGTGGGCCAGAGCCAGGGGCCAGGAGGAGGCCAGGCGGAAACCCAAAACCTCCGCAGCTGTTTCTAGTTTGCTGGGGGATGGCGTGGGGCGCGTGGTGAGGATGGCCGTGTGCATCATCCTGTCCTCCTCTGGGAGTCTCTGTCGTGTGTTTGGTCTCTTTAGCTCTTAGTCTGTCTCTCTTTTTCTTGCTTCCATTTTTTTTTTTTTTGAATTTCATAGAATCAATGATATTGTCAAGGTGTCTGGTACCCCTAAAAGGGGGCATATCCTCCTTGCTGGTGCAGGGAGGTGGTCTGCTGCCTGGGAGAGTGGCTGCAAAGCTCAGGGCTCAGAGTTCAGCATCAGGCCAGTCATGCCACGGGCTTTGGGGAGGTTCTTCACCTCTTGCCCAGGCTCTGCTCCTCCATGCTCCAGACCTTGCTTTCCTGGGATATGTTTCCACCCCCAACTCCCCACGTTCACACAGGGAATCTCCTTGAGGGGCTGGTTCCACCTCTGACTTCATCTCTAGGCAGAAGGCAGGACACATCTTACCTCAAAGCCCGGCTCCTAGGAGCTGGCCCTGGAGACAGCTCCAACGGGAATGGGGTGAGTGGAGGAGTGAGAGTCTGGGCTCTGGAGTAGATAAACCGAGGTGCAACTTTCGCCTGGCTGTTTCCTAGCTGTGCTCCTTTGAGCAACACACCCTGCACCTCAGCTGTGAAATGAGGTGGCCCTTGGGCAAGCAGCAGGCCCAGTGCTTGGTGCAGAACAGGCTTTGAGACACAGGGTTGCTGCTCTATTCCGCTCCATCCTGACTTCATATGACCCCAGCATTCTGCTGTTCGGATGCCTTTCGTGGCTCCCCAGCCCCTGTAGAAAATACTCTTCCTCACCTTTTAGTAGTCCTGGCCTTCGATATGGCTGTCAAATGCCTATTCCAGCTTGAGAGAAGCTGGAACAACATACTGCATTCTTCCATGGCCATGCCTTCCCTCAGGCCATAGCCTTCACCAGGAATACCCGCCCCACAGCCTTCCACTTGTCCACAGATTCATGCTACTTAAGGCCTGCTGGTCTTCCATGATATTTACCCTAGCCCTTCATCCAGAAGAGGCTCATTTATTTGTGGCTTCAGTTGACCTAGTCCACTTGAGCTAGAACTAGTGGCTTTGTCTGGGTGGGCATCTGGGGAGGAGCAGGGCGGCTCCAGGGGCAGGAGAATGAAGGGAGTATGCCTGAGGGCAGCTGGCGGGAACTGCAGTGGGCACGCTCCTTCTGTCCCCTGGGGTAGGCCTCCCTACCGGCTTCCATCACTTTTCAGCCCACCAACAGTGGTAGAGTTCCTTGGCTGAGACTTAGAGTTTAGACTCTAAGGTATAGGCCAGATGCTAAGGCCACTGGGCCACCACATAGGGAGGAAAGCTTTCCACAGGTGGGGCTTGCCGGCCCCCACTTGCACACCTTTAGTCCAGGAAACTGAAGATCATCAATGGGAGATGGGAGTGTCAGTTACACCCATACTGGAGTGTCTTCTGTTACTTCCTAGTTTTAAAACAATGGGCGACATTTACAACCCCTCTGGAAAATGGGAGTAAAGAAGACAATAGAGAATAAGGGTTATCAAACTTTAGTGTGTTATCACCTGCCCAGAGGGTTTGTTGAAACAGACTGCAGCACCAATGGAAGCCTCCAGAAAGAAATGGAAGGCTGGGGAGAAGGCCAGGTCTTCATTGCTCTCTCCTCTACTCCTCTGCTGCTGGGAGCTGGTTTTGGTAGTGGCTCTGTCTTCCAGTTGGTCAGCCCCTCTCCCAAAAGTGGCTATCACTCTCACAGTAAATTCCTTGAGAAGATAGGGGTAGGTAATGGTTGATCCCTGGACACTTCACTATCCTGTCCATGTTGGTTCCCTTATTCCTGCCAACACCTCTGTAAATAACCCTTCCTTAAATTCTCTCCAGTTAACCCTCGGTTGTGCCATTGTTTCCTGTAGGGAACCCAATGGACACACTCACTCAAACATCCTGGTTTGATCTAGAACTGTATCCCTGGGGAAAGCTACCGAAGACATAGAGATCAATCAATGGGCTTGTGTGAACTCAGCTTCATAATTGAGAGCCAGCTACTTATTTTGCCGATGGGAGAAAAAATGACCCAAAGTGGAACAGGACAAAGTCATGTTATAGAGCAAGAGAGTGACCAGATGGCCAAGAACTTAAGGCTCCTGTTTCCTCAACCCCATGGAACTATAGATAATGGCTTTAGTCTTTTATTAGAGACCTGTGTGTATTACTGCTTGTGTCATGCATCTAGTCTTTGACAATACTGTCAATTATTTAGGGCAGAAATCTTGACACATATTCTAAACATCCCCAAGACACTCAATGCATGTTTTATATATTTAACAAACATTTCTGAGTACCTTATAAGAGTGGCTATCATTTGTTGCCAGCCTGCTGTATGTCAAACATGAAATTAACTACTTAATATACAAGTTCTTATCTAATTCTCATTTTATAGATGAGGAAACTAAAGCATAGAGAAGTTAACCAACCTCCCAAAGTCGTGGAGTTAGTGAGTGGCAGAGTGAGGTTTTCTTAAGCAGTTTGCTCCTTGCTTCTCTATGAGGTGTTAGGGTCTAAGTCAGACGCTGAAGAGTTTAGAGGCCCATCAGACACGACCTTTGTTCTTAGGGAGCTCAGGACTGAGTAGGAGAGATGTGTGTGAACAAATATCCCAGGGGCACACAAATCTAAACATACAGCCTGCTATCTGACAAGATGACAAAGTAAGGCTGAGTGCTGGATTCCACTCCAAGACTGAGCCCTGGAGGTGCCACAGATTCAGAGGTACGTGGATTAATTTCAGATAAAAACTGAGGGAATGCAGCAGGTGGTAGACTTCTCGGGGTATGAAGGGTGGGTAGAGACCTGAAGCAAGGGCCATGGATGAGGACAGGCTGGGGAGAGGATTCTGTGGCATCCTTGAATGTCCCCCGCAGGGCCCTTGTTGCCACTACAGGTAGGAAACGCCAGCGACAGTGATGATCACATGTGCAGGAGATAGGTCAGTCCTAAGTGTTCCATCTGCCCAGCCCCTACCAGTCCTCGCCTGGAAACGTAGATGACTATTTTTGAGGAAAGCAGTCTACTAGGAGGAATAAGAATGTAAAATAAGCAGAAGTATCCCCCAAAAGATTAAGTGGAATATGAAGCAGGTCCAATTAGTTATTGAAGAGAAACAGGGGATATTCTGGATATAAGAGAGTTTATCACCAAAAATCTCCTGAAAAAAACATCTAAAAGTTGTATGTGGGAAGAATATTAAACCCAGAAAAAAATGTGATGCAAAAAGCAATACTGAGAAAAGCCAAGTAAATATGAAGATAAATTTAAACCAACACTGACTGAATCAAGCAATAATAATATAATATTAAAAATTATAATGATAAGCACTGGTCTGCAAGCCCAAAGGTCGCTGGTTCGATTCCCAGCCAGGGCACATAACCAGGTTGTAAGCCAGGTCTCCAGCCAGGTCCGTAGCTGGAGGCAGGTGAAAGACAACCATGCATTGATGCCTCTCTGCCTCTCTTCCTTCCCCTTTCTCTAAAAATAATAAGTAAAATCTTTTTTAAAAGTTTTAAAAAATTATAATGAATTTGAGGGCCAAGGGTCAAAATAGAATTAAAATACTGGATACTAATATCATTTAAGAGTGGTGGAAGAGTTAAGTTGAAGAATTTTAAAGTCTTTGCCTTGTTGGAAAGGAGGGAAGATATTTAATTTTAGATTTGGTTAGGTATGCATGTTAAACATTTAGAAGTAGAAATAAAATGTGTACATTTTAAGCCAGTAAGAAAAAATACATTAAAGAAAATCCCTGGCTAATTCAAAAGAGGGCAGAAAAAGGAAAAAAAGAAAAGAAGGAGAGGAGAAATAGGGTAAGCAGAATGCACAAAATAAGATGGTTGACGTAAATCCATGTGTATGAGGATCTCCAGTAAATGTAAATGGACCAAAATCTCTAGTTAAGAGATAAGAATTGTCATATTGGATAAAAATAAACAAAAAACTCCCTGCCCCTATTCTGCCTATCTGCTGTTTATCCAAGACACACATAAAACGTAAGGACTCAGAAAGGTTGAAAAAAGTTGAAAAAGATATTGTGAAGGTAAATAAGATTAACAAATGATTCCTGAATTGCCAAATCCAGCAATGTTTATTAATAACACATTGTGATCTATTGTGTTTTTTTTTCTATTAATGCAAAGATGATGTAACATTTACAAATCTATTAAGTCAATCTCAAATATTAACAAATCAAAGGAAAAACAATTACCTCAATCAATTTAGAAAAAGCATTTGGTAAAATTCCATGCCCATTTATAAGACTCTCAGTAAACTATTACTGTAAATAATATTTCTTAACCTGAAAAATGATGCCTTAACCAAAAAGTCACAGCAAACACAATGTGTGATGGGGGAAAATATGAAGTACTTCCTTTAAAACCAGGAATTAGGCAAGGATGTCTGCTATCCCTGCTTCTATTTCAAATTGTATTGGAATTCCTAGTTAGACTAGTAAGGTGAGACAAAGAAATACAAAACCAGACTGTGAGTGATTATGAAATAATGATCTATGTAGAAATCTAAGAGCGTCTACAGACAAACTTTTAAAATGAATTGGAGCTCAATAAATTTGTTGGATATAAATAAGATCAATATATAAAGATCAATTGTGTGCCTGTATTCCACAGCCAAGTGTTAATAATAAAATCTAGAAAGGTAGCATTTATAACATAAACATATATTTAGGAATAAGTTTAACAAAAAACGTAAGAGACTTTACATGGGAGAAAATTATAAAACTTTATTTTATTAAAGAAAATCCAAACAAATGAAGATATATTTATATCAATGGATAGGAAGAATCAAGGTAGTAACACTATTCTTTTTTTGTAAATTAATAATACATTTATTAGAATTAAGATAAAAATTTCAACTGTGTGTGTGTCTGTGTGTGTAAGTTTAAAAGCTTATTCTCATATTTATTTGGAAAAGTTAAGATTTTGTAGCATTTAAGATACAATTGAAGAAAAAGAACAAGGCGGGGCTATGTATGCCCTAGCAAAAAGTAAGACATTTTAAAACCTTAGTAATTAAGACATTGTGTACATCTGGAATAGATATAGCTGCATAAATCAACATATTTCTCCTTCTCCTAGAAATCATCCAAAAGCAACAAAAAGAATAAAAAATGAGCTCTATTTTTGGCAAAACATGAGGACAGGTATTATCCAAGACTCCCAGATATGTGTGAGAACAGCCCAAAGAAACTCAGAAAGAAAACAAACAGGAGGAAATGAAAAGAAAGTAGCCAGAGAAAGACTTTTTTGGATGAGATAGGCAAAATATTCTTCTTCAAGTTAAGGGGTATATCCAGAGATGCATAAACTATATTGTTTGTTTTCAAAAATAGATGCAATGACTGAAGTAAAATGGGCTAAAAGAAAATACCTCCCTAGAACTGATTTAATTGAGAAAAGCTAAAGAATCAGCACTGCATAAGGAACAATAAGGCTGATTCCTTTGTAGAAGCAGTTTGTTTCTGTAGCAACAGAGAACAGATCCTTCTTGTGGAAGCAGTCACCTAAGGTTCTTTCTTGCTATTCCTCCTTCTTACTCCTGACCATAGATAGCATCCTTCTGTCAATAGGAAGTCCAGGAAAAACAAACCCAATTTAGTTAGTGCTAATGAGGATATGTTGTGCTATTATAAAGAGTAATAAAGATCTCACAAAGCACAATATAAAGATACTGTAGGAAAAAAGAATTAAGATATTCAGAAAAGTATATTGAAGGGCAAAAACTTCTTTCAAAGAAAAGTTTCCAGAGAACAGATGAAAATTGGGAGCAAAGATTTTTGTGAATTCAAAAAAATTTTAACAAAGCAATTCTCTATGAAGACAACAAAGCAAAGATGAAAGAACTCAAGGAAAAAAGGACAATATCATGGGAGGAAATAATACACGAGCTAGAAAATTCAAGAAAAGAGTAGGAGAATAAAGGTCATCCAGAAGTGAAGAGAGCTCAGAAGAAGTACAAAAAAACACACTAAGTAACTCAGAGAATAAACATGAGAAAATAAAACATAATGAAAAAGAAATAAAGACTTAAAAAAAAGGATTTGAGAGAAAATTATCAATATAGAACATAGACAGTGAAGATCCAACTTATGTACTTATGGAGTTTCCAAAACAGGTATCCAAAATGTTAGCCCTGAAGAATATTAAAAGGTTATTCAAGAAGATTTTCATGATGAGTACACTTGACTCTGTATGTTTATCTGGAATAGTAATACCAAGATATAGCCTAGTAGGTTTATTCTACTTCAAAGATAAAAGAAGAAACTTTTGGTTATCTAATTCAGTTTGGGTATGTAGTAAAAGAAAAAAAGATTAGACAAACTTAGATTTATTCAGATTATATTTTAATGTTGTTAGACAGTGAAATAAATCCATAAGAGCCTCAAGAAAGGAAAATGAGATCCAAGGATTTTTATATCTATTCTAATGCCCTTCAACTAATGTTCCATTTTAAAGGCTATCAACAAGTGATATGGAGGCTCTCGGCTTCTGGTAAAGATGGAGGCATAGGTAAACATGGCTTACTTCCTTGCACAACCACAGCAAAAACTACAACTAAATTACAAAACAACCATCACTCAGAATTGTCAGAAAATTGAGCTGTATCAAAGTCCAACAACCAAGGAATTAAAGAAGTCACATTCACTTCTTTAATTGCAGAGAGGTGGAGATGTGCAGATGTGGAGACATGGAGCAGATGACCCCATACCCACGTATGATGGATAATTCTGGAGGAATACCTCAGGAGTGAGGGATCCCAGCCCCACATGAGACCACCAAGCCCAGAGTTCCAGTGCCAGGAAGGTATAAATCCCCATAACTTCTGGCTGTAAAAACCAGTAGGGATTGGGGTGGTGGAAGAAACTGCAGAATTCTCAGGTGCTTCCTCTTAAAGGGCCTGCAATGGTCTTAGGGCTTGTGCAGACTCAGCTCTCTGGGCTCCAACACTAGGGCAGCAGCTGGAAGGGCACCAGTGGCACATGGAAGAAAACTGCAGTGACTGGCATCAGGGAAATTGCTGGGGGACAGCTTCCTCCTGGACAAAACTACAGAGGCCAGGCAGCAGCATTGTCTCCTCGTTGAGTGCTTCCCCATACAGAGCCACAGAATGGTGACCCCATATCTGAGACTCCATCAACCAGATTCACCTGAGTTTCCCTGCCCTGGTAATTACCTAAGGCTCCTCCGCATCCAACTTACCAATGCACTTTTCTACAATAGACCACATTACTAACACAGGGAGTCAAAGCAGCTTTATTTAACACATAGAAACAAACACAGGGAGGCTGCCAAAGTGAGCAGCCACAAATGAAAGAACATAACAAAACTCCAAACATATAACCAAACAAAATGGAGATAAGCTATCCATTAGATATGGAGTTCAAAACACTGGTTATTAGAATGTTCAAGGAACTCATTGGGTACTTCAACAGCATTAAAAAAAAAAAAAACAGGTAGAAATGAAGTTTACACTAAGTATTTCACTGTAAAGGAAAACTTACAGGGAATCAACAGTTGAGTGGATAAAATCAAGAATCAAATCAGTGGTTTGGAACGTAAGGAAGAAATAAAACCCATTTAATCAGAAAACAAGAAGGAAAAAGAATTAAAAAAAAATTAGGATAGGGTAAGGAACCTCTGGGACAATGTCAAACATACCAACATTCAAACCATAGGGGAGCTGAAAGGGGACGAGGAAGAGCAAGAAACTGAAAACTTATTTGAAAAAATAATGAAAGAGAACTTTTCTAATTTGGTGAAGGAAATAGACATACAAGTTCAGGAAGCACAGAGGGTCCCAAACAAGTTGGACCCAAAGACACATTAAGACACATCATAATTAAGAGACACAAAAGCGTAAAAATAAAGAGAGAATCTTAAAAGCAGCAAGAGAAAAGAAGAAAGTTACCTACAAAGGGGTTCCCATGACTATCAGCTGATTTCTCAAAAGAAACTTTGCAGGCAAGAAGGGCTGACAAGAAGTATTGAAAGTGATGAAAAGCAAGAACCTACAATCTAGATTACTCTATCCAGCAAAGCTATCATTCAGAATGGAAGGGCAAATAAAGTGCTTCCCAGACAAGGTAAAGCTAAAGGACTTCATCATTATCAAGGCATTATTACATGAAATGTTAAAGAGACTCATTTTAAGAAAAAGATAAAAATAATGAACATTAAAATGGCAATGAATTCACACCTATCAACAATTTAATCTAAAAAACAAACTAAGCAAACAAGCAGAACAGAAACAGATAATAGCTATAGAGATCAGTTGGAGGGTTACCAGTTGGGAGAGGAAAGGGGCAGAATGGTGGAAAAGATACAGGTATTAAGAAGTAAGTACAAATTGGTAGGTACAGCATAGACAGGGGGATGTTAAAAATAGTATAGGAAATGGAGTAGCTAAAGAACTTATATGCATGACCCATGTACATGAACTAAGGGGCTAATTGCCAGAAGGAATAGGGGGTACCAGGTAGAGGGGGGCAAAAGGGAAAAATTTGATGATCAATAAAATATATTAAAAATAAGAAATATTGAATATGCGTGATTTCAGGATGATAAATCAATAGTGAATTAGGGAAATAATAGTTAAAAAACTATAGAACTAAAAGCTGTGGAGATTAGGTTGAAGATCAGAAAATAAATGACACTTAAAAATATAGAAATGACACAAATAATACAAATTGTGAGGGGAATAAAAGTAAGAACGTTGGAGGTAGAATATTGACTGCTTGCCTCAACTTTTATAACTGAGAGTGAAAATATCTAATTTGAAGCTGACAAATCAAGTATTTGAACTACATGCCTATTTAAGAATACATAATGATATACCAGAAAGGTGATGCTATTGATAGAAATTGAGGAGTGGAAGAGAAGAGGGGGAAGGGGAAGAAAGATGTACACTAATTTTATCATTGTTCATAGGAAGGAGCTGTCTAAAGAAATAGAGAACTAAACGATGCATATAAAGTTATAATTATAAATGTAATCACTAAAACAAAGATTTTCTGTCCGAAAAATTTAGCACACAAAAATACATAGGCGATAACATAGTAAAAGGCTTGAGAATGGCTTCCATAGTGAAAGGTGTGCAGAGACCAGGAGCAAATATATCAGTCATATCCATAAATGCGAACAGGCTTAAATTACCTATTAAAAGAAAAAGATTTCAGATCGGGTCACAAAGGAACAGCTTGTCGCTGTATAAAAGAGGCCCAGGAAATAAAACCATTTAGCCATTTTAAATAGTCTGAAACTAAAGTTTTCACAAAGATTCATCAGTCAAATCAAGCACAAAGAAAGGAATATAAGCCAAAAAGACTTACATGGGTAAATGACAGGCAGGTTATCATGTAAAGTTTGCAGTTTGCAATTAGCATATTTATTATTTGTATAACAAAGTACTCTAAAAATCAGCACTTTAAAACATTGAACATTTATTACCACGTAGATGAAGAAATCTGGAGCAGCTCAGCTGGGTGGTTCTGGTTCAGGTTCTTTGATGAAGTTGCAGTCAAGCTGCCGGCCCAGAGCCGCAGGCAGCCATGCTTCTCCCCTGGCTACTAGCAGAAAGCTTGTGGCCTGCACAAAACATGGCAGGGTAGGATGGGGAGAAGGGGTGTGCAGAGGGGCGAATTGAGAGAGCCCAAGATGAAAGTCATGGTATCTTTTATAACTTACTCTTGCAAGTGATACATATCATCACTTGCACCATATTGGATTGGTCATAAAATCTAACACTCGTAAAATTTGGGAGAGAACTACGCAAGCATGTGAATAACAGGAAACTTTGTCTGTAAGTTATGTATATTGATCTATGCACAAAATAATATTACATCAACATTCATGAAACTGAAACTGTAGGAGATGTGCGGAGAAATGAACCATAAATACACTAGTAATGGGAGATTTAGTTTAGTAATCTTAGTACATAGTAAGGCAGGCAGATAAATAATTAAGAATAAAGAAGACTCAATAACATTTAAAACTCTGTATTCTAAAAACAGCAATCCAGGTTTTTAAATTCATTATCTATAAAATATGCATGAAAACTAGTATTAGGCCACAAATAAAGCCTTGATAAACTACAAAAAGTGAAAATAAGATATTTTCTGTTTACAATAGGTCTAAATTAGAAATTTAACCCTAAAATCAGAAATAAAGGCCCCCTTCCCAACCTGGAACCTGAAACAAACAAGAACTATACCAATAAAAGCCTTGGGTCAGAGAGGAAATAAAGACCAAAATTGCAGGATATTTAGAAAATTAACTCTGTAGGAAACAGTACAGGTCAGAACCCATGGCATAGAGCCAATGGTGTCCCTAAGCTGATGCTGCTAATGAATGAGTGGTAGGTCAGATAGAAGCCACCTTTTTTAATACTTAATTTTTATCAGCCATAAAATAATATTTTGGCCTCCATTTGTGTCATTCTCAATTAATTCAGAAGTTGGGCAAAGAAAGATGTTGTTTATTGGGCTTTTCCAAGTCCTCCTTACTACTAAATGATCCACTGGAACAAAAGAAAATAATAGAAGTATAAAAGCTGAAGAAAGGGTCATAAGCCCTGGCTGGTGGCACAGTGGATAAGGTGCTGGCCTGCAAACCCAAAGGTCGCTGGATCAATTCCCCAGTCAGGGCATATAACCAGGTCTCCAGCCAGGTCTCCAGCCAGGTCCGTAGCCAGAGGCAGGTGAAAGGCAACCATACGTTGATGTCTCTCTCCCTTCCCCTCTCTCTGAAATTAATAAAATAAAAAATCTAAAAAAAAAAGTGTCATAAAATTATCAGCAATTACAGATATTTGTATTCCTGGGAAACCTAATGAACCTACTGAAAAACTATTACCTACAGTAAGAGGTATATACAAATTAATAAGAATAAATTATTTTCATGTGTAAACATAAGCATTTGGAAGATATAATAAAACATCTCATTTACAAAGGTAATGACAACAAAAGCAAAGTAAACTATAGGAGCAAGACCTATACACAGAAAATGTTGAAACACTCCTAAAGCCACAAAGAACACTTAAATAAATGAAAAGACCCTTTTTTTTTTTTTTGGCTAAGAAGACTCACCACCATAAAGCTGTCAATTGCCCCTAAGTTAATTTCTAAGTTAATTTCTAAATTTAGTGCAATCCCAATAAAATATTAACAATTTAAAAAAACCCAGACAAGCTAATTATAAACTTTACATGAAAAGAAATGATACATTTAGGAAAACTCTGAAGAGAAGAGTACTATCAAGAGACGAACTCTGCCAAACATTGAAACAAATTAAAAGTCTCAATCATGGAAATAGTGAGGGATTGATGCATAAATAGCAAGATGGGACAATCAACCATAATAGGAAATCCAGAAATAGAAGTGATGATTTAATATATGAAAAAGCTGGCTGCTAAAATCAGTGAGGAAATTCACTCTTCAGCAAATGTTGAGGATTATTGATTGGCCATGTGGAAAAAGATTAAGTGAAATTTATACCTTGCACTATGCACTAGGCTAAATTTCAGATGAATTAAGGGTTAAAAGTAAAAATAGCACACATATACTATTTAAAAATGAGAATATCCTTCTATAATTTTGCAATAGAAAATTTAAAAAAATATTATAGCTCAAAATAGAGAAGACAGAGTAAAAACAGAAACATTTAACTGCATTAAGAAATTCTTAATGACAAAATATAAACAATGTCAAAGATAACAAAATGGGAAGTAATATATGTAGTTATATTTCATAAAAAATGAACTCCCCTAACTGATAAATCCATTCTAGGAATCAGTGAGATAAAGAACCAAATGCTCAGTAGAAAATAGACAAAGGATATGAACAAGTGGATCACAGAAAAGGTTCTACCTCACTCCTGTTAACAGAAATTCAGAGTAAAACTACACTAAGATAGTATATCTGCAAGCTGGGGAGGTGAGAAGCCCAGTGGCATAGTTCAGTTCCAGCCTGAAGGCCCAAGACCCAGGATAACCAAGGGCAAGAAAAGATGGATGTCCCAGCTCAAGAAGCAAGAGAGGGATTTGCCCTTTCTTTGTGTTTTAGTTCTATTCGGACCATCAGCCAGCCTGCACCTGACCACCTGAGGGGTGGATCGAATGCTGATCTCTTCCAGACACTCCCTCATAAACACACCCAGAAATAATGTTTACCAGTTACCTGAGCATTCCTTAGCCCAGTCAAGCAGACAGATAAAATTAAGCATCTCATTCTCTGACCTAGAAGTTTCATTTCTAAGAATCAGCTCTAAAAATAGGTTTGTACATGGGAAGTGACACATGCAGAGGTCTTTGTAATAGCTAAGATTTGAAGCACCCTGAATTCTCATTAATAGAGAAGTGGTTAAAAAAAAAAAAAAACAACCCAGCTACAGCATATACCTTATTTACAAACAGGAAAACCATAAAATGGTAAAACAATGAAGAGGTTCTCAGAGTACTCACATGGACAGATGTCCAGGACCTAGTGTGAGGTGAAAACTCTAGTATATATGATGCATTGCCATTTGGGTAAGGAGATAGAGAAAAGAGCATATATTTATATTTGCTTAAATATACATAATAAGTGAGAATGAATGTGGGAGGGGAGCTTTTTAATTTTGTCCTATATTAATGTGTTACCTATTCAAGTAATTTAGTGCAATTTGTAAAAATCTCATAAACAAACTATATTTCGTAAACAAATTTAGACAATAGGGTGATGGATCAGAAGAAAGAGACTAGAACCAGATTCCCATTCTCATGGAAACTTTTAATACGATAGCAGTAGCATTCCAAAGCAGTGGGAAAATGATGGACAATCCAATCAAATGTGTTGGAAAAAGTATTTATCTATATGGGAAAAGTAAAACTGTATTACTAACTCTCATTCTGCACAAATGTTAATTTTAGAATCAATATGGAAAAATATGGGAAACAAAAACTTAACACTTTCAGAAGAAAACAGAGGAATATCTTTATGGCCTCAGGGTACGAAAGTATTTCTTAAACAATTCACAAAAAAACACAAACAAGGGTAGAAAAAGATGGATAGATTTGACTGCATTAAAATTTAAACATTTATGTGCATCAAAAGACACTATAAACAATGTAGAAAGAGAAGTCACAGACCAGAAAAGGGAATTTACAACACATATAACCAAAAACTGTGATTTCTAGCCAGAATATATAAAAAGACCTACATATCAATTAGCAAATGCAAAGAACCCCACAGAAAAAATAGTCAAAATATAGGAAGAATCAGTTCACCGAAGAGAAAACCTGCATGGTAAATACATATTTGAAACAGTGCTCAAGTGCACTACTAATTGGCGAAAAGCAAAACAGAATCACACTGTGGATTATATTATGCTCATATCAGATTTGCAAAAATGTGAAAACCTGACAATTTCAAGTGCTGAAGCCTTCAGTGGAACAATGGGAACCCTCATACACTGCTGATGGAGTCTACATTTGTAAAACTACTTTGGAGAGAAAGTTGGTAATATCTGATAAAGGCAACGCACACGCATTTCACGTCTGTATGAAATTCTCGCCTAAGGAGGTATGCCACAGGAATAGTCTCTGCCACAATGTTTGAAAGAGTAACTTAAATGTTCAAGAGCAGAATTGATGAGCAAGTTGTGGATCCCTTGAAAGGGATCTATACAACGTTGACAATAAAAGAACCAGAGGTTTATAAATCAATGTGGATAAATCTTACAAGCACAATATTGAACACAACCAAAACAAAACACACACAATGCAATGTACAGATGATGTATTAGAGAACTGTACACTTGAAACCTATCAAAGTTTATTAACCAATGCCACCTTGATAAGCGTAATAAAATTAAAAAACAAAACAAAAGCAAATCACAAAAGGGTATATAGGTAATAACATGTGTATAAAGTTTAGAGGCTGGCAGAAACAAACACTGTATATGTTTATGCTCATGTAGACTTTATGTAAGGTCTAAAGGAGGCGTTCCTAAAGATACAGATGGAAAGGGAAAGGGTACAGCCTATCAGAGTGTGACTACCTCTAGCAGGGAGCAAAAGGAGCAAGACTGAGAGTTCCTCACAGGTCTTCACTGCACGTGTATTGTTTTATTTTCAATCAGAGGGTGGGTATGTGGGTGTTTGTTTCCTGATTCTCTATGTCTTCTGGTGTCAGACGTATTTTAAAATTGCAAAAGAGTAAGCATTCCTTAACAACAGAAATAACAGTGATAATAGAAACTGTAATAAGATCGTTGTTTTTCTTGCAATAGCTACAGAAACTATTAAACATCTAGGTGTTAACTTATGGTAATATCCAACTCAGCGTAGCACCCAACAAAATTCCCCTCTCCCCCACCCTCACCCTGTTCTTGGATGAGGACAGTTGATGGCTTCTGGGTTTTACCCGTCAACGCCTGTGAGGCCCTGAGCACAGATCTCACACACAGCAAACATGGATTAAATGGGATCGATTATGACAGTTTCATCTACCACCCTACGAGGTGGCCTTTCACATTTTGACTTTGTTGGGGATTTTTAAAAGGTCAGGGTTCTGTGACTGTTAACAGAATAAACAATAAGTCACTTATCCATCAGAGGTGTGGTGCATGTGGGTACATGTGCATATGTGTATGTTATTTTCAACTTATGAAAGAAGAAAAGGGACCTTGAGGGCACAAGTGACTGACCTGTGTCACACAGTGGGGCAGTGGCTGAGCCAAGGCTAGAACCCCAGTTGGGCTCAGAAGGAGGAGGAGGAAGGTCGTGAAAGGAACTGGCAGGGGAGAGAGAAGCGGGGGGAGGAGATGGAGAATAGTGAGGCAGGAGGAGGACGCTGCATTTGAATCTGCCTGCTGGCTCGCCCATGATGGAAATGGAGTACCTGTTCTCCCACAGTCACAGTTGAGGACACCTCAGCCTCCTGTCTTGGGGGAGTTTACGTGTCAGTCTTTAAGATGCTGTTTCATTTTCTCAACTCAGTGGCATCCTTTGGTCAGCTGGGCATGTCCAAATCTCATTTTGTTTCCCTGCACCCCTCATGGAAAACCATGGACTCCTAACTGGTCTCAAATACAATATCAGCCCCTAGGAGTTCCAGTTAGGAGCCCTGGATTTTGGGGAGAAGTGAGTGCATGGGTGCTCCTGGGTCAGTCCTGATGAGACACTGAGTCCCAGCAGGACATGATCATTAGTGGGATGGAGAGGGTCCCCAACCTGGGGACAGACCACTAAGGATCTCAAGGCCCACGGGAAGGGTCCTCCAAGTAGCTGTTGTGAACATCCCCATTGGCCAGTTCACCTGCCCCATCAATCAGACACGGCCATCCCTGCACTCACAGGAGGTGA
Source organism: Noctilio leporinus (assembly GCA_004026585.1). Lineage (NCBI taxonomy): Eukaryota > Metazoa > Chordata > Mammalia > Chiroptera > Noctilionidae > Noctilio > Noctilio leporinus. Next base: position 437,268 of record PVIW01000425.1, on the reverse strand, counting down.
AGGGCCACTCTTTGGGATAAGGTTGGGGACTCTTTGACAGAAAACATCACACTCCTGTTGAGGGCACAGCTTCACATGATGCTAGGGACAGCCTCTCCCTGTAGTGAGGCAGGAGGAAGGACCAGGAGATGGGAAAGGGTGTTGTTTCCCTCCAGAGTTCTGCATTCAGTATTGTACAATCTCCACACTAACTCTACAAGGTGAGTATTATTAATTTCAGTTCTTAGAAGAAGAACGTGAGGCTCCAGTAGGTGAAGTAACTTAGCAAAGAAACATAGTGACTGTTGGGAGCTGATAGTGACAAGTCAAGACATGAACCTGGAGAAAACGGCTAATATTCCATGATGCCCTATGCTGAAATGGAATAATATTAGAACTGTTGTCTAGAAAAGAGGAGTGCAGAAGTCAGGGGAGAAGGCTGAAGGCACAAAAACAACGAAGCAACCCTGTAACAGGACCCTAGAGATTGCTTTGGAAGGACTATCAAGAAGTGTGATCTGGTCCAGGCCTCTGTCTTCAGGCTACTGTCTCAGGACGTGGGTCATCTGGTCTTATCCCTAAGCTCTTCTTCTAGGTTTTGAATGTTAAAGCCCATGAGCTCTCTATAAATCACTTCCTCACATCCCAGCCTGTGTTCCCGGCATTGCCCACATCATCCCACTTCGGGGTGTGGATGTTGGCCCATGGCATGGCAGCTGATGCTAATTGCAGACATGGATGTCTGTGGTCCCCATGTGAAACTCCTGTGCGTCAGGGCCAACTGCTTCAGTAAAGGGCATGGAAAGTGGGGCAAAAGTAGGTTTACAGTTGTGAGTACATGAAACACAGCTTGTATTATTACTTATTAATTATTGTATTATTTTCCATATGAAGAACTGCAAACCCACTTTTCCGCCACCCTGTATTTCAGTGGCATGGTGGCAATAGGACGTGCCTCCAGGCTCAGGGCACAGCCCTCCATTGGAAGCGATGGTGCTCAGGGGATCAGGAGAAACAGTAAATGAAAAGTCATCTCTGGACCATGGTTTTCACATTCTGGTTCCTGACTCCAGCATCTTCTGGGTGTGTATGCATGCATGTGTGGTATGTGTGTTCATAGTGGGTATCTGTATGTAATTTTTGCTGTGTGCAATGGCTTTATTCTCCCTCATTCTCTTGTGTTAATTCACCAAACCTTGCAATTTTAGGGGGAGAGCTGTAGGCCTTTCTTTCCACGAATCCCCACACCTCTGGGACACTGCCCAAGTTCCTCTGTAAAGTACCCTGACTTTCCCTGACCTGGTTCTGACGGTCTCTTGGCCTCTTTTCTGGTCATTCCTAATCATGACCCCTATCTCCTCCTTCCCCAGGGGCTCGACATTCTCAGATTGCCCCAGGCTTACTTACCTCTATGCTTTTGCACATACGGTCTCTCTTTTTGACATGTCTTTTTTTTTTGTGTGTCTAGCCAGCGTAGTCAAGACTTCCTCCAAGAAGTCTTCCCTGATCTGACCAGGATGGGTTTGCTATGTGTATTTTTGCCATGAAACATTTCCATACTTACTCCTGCCCCACTGTAATTATCCATTTCTGTGTCTGTTGTTCTTCCACTAGACTCTGACCTCCTTGTGAGAAGTGGGCTCCCCAATCCACAGGCCAATATGGGTGTCTAGTGAGTGTCTGATGAATGAATGAATGAATAAACAAACAACAATGTCAGGGTTACAAGGGCTGGCTATAGGTACCTGCTGCCTGGATTGGAGTTCAAAGTACTACACTTATTGTGTGTGACTGTGGGCAAGTTATTAATCATCCTGTGCCTCAGATTATCATCTGTAAAATGGGGCCAAATAGGAGTGCCTACTTCATGGGGTTATGAAGTCTCAATGAGTCAATATGTGAAAATTACTTAAAATGGTGTCTGGCACATGGTAAGTGACCTAGTAAATATTAGTTGTAATTATCATTATTGCAACTAAGTCATTTGCTCATTTATTCAATCATTGCTAATTTTTTCCCCATGAAACATTTCATCTAGTGCCTATTCTGTGCCAGGCATTGGGTTAGGGACTGCAGTCACAGACATAAATCAGAGAGCTCTTGTCCTTCATATGGGCAGGGATCAGGGGAGACAAACTGATATTGGTAATTGCACCCCCAGGGAGGGGTGCCCAGCGTTCAGAAGGGCATGGCTTCAGGCTGCAGACAAGTCTCTGTCCTCGTGGAGCTCCCTGGGGAGGCAGCTCCAGGGAAAGGCACCTGCATAAACGAGAGCTGAATCTGGGAGGTCCTTGGGGTCTGGAAGTCCCCAAATCCAAGGCTTTTGATTTTTCATTGACTAATGCTGCATTTCATGGAATGGAAGCTTCTTGTTAAATCAAAACAGATGAGGTTTTAAAAATAATTCTAATTGATTCCATCCCTAGAGTTCAAATCAGTAGCTCTCAGGTCCAGCCAAGAGACGGGTAGCGTGTGTGCACGCGAGGGCCCATGTGTGTTCACCTAGGTATGTATAGACAGGTGGCAGCGGTGGTCACTTTTCAAACACCTCCAGTGCCCCTGTCCCAGTGCCAGGCTTCTTTCCTACTTGATTTCACTTTGTCTTCATACCACCTCTAAGAGGCAAGCACTATTATCAGCACCATTTAAAAACAAAGGGATTGGAGATCAGAGAGGTCAAAGCACATGTCTAAGACCAGAAAGCTGTCAGTGCAAGAGTCAGGACTTGATCTCGGTTTTTCCTAAATTCAAAGCAACACGTCATGAGGGGTTCTGGGAGGAGTGAGACAAGAAGGTGAGAGAGAAAGGGAGTTACTGGGCTTGCTTTGATGACACAAGGGACCTGAGAAATCGGTGACAACAACAACAATAATAGATGCCTTCTGGTGAACCTACTTACCGCGTCCTGTTATTGACAATGTACAGATATTAAATCCTCACCCTATTCTGTGAGGTAAATACTATTATTCTTGACTTTCAGACAAAGAAATTGAGGTCTGGAAGGATTAAAATAAACTTCCAAAGATATATCACTAATAAATGTTTCTGACTCTCAGGCCCTTATTTCCCTGTGGAGATTATCTACAATATATGCACATGTATGTATGGCAGAGAGGTATGAACTGTTTCTTCAGAATGTTCTATTTAGTTCTCCTCTATGAGGAGTGAGCTGTTTCATTCACTTATCTAGTTGGTTACTCAACACCTGCCCTGAGACTGACTCTTTTGCAAGTGCTGGAGACACCTGACCACAGGAAATTGGGACAGAGACCAAGACAATCAAGGTTCTACTCTCCAGGAGCTATGGGCGAAGACAGACAAAAGCCCCTGAATTAAGGTACCAGGAGGGCTTCACTTGGTTGGGGAGTGGCTGTTTTGGTATGTTGATTTAGGAAGGGGGGCATTTATGAAGAGGAGAACAAGAACTGACCCAGGTTTATAAGTATTGCTCTGGCTGTGGAGTGGAAGACGTTGGGGCAGGAAGGGCGACAATGTGGCAGCAGAGAACCCTGTCAAGAAGCTATTGCAGAGTCCAGGGGAAAGATGGCAGTGACTTGACTGAGATGTCTGAAGCAAGATGGAGAGAGGTGGACAGACTGGGGACATGTTTCTGAGGAAAGAGCATTCTGAGACATTGGCTGAGGGCTTTAAAGGATGGAGGAATCAAAGACGATGCTTAGCTGAGTGCTGGAGTGAACGGTGGAGCCTTTGCTGGGAGCGCTGCAAAACCAAGGAGGAGCTGGGTTGGGGGCCAATGGAGAGTAGAATGGAGGAGACGATGCATCTGGAGTTCATGGCCTATGGGTTTAGATTGGGGTGTCATCAGCATAGGGAGAGGCAGCACTTAAAGCCAACAGACTGGCTGAGATTACCTAAGAAAATGTGGAGGACAAAAGGGGATGGATGTAATACAACAACAATAAAATTAAAAAAAAAGAAAAGAAAATGTGGAGGACAAAATTCAGATAAGCCCAGGGAAACTGGATGCATCTCCATGAGTCAGCCATGGTCTGTCTTCCTCCAAACCAGCAGGTCCAAAGTCCAGCCTCATGTGGCTCTTTCAAGGCAGCCACGAAGAAAGCAATAGGGCTTCCCGGAAGAACAGCGTTTTGAGCAGAGCTCTGTGGTTTCTATTATTTCCCAACTTCAGGGGCTGCAGTTCACTGAACCCCAGTATATTTGTCTGGATGACAGAACAATAATGTTCACCAGAGAAGGGGATGAGTTAATGATTGTGAAAACAATGCAAACATGAGGGACTTTGGAGTAGCCTGAGAAGGAAACAAGATGGTTCAGATATTTTGAGGTTCAAAATGGGTTTCCCTCAAGATTTCACTAGACCGTGCTAACTGAAGATCCCAACCGACTTCCAGTCCATCTTTAAGTGCCTTCCTTTTGATTTTTCTCTGGTCTCCCACAGATGTGCCCTCTCTTGGATGCTCCCTGGCGAGTTGGGGGGAGGAGGGAAGGGACTTACCTGATTGCCAAGTTTGGGAAAAGGAACTAGGCTTGAGCAGCTAAACTTCTTTCCTCTCTCCAGGATCAACCTGTTTTTGGACCAATTGTCCAGGTGACCCAGTCTCTTAGCCACGATGCCCACACTCATCTTTTATACGGGAGAGCCAAACCTAAGCCTGTGGACCTCTACTTTCTCTCCACTCCTTTGCCTTCCTCCCTGAAGATGACAGGGAGTTGACTAGAGACAACTAGGGTTTCTACTCACGTCCTGTTCACGTGAAGCTCTGGAGAGATAAGAAAATCACACAGGAAACCACTGGAAACGAATCTGAGAGGGAGTGGCACCCGGACTTGGAGTGTGCCACCAGGTCCCTCCCTGAGGTCAGGGTTTGGGTAAACAGTGGGCCAAGACACCTAGGGGTACACCACCTCAGACCCCTCCCCTGGGCCCAGACCCTCACATCCAAGTTGCAGAGCAGACATCTCCCGGAAGCCTCCAGGTTAACCCAGCCCAGCCAAGCCCACCCCCTTGCCCTCACTCCCCAGTGTGAGGACATAGCAGCCACTCTTCTCTGTCTCCTTCCAGACGGTGGGTGCTGTGAAGGCAGGGAGGGTGTCATATTCACATCTGTTTCCTGAGTACGGAGTATAAAGCTCAAACTAGAGCTGGCCTGCCAAGGAGGGACCAAATGAGGGAACCGAGGCAGCAGACCCTGGAGCTGTAGGAACAGTGGAGAGGATGGGGGCCAGCAAGGTGGGCTGGTGGGTCCCCACGGGACACAGGGGAGTAGTGACTGCTGGGCCCAGTCCTGCTGGCATGGCTCTCACAAATGACTCTAGGACTTTTTGAGAAGTGTGGGAGCCTTGTGTGCCTGGTTACCCCTAATTCTAGGACTGGAGTCAGCAACAGGACCGGAGGAGTTGGTCATTTACATGGGGAAATTGTAAATGGGAAAGATAAACATTGGAAAATTAGGCATTGACCCATGGGCTCACCGCGGGGACAGGGAAATTGGAGCCTAGCTCATGGAAAAACTATAACCAGGGTAGTCTGAGCTGCACCATCCCAGAAAAGCAGATGGGGGCAGTCATAAAACCTGACCCCTTTGAGTCAGCCAGGCCAAGCCAGGTGCTATTTTTAGATGGAGTATTATTTTAAAGCATTCTTCCTCCTTGAAATGCTGCCCTTTGCCCTGGCATGCAGTGTGGTCAGGGCAAGTCTCCTGATTTCCCTGGGTCTTCACCTCTCTATCTGTGGAATGGGGTAGTCGCGCTTCCTTCCTGTCCACCAACACGAGTCTGCTTGGGATAAAGAGAGAACGCTTTTGCTAGGATATTCTAGAAATCTGTGATCTTTATTCCTTTCTTCATGTTTAGTCCTGCATTGAGAGAAGAAGGAATATAGGCTTTGGAGTTAGCATCCCAGTTCTCACACGTTTCTAGCTATGTGATGCAGGACCAGGTTTTTTAGCTCGGACATCTATAAAAGAGGAACGCGGTGGGAGTGGAGAACCTTCTCCAGCCTCACCTTAACCTCCCTTCCCAACCGCTTTGCACAGTCTCCCCATATTCCCCTCTCTGTGTGATGACTCTCTCTGGGGTGCTTTCTCCCCTTCCCTCCTGTGTGCACACTCCTTCAGCCTTTCCACAACGCAGTCACTGGGCACCTACCTTCTCTCTCCCAGGCCATGCACTGGGAGGTAAGTGCTGAGCTGTGAAGCCCACCCTGAGGACCCTGAACACTTCCCACAGGTGTAGTGCCTGAGAAGAAAACAAGAGTTCACAGGAAAGGAAGCTGGGAGCAGGTATTCTAGGCCAAGGGGACAGTGTGGGCCAACCTGCAGGGGGGAACACGCATGCCAACGAAACTAAGTACTTTGGTTTCTTAGGCCCATAAAGTGCAGGGTGAGGTGTGGGATGGAAGAGTCTGGAGAGGTATTTTGGGGGTCATGGGTTTGCACTTATTCTGCCTGAGAGCAATGTTTTTAAGCAGGAGAGTGACAGCCAAATTGCCATCTTCCCTCCCTGTAGGCCCCAACCTGACCAGGGCCACATGCGATTCTTCTCTGGGTATTTCAGAGCCACTCTGCCCAGCATAGACTTGTTCATTCCCATTCTCACATGGTCTCCTGGTCCTTGTCTTAACCTTCGATACCATGTCCTCTAGGGTAGGCCAAGTCCTTAAAGATAACCACACGCCCATTCTACAGATGGACAAAATGAGATCCAGATGAGGGCAGATTCAGGACTGGAGTCTGGGTTTTCTGACTCCCAGCTTAGGACTCTGCCTGTCCCCTGCCTTGTGTCTCAGAGTCTGGAACATTAGGGCATGGTGGGAGAGCGCTGTGCCTGGAGATCTGTAAGGGCTGTATTACTCCTTGGGATTCAGTCAGTCTCCTGAGAGACCCCCTTCTATCCCTTCTCCTCCCATCCACTTTAAGGGCAAGTTGCTTGTAAAACAGTCAGAATTAAGTCATTTATAGCGGAGGACTTTGGAGTGGGTTATAAAAGTGTATGGCTTGGGGGTGGGCAGGGAAATTGTTATTCTTTTTCCATTTCTCTCTTGACTTTCTCTTCCAAGGGCTAAACTGGAATTGTCTGGAGCCTGGTAAACTCCTGAGAGATGAAGATCGGAAAGACCCCCTGTGGAAGACCGTGGGGAGGGGGCACCCCTGGAGAAGGGGGCCAGGCCTCCTGACCCTAGAATCCCAGGTCTGCAGTCTCAGCAATGTCTCTGAAGAGTTTCTTCTGAAGAGAAGATGTGAAAGAAGTCAAGAGAAAATAAGGTCCTTGCCTTACCCCTCAAAAACCATGTCTTCTAGGGTAGAATATGTCCTTAAAGATGATCTCATCCAAACCCCCTTCTGTCGATGGACAAACTGGGATCCAGACAAAGGCAGATTCAGGGCTAGAGTCTGGGGTAGGTTCCAACTGAAACCAGTTTGGGAAAGAGAGCTTCCCACGAGGACAGGGAAGAGGGGTGAAGGCAGCCTGGTGGGGGAGGCGTGTGGGGTTGGACTGTTGGCGTCTGCCCGTCAGTGTCCTCATCCTCAAATTCGGATGCTGCTCCCTGACTGCCCCATGGCTATGAGAGTCCAAGGAGATCGTGGCATGTGACGGTGTCCTGAAAAGGGCTCAAGAAGACAGGGAGGCATTCTGAATGGCGTTGTTACTATTTCTGACAGACAATGAGGCTTGGTCCTGAGCCCTGGAAGAACCTCAGCAGACAGAGAACCTGGCCCGAACCTGCCCAGAACTCTGAGCAGGCACCTTGCCCTACAATCTTGTCCTGTGGCTTTGCCGTCCAGGATGGTTATCAACCTACCCTCCCATGTGGGAGACCTACAGGCACAGCACTTCTCCATGTCGGGTATCCATCTCATCAAGTCCTTGCCCTGGACCTAGAGCATTCTACCATCACAGAGCAACTTGCCCAAAGCCAGGCAGCAGCTAAGCAGAAGAGCCCCAACTTGCAAAGGTCAGCATTTTGGCCACTGGGACCCTAGGTTTCCTAACAAATGAAGGCAGCCTGCCGCCCCTGAGTTGGCATCTCTTCGTGCTACTTGCTAACATTTCTCAACACCCACTCTGGGCCAGGTGCTCTTCTAAACACTATAGGAGCAAAGCATTGCGTAGTCCTCAAACTAGCCCTGTGCAGCAGGTGCCCTCATCACCCCACATTTTATGTGAAAAAGGAGGCACAGAGAAGGTAAATAACTTGCCTGAGATCACGCAGCCAAGAAGTAGCAGAGCTAGGATTTGAATCCAGGCAACCTGGCTCCAGACTCCATGTTCTTAAACACAAACTGTATGCAAACAACTTCTCAGGGAGGACTGTCCTGGGGAGATTTCCTGGAAGGAAATGGCATGTGATGAGTATCTTCCTTTTTTCTTGAGACCACCTCTTGTCAGGGAGGCTAGAGAGCCCCAAGCCTGTGGGGGAGAAAAGCAGCGAGTCAGAACTTGAGCATCCGGCTTGTTAAGTCTCTTGGTACTGAGGGATCTCATGTGTCATGTGCAGTTGACAGAGCAGGGCAGCCCCAGCCTCCCCAGGCCTCCTTAGCTAAGTGACACCATCATCCGCCAGCTTTGAGAGCCAGAAACCTAGGTATGACCCTTGATTCCTCCTTCTCCCCTACAGCCAATCCATCTGTGGGTCCAGTCGGTGCTTCTCCAGAATACCTCCACCTCTCCAGAGCTTGTCCACCTCTCTGCCTCCCCTGCTGCCACCCTCCTGGATTAATAGCCTTCTAGGAGGTCTCCCTTCTTCCCCTCTCACCCCGCCCACAATCCATTCTCCACACAGCTGTTGGATGGGTTTTTCTTAAAATATAAATCAAAGCCCATCACTCTTCAGCTTAAAACCTCTTCAGTGCACTTAAATAAAATCCAGATTTCTGGCCATGGCCTAGAAGGTCCTGCATGGCCCACCCCTGTTAACCTCTCCAGCTTCACCTGTGGCTGTTTTACCCTCTCTTGTCCGGCCCCAGCCAGGCTGCTTCAGCTCCTATAGTGTATACCAAGCGATACTCCTCTGCAGGGCATTCGCATAGGCTGTCCCCTCTGCCTATTCTTCCCAAGGTTAACTTCTCACAAATGCCACCTCCTCGGAGCGGTGTTCCCCGGTCATCCTCTTGTTGGTTTCCTTTGTATCACTTGTCATGACTCAGAATTCCCTCACGAGGTGAGCCTCAATACTATGTGCACGTGAAGGCCACGTCTGCCCTGTACCTTGTCAGGGTCCAGTGCGGGGACCATGGTGGGAGTTTCCTGGAGAAGGGCTGTGGGCTTGCCTTGGAGGGAGTCCATTGGACTGGAGGATGGAAGATGGGGAGGGTGTCCAGGGAGAGAGAACACATTCAGAAAGGCTTAGAGGGAGGGGGTCTATTTGGCAGGGGCAAGATGGCTGGGTCGGGGGGGGCCATGGCAGGGAGGACCCCAGCGGGAGGGCGGGGTCAGGCGTGTAGTCCACCCTGCTCTCCTTGCCCCACGCTATGGCCATGCCGGTATTAATAGTTCTATCAGTAAAGGCTGGCGTGTGCCTGAACGTGGAAATCGGGGCCAGGGAGCCTGGTTGAGGCCTGGCAGCTGCGGCTTTCTGGGGCACACTCAGGGGTAACCTCCTACCACTGACCTTCCCAGTTGCAACTATAGGTAGTACCCTCAGAGGTGACTGTGTGAGGTGAGGAAAAGCAGGCGTCCTGGTGGGGTGGCACAAGAGGGCTACATGAACACATGTGGCACATGGGTGCAAGTGTGCGTGGTATGGGTTTTTCTGTGAGGTGTGGGGTGTGTGTGTGCATGTGTGCACACATGTGTGTTTCTGAGGAACCCACTGTGTACTTGTCTCTGCAAATGCCTGTCTGGGAGTCCCAGCAGGTTGGTGTGGGAGCGTGTGCTATGCGTGAGGGCTGTGGGTATGGGGCTGTCCTGTGCACATGCGCTCCCTTCAGCTGGTGTTAAATACTCTTTGGACAGCTCACTAGGTAAACATTCAATAATGCAATTTGGAAACCCCATCCCCAGGGCCCCGCTGTGTGGCCAGGCAGCTGGTGGGTGGTGGCCGGATTAAGATATTAGCGAATTAATGCCATATCAAAGCCCAGCACCCTGGGCCACGGGAGTGTCTGCTGACAGCCGCACAGCGCCCAGGGTTTCGTGGGCCGGCAGCCCCCGCCGCATCCTTGTCGGAATCACAAGGAGGCCTTGTGCTCGGAGCCCGCTCTCAGAGCCGCAAGGCTCTGCAGACATGAGCTCATGCCTGCCAGTCCCTTCGGGAGGCGGTGGGTGGCCTGCCGAACCTGCAGGCCTCATCCCCACCATGGGGGCCAGGATGTGGGAAGAGTGGGGCCAGGCTCTGGGTTGGAGCTGATCATTTGACCTGGAGAAAGTTAGTGCTTAAGTGTTTGATGAATGAATGAATGAATGAATGAATGAACGAATGAATCTCTTTCCAGGAACTTTCTTGAAATTCCCTAATCCCTGATAGTATGGGCCAAGTTCCTTCCACCTTGATGTTCCCGCTGCCTGGTAGTGCTTAGCACACTGTCGGTGGTTGGTTACTGTGTATTAGATGGATGGGCTGCTGACAGAGAGAGGAGGACTGGACTAGAAGTCAGGAGACCTGGGTTTGAAGGCTGAGTTTTGCTTCTAATCTGCTTGGTGGTCCTGGGGGAACCTTTACCTGTCTGAGGACTCCTGGCTCCCTTGGAATAAAAGTGAATGATGCCGAGTCCAGCCATGAGTGTGAGCCTCCATGGGTGTGGGGGTTGTACTGGGTCTGGCATCTTTCCCTGGGGAACCGAACATGTCAGGGGTTCAGAATATTGATGCTAATTTTTGTCCGAAGAGGCCCTTACCTCTGACCAGAGAGCACAGGCACCAATGCAGAAATTTCTACCAAGCTCATGAAGGGAGGAACATGGGGCTTGGATATGTGCCTGGGGGTGTCTGAGCTGGGGCCATCTCTAAGACAACTTAGCTCAATTCTTCACTGTATAGCTGTGCAGACTGAGGCTCAGAGAGAAGAAGGGATGTACCCAAGGTCCCTTCATAAAGCAGTGTCCACACCAGGACTAGGGTCAGTCCTGAGCAGAAGAAGTTGGCCTTCTGAGTGTAGCAGGGAGGAGACAGTGCAAAGAAGGGAAGAGGTAAGAGAAGGAGGCTGTGGCCTCAGCATGGAGTAGGGTGGTGGGCTCAGAAGTGAAGGAGCATTTTCTGACCATTAGGCTGCTAAATGATCGTGAGTATTGCCAGTAATAATGGTAAGAGGGGCTTGGTGATGGTGATAGAAACTGCCTTTGATGAAGACCTCACTGAATGCTGTGAGGAAAAGGGATTTGTCCCAGGCCATAGGCTAGTAAACCAAGGAGCCACTGTGCACTTGGGCTCCAACTTCTCCACCACCCGGATGACACTGTGATCTCTTGAGGGGGTAGGTGGATATTCTGCCTCTGGTACCTGAGCAGAGTGTGGTCCCATCAAGGGAGCTGTAAAGCGGCCCTGGCTTTAGGGATAAAAGGGGGTAAGGGACAATATCAGACCAGAAGACCTGTGAGTCTATTTTTCTATGGCTGGAGTGTCTCAGATTCCTGGCAATCCATACTCATAGGAATGGAGGAATTTAGGGATTTACATTGACTTCTACCAGATATCACCATCACCTACTCCTACCTTGAGGAGCTGCTGATAAAAAATAAGGAAGGTACCCTAGAGGCCCATGTCTACTTTTCAGTCCAAGGAGCAGTCATGCCCAATAGTCAACGAGGGGCAGAGTAAAGAAGGCTCTGTTTTTGGAGACTTTTGATGTTTGGGATTCTAGTTTTTCAGAATTGGAGGGTTCCCTGGAGGTTACTAATGCAAGGCTTCCCCACATCTCTTCTTCATTTTAACTCCAGTCAGCTCAACTCAGCTTTACTCAGTGTCATGAAATTCAACTCATCTCATCTCCACATGCCACAAATCAAACTCAGTCAATGCCACCCAACCCAACCCAATGAATCAAACTCCAGTCAACTCGCCTCAACTCATTGCATCTCCCCTCACATTCCAAGTGGGGGAAAGAGCTGGAGTAAAAATAGGGAAGCCAGAGTGCTTGCATGGGGACACTGGAGATAGGAGCACAGTAAGTAAGCTAGGTCAGCACACTGGGACAGAAACTATGAAGATGGCACAGAGTAGGAGGGACCCGGGGCTCTCACTGCCACAGCTGCAATGTCAGGCTGGGGAGGCAGCTTTGCCCACCTTCAGTGGCTAATGCTGAGTTCCTTGGAGGAGCTCAACTCCAGGGAGAGAAGAACCTCAGATCTCTGCCCCAGAGTCATGAGGAGACTTATGCTAGGACCCCAGATGGGCTGTTAAGGAGGACACTGTAAGGGAGAGCCCCCCCCATAGTCTCCTCCCACACAGGCTGTCACGGGGGAACCACTAAGGCTCCTCACAGCACAGCAGAATCTGGAAGTCAGGTTGCCTTCCTTTTCCAGGAACTCCAGAAGAAAAGGAAATAAGTGCATTCTTCTCTGAAATTCTGGGCCGTCCAGGTTGTGCTGGCTCATGAGTCTCAAGGTCAAGTAAAGGCGGGGGGATATGAATTGAGGGTGGTTTCCAATCTACTGGGGTGAGGCCCTAAGAGTTCCTGAACCATAACCCCACAGGGCCCAGGGGAGCCCCTAGCTCTCTTGCCTGTGCCCTTCCATAGTGCTACCATGGGAACCATGTCAGCCTACGTGCAGCAGCTTGTGATAAATATGCATGAATGAGCTGTGGTAGGGGCCCCTCCTCGAGTCCATTTGGGGCACCTCAGTGAACTAATTGAGGGCGGCCATTGTCCCTGCACTCCCAGGGCCTGGGCCTCGTTTTCACGTTTGAGTGCCTGGCCTTGGTTTAAAGTGGCCGAGTGGCTGGTGCTATTTTTACTCTACAAAAGCCCCTTGAGAGGATGGATGGAGAACTGTGGGCCAGCCCATTGCCTGAGCCCGCTCCTGGCCAGGGCCAGGGGAGGGGGTCACAGACCACCTGATTGCAATTGAGGTGGAGGCCGAAGGACAGGCACAATGGATGTTCAAGAGGTCCGCTGAGCTACTGGGATGAATAGAGTAGACGCTTTCCCTTCAATCCCCCATTAGAACCTGGTATAATTTTCCCAACTGAGGGGAGGGTGAGCTCTTTAGGGTGAAAAGGGGAAGAGGAGAGGATGGGCTGTAATAAAGCTAGAAGCTCTTTGAAACCCACCCAAAAGATCTGATCCTTTACCCCACCCCTACCAGAAAAATGTTCGTTTAGTTTGGTGATGGCACAAGTGGCCTTCACAAAGGGCAGGAGAGCCTTGGGAACCACAGGCAGAGGGAGAATGTAGTCAAGGCTTGGGGTATCTTACCTACAACCACAGGTCCTATTATGAAGGACTCTTAGCTAAAGTGCAAGGAGGAAGAGAACACTGACAGTCCCCCCACCTCTACATATACCAACCCACCCACTCAGTGGTGGCCACCTTCAAACATGGGGGCTAAAGGCCAAGGTGGTCCACGGAGGTCAGCTCTGCATCCTAGCTATAAAAAAACAACGGCACTAGTATGGAGGAGAGGGTGGGAAGAGGAGGGTGTTCCACTCTCATTCTACTCCCCAGTGGGGAGCACAGAGCTTATGGCAAGGATGGTGTCCTGAGCAGCATTCCCCAGATCTTACTAGCTCATAGCAGGGTGGATCGCTCCTCCAGCATATCAGTGAGGAGACTGGGCTCAGGAAGCTGCCATGGCTCACCCAAGATCAGGCACCAAAAGGCAGCAGGGCCCAGCAGAGAGGACAATGGCTTTGGTGGCAGCCGTTGACTCTGGCTGTGAATCCCGTCTTGGCCACCAGGCTGAGGACAGAAACCTTGGGAAATTGAATATGCTTAGAAATCAGAAAAGAAGCGGCCTATGGAGAGGGGGCAGCAGAAACCAAGGGAAGAGAGAATGTCAAGAAGCAGGAAACAAGTCAATGGCAGTTGCTACAGCTAAGCTGAGGTTCTCATTCACACTAAGAAATGGGTAATAGAGTCAGGAGGAGATTTAGAGATTACTAAGCATGATTTCCCTATTGCAAAGAGGTGTGAAAACTAAGGTCCTAAGAAGTGAAGGGTCATACAAAATTAATATGAGGGCTGTTGCTTGAATGCCATCCAAGGTTTTCATGAGTGGCAGTCCCCATGAAGACAATTTTTGAGGCCTTCTATACCTTTCCGAAAAGGACAAGTATTAATATCTTGCTTCAAGAGTTCTCTGTGGTTGGCCTTGCCTGGTGTGCCTCAGTAGGTTTGGCACTGTCTTGTGGATCATAAGGTCAGGGCACATGCCTGGGTTGTGGGCCAGGTCCCTGGTTAAGGCCTTGCAAGAAGCAACTGGTCATGTTTTCTCTCTCACATCAATGGTTTTCTCCCTCTCTTTCTTCCTCCCTTCTCTTCTTCCTAAAAATAAGTAAATAAAGTCTCTTTTAAAAGTTCTCTGTGGTTGGATTTGGGTTGATGATGGACATGGTTGGCACAGGAGCAGACCATGGGAGGCATATTGAAGCTTTGTCTTTTAGTCTCCCAGCCTGCTGGGTAGTGGCCACACAGAGGACCAGCCTGTATTTTGGGGCCAACATACACATGGACAAAAATCCCACAAATGGTAAATTCAGGGAGTGTTCTCATTAACTCTCAGAGAGAGAGAGAGAGAGAGAATCCAGGTAAAGAGGAAAGTTGAGAATGTTTTGGAGAAGAAAGTGAAAGGGTGGAGGGTGACCGCAGAAGTGATCCTCTGCCTTGTGGATTGTCACAGATCAAAGAAAGAGGGGTCACAATCTGTGTGGTTCAAGTCCCACGAGGGAGGGCCAGGAAGAGTTAACAGACACGTAGATGCCAGCCATACATTAGGTAGAGCTTAGCAATCAGAACTACCCCAAGGTGGAGCTAAAACTCTTTAGGTAGTGAGGTCCCCATCCACAGGAGTGTGCAAGCAAGAACTGGTGCCTGCTCAGAGGATACTTACTGGATAGAGATGAGATGAGATGCCTCCTTATTCCTTTTATCAAAATCTAGAATTTTCTAAGACACAGAGGGATTTGGGTTTGCTGAGTGAAATGAAACCACCTGGAATTGCTTGGTGAATAACCGCCAGAGGAAAGGCTGCCCATTGTGGCAGGCCAGGAGGAATGTCCACAAGGGAGCCTCAGCAGATGGGCCAGACCACAGCCTCCTTGGCAGGATCAGTTTATTCCATCACAACTGACAGGCGTTGCTAGGATGGAAGAACCCTGGTGACTCTTCTAAAGGAACTGGGCCATTGGGATTTATGGCAGTGTTCAGAGGTGGTTCTGGGTACAGCTAGCTCCCTATGACCCACCAATGAGGACCTGGCCAGGTAGGGGGGCCGGTGTATGTGCTCAGCAGGACTCCTGCCTGACCATCAGCTGATAGGCAGGTCAAGTATTTTAATGAGCAACTGCTATGTGCTGGGTACTATGCCAGGAGCTGTGCTACACAGAGGAGAGAAAGCTGGCCCTTGCTCTCCAAGTTTAGCAGGCAGACACTTAACCGTAGTAAAACGTAATCCTAACATAGACCTTATTTGCTACTAGTCTGGATAAGAGAGATATGTTGCAGTAACAAATAACCCCACAAATCTCTGTGGCTTAAACCAGCCAAGGCTTATTTCTGATTCATATCACATGTTCTTTACGAGTCAGCAGAAATGCATTGCATATTCTCCTTCCTCCTTTCCTCAGGGACCCAGGCTGAGGGAGAGACAGGACAAAGAGGTGTGGCAAACTGCAATGTCTTCTAAGACTTCCTCCTGGAGTGACACACATACCTTGGCTCACATTTCATTGGCCAAAGCAAGTTATGTGGTTATGCTGGACCTTAAGGTGGTGGGAAGTTCAGTCCTGCCCTATGCCCAAAAGAAGAGAGAACTGAATACCTGTGAACTGCCCCAGTGACCGCCATGTGGCTGTATGTCCATTATGTATTTTGACTTGACTCTGCCTAACGGAGTAGGTAATTTTATTATCTTCACTTTGCTGATAAGTAAACGGAGGTGCAGAGAAGTCAAGGGACTGTCCCCAGGACACAGAGAGGGTAAGCTGCAGAGCTGGGAGGTGAAGTGGGCAGTCTGAATCCAGGTCCATGCTCTTAACCGCTGTGCTTCACTGACTTGCATAAAAACAGGAAGGACAGGAAAATATAATTGCAAAGCCCAAAGGGAAGGTCAAAGGGCTAAGGGAGTTTATTGCAGGGGACCCCAGCCCCGTATGGCGTGGTGGTCAAGGAAGGCCTCTAAGGAAGTGAGCTTTGGCATAAGCCAGGAGGAATGAACTTGTTCCACCTGGATGAGGTGAGAAGCGTGGGCCTTCTGGGCGGACAGAAGGGTGGTTGTGATGCCCAGGGAGGGAGGGAGGGAACATGGCACTCTGAAGAGCTTTGGAGCCTGAGCCTCGCGGGTGAGGTACCAGCACACATTGAATAGGGCGCCATCACCATTGCAGCGGTGTACAGGAGCTGGAGTGGGGAGGGCGGGCATGAGAGGGTAAAGGTGGCTCCAGCCTAGGGCATCAGGGAGGGTTTGCTGGAGGAGGTGACGAGTGAGCTGGAGAAACAAGTTGGGGATCATGACCAGGAAGAAAGAACAGCATGGGCAAAAGCCAGGAGGGAGGAGGGGGGCATGGAGGGCCCAGGGAAGCATGGAGGCTCTGCCTGCATGGTGGGAGGTGAGGCAGGGGTGAGCAGGAGGAGACTCAGAGCAGAGCGGCCATCTCTGCTTCTCTCCGCCCGCCTGCTGGGAGCTGGGGCCTCGGGACAGAGAAAGTACTGTCTGACCCGAGACATTGGGAACCTTTTGTGCACTGGCCTTGGACTTGGAGCTCTCCCAGCCCTCATCTCCTGGGTGGAATCCCTGACCTTTTGGGCTGAGGTGGGCTGTATCCTGCTGCCAGTATGCTCTGTTCTTACCCGGCTCCCTTGCGCAGCTGCTGCCAAGTGGCTCTGGGAGTCAGCCTGTACCCCACAGTCTGACTGCAGGGCACCAGGAATGCCATCTCCGCCTTCTGTTTTCTGCCTGCAAGGGCCACTGGACCTTTTTTTTAAGCAGGTAAACTGGGAACAAAACCAGTATTCAGTCTGAGAATAAAGCCAGGGTCTTCAAGAGGGCAGCTTGTCCACATGCTGTCCTTGGACAGAGCTCCCGATCCTATATACTGGGGGCATGCCCACCTCCAGGCCTGTCCTCAGGCCGCTCCTCTTCCCAGGAGAGCCTCCAGGCCCATCCTGCCCCTCCAGGGAGCTGGGACTAACTGGGTCTTCAGCAGTGGAGACATCTGCCCTATTATGACAGGGAGACAATCGCCTCAATTTAAGTCAATTTATCTTAGCCGCACACCTACTATGTGCTCTGGCCCTTGCTCAGCAATAGGGGAAACAATAGCTTAATGGTCACCTTTACCCATCTATCCCACCTGAAGCTTCAATGTGTTAATGTGCCCAGAGAAAAACAAATCCTTGTAAGCATGTACTGGCCACCCAGGTGGGAAAATTCAGAAGCGTTCTTGATTCCATTCTCTTCCCACATCCATTCTTCCCCCTAAGCAGGTTTCAAACCTGTCTCTTGGTCATTCCATATGCTCCATCCACGTCATTGCTGGCTGTCATAGTTCTCCTTCAGTACCTGCAGTATCCTCTTAATTCGTCTCTATACCATAGCCATGGAGACTCTTTAAAACATGGAGATTTCGTCATGCTGTCATTATAAGCATCGCCCTGTAGTCTGCTTGAAATTCTTTCATAGTTTCCTGTTGATCAAAGGATGAAGTTGACCAAACTCACTAGCTTGGTACTTGAGGCTTTGTATCAACAAGCTGGCTGCCCCTTTCTTCCACCTTATCCTTCACTTAACTAAGCCATTCTTGTCCTTCTAGGCTCTACTCCAGCCACTCCTCTTCCAGGAAGCCTTCTCAGATCACCCAGTCCTCAGAGATTTCTCCCATCTGCTCCAGCCTTCGTGTCTGTCCTAGCAAGTTCTGTCCCAGATGGATTTAGCTATTTACCCCTTTCTCTCTCTCATCCATTTTCAACATGTAGTTTTGGCCAGCTAGATACAAGATGCAGGTGAATGAATAAGTGAAAACATGTTATGATGATAAGTTCTATAATAGAAGGAAGGCTGGGAGACTTTGGGCACAGAAGGGAGCATTTAACTCCTATGGGGCAGAGGTTCAGGCAAAGCTTCCTTGAGAGATGAACACTGAGCCAACTTTTAAAATACTGTATGTTCATAGTATGTATGGCTGGAGTGTAGAGTATGAGAGCAGGGGTGGCAAGAGATGAGACTGGGGTGGGGAGCATGGAGCCAGGACAAGAACCTGGGGAATATTGTAGGCTTTCCATCTTGACTCCAGAGGAAGGTTTTAAGGGTGTGTGTGACCTCAGCTCTTTTGGGCTTTAGAAAGATGAGTCTGGCTGCAGTGTGAAGAGTAGGCTGGGGGCTGGGAAGCGGGTGAGGGGCTGCTATGGTAATTCAGTGGAGTGGATGAATTCCAGAGACATTTAGGAGGTGGGCCTGGCAAGTCTTGGTGATTGATTGGATTTGGGGAGCAGTGAGAGGCAGAGGAGAGAATAAGGATAATCACTGTGGAAATCCCAGGCCCTTGGGCTCTGACCACAGTCCAAAGTGGATCCCATCAAGCGCCTGGATACTGTCCCTGGGGCTCTCAGCTTGGAGTCCCTGACGTCATTTACATTGAACAGACCCTGTTTTCTTGTCTGGCCATGGAGGCCTCAGAAGGGATGCCCTGGAGGCTGGCCCAGTGGCTTTGAATGCAAGTGACTTGGCTGATATTCTTGGAGCTTGGAGGGTGATGTCTGGGCACTCAGTGAATACATCTCTATCTAGGGACACCAGGGTGGGATGGGATAGAAGTGGGGAGGCAACAGAGGCCGATGTCTTGGCAACCAGAGGAGCAGCAGGTACCAGGCAGGTTGACCTCTCCGATGGCTTGGAGAAGAGGACGTGGATTGGGGTCAGACACAGATGCAACAAGAATTAACGGAGCTATCACCATGTGCCAAACACTGTGCTATTGCTGGGGAGTCAGAGAGACACACGTTTCCTGCCCTTGGAGAATATCAGCTTCAAGAAATAAAGCGTGCTATAGGGTTTCTGCATTTTGGCAGTCCTGGATCAGGTGAAGGAGGAGAAGGAGGGGGAAGAGGGCTCAGGAAAGTTGTGGAGGGTGGCAGCCTTGGCTCTAGATTTGCAGGTGTACTCTCCTTCATTCAGCTGGGTATTGGCCCGTGCCCCACCCCACCCTTGACTGCTGGGAGCATGGTGTCCCACTGATTTGGTGGTGAGCTTCTTAGTGCTTAGTTTAAGTCATCATTATCCATGGGGCATATCTTTGACCTCTTCTCTGTTCCACCAGTCCATGGATGTCTCTCTTCCGGAACTCACTCAGAGTGGACATTTGGTTTTACTTCAGAAGCATTCAGGCTGCCTCTCACTCCTGACAACCCTGCCGCTGGAATCTTAATCTGTATCTCTCATTCATATAGTCATTAATTACTTAATTGATGAATTAATCCATTCGACAATTCTGATTATCTTTTCATATGGGCACCTGAGCAGGTACTCGGGGCACAGCAATAAACAAAGTATTCAAGCCCTTGCTTTAATGAAACCCACAGTCTAAGAAAGAGCAGACAATAGACAATTATAACAGAGTATAAACAAAGCCCTGAGAGCCCAGAGAAGGGGCTTGTACCAGAGAGTTGGGAGTTCCGTCAGCCTCCCAGGGCACGTGATGTCTAAGCGGAGACCCTAGGATGGGGGAGTAGTTACTGAAATGAAATGGAGGGTTGAGGGTGCCAGACAGAGGGAACAGCCTTTGCAAAGGCACAGAGATAAGAGAGATCACGGCTGTTCAGGTGCTGAAGGAAGCACATGACTGAGGTGCTATTTCTGGCTTTCTCCTTCTAAGCATTGGAGACGGTTGCCCCTCCTGGCCTCCTGTGGTTGGATGGTTTCACATGACTAGATATGTCCGGTGAGTTCTGAAAGCAAGGGACACACACCACTTCTAGGCTTCCATGGGTGTCTTTCTTCCAACATAGTAACTGTCAACTTTCAAATCTGTTGCTGCTCTGATGGCCTGCCGCCCTGAGTGATAACAATGACCAGAGCCCGCTGTCAGCCCTCAGTGGGTTGTTGTCAACCCTCAATGGCCATACAGTCGCTGTCAACCCTCGATAGCCATACAGTGCAAGTGAGAAATATTCATAGTTCAAGCTTCTGAGATTTCTGGCATATTAGTTAGCTATGGCATAACCTAACCTACCTGGGCTAGTACAATGACAGTGTAGGGAGCATTTCCTCTAGAAAATTAACTAAAAAGCTTTCAGCAGAGAGAAGCAAATCGGCACATGTTTTTAGAAGGATGGCCCTAGCTGCTGGTTGGGGGACCTGGCGTTAGTCTGAAACAGGCTGCAGTGGCTCCACGGAGGCCTTAACTAGGGCTTGATGGTGAAAAGATGTGAATGGATTTGAGAGCTCCATGGGAGGAAGGACTGGCAGGCCTTTAGGTCTTGGGAATTAAGAGGAGAGGGCAAGAGAAATGTTAGGAATGACTCCAGTTTTCAGGGTGGGGCACCTGGTGGACGGCAGTGCAGTCTCTGAGGTGGGGACATTGAGGAGGAGTCACTGTGGCGAAGGTGGGGTGGGGGGCAGTTCTGGTTGGGATGTTTGGGTCCCGGAAGTTGTGAAGGACCAAGGAGGGGCTATCTGGTAGGCAGTCGAGTACTCGGATCTCAACTCAGGAGAGGGAGAGACAAGCCAGAGGGAGAGATTTGCGGGTCAGACACACAGAGTCTGTGCCTGAAGCCACCACCAGGGAGCTTGTCCTAGGTAAAGGTCAGCATGAGCAGACAACAAATGTGGTAGAGAGGCATTGAGCACCACGGGGAAGCACACCGCCCTTTGTGGTTCAGCCCAGCACTTTGGGGTAGGAGATCTTGCCCAGAAACACTTCTTGCCCAGGATGGGGGACCCCTCTGCTGTCACTAGGCTCTCAGCCCCTGGAGGCTCAGGGACCTGCAGCAACTCCAATACCTCTTCAGCAAATCAGTACATCCAAAGCCATGACCAAGGTTCAGCATTCAGAACCCTTTGTTTGAAAGAGGGAGGTGGAAAAGTCTGAAGTTTTCAGACTTCTCTGCTGCTATGTATTTAAGATCTCAGACCTTTGGAAAGTCAGATGCTCAGAATTTCCAGATCCTGTTATTCTAAGACCCTGTAACCAGGGCCCACACTAACCTCTTCTGTCACAGAAATCTGTGGTTGAGCGGACTCAGATACCCAGTTTGGGCCTTGCTGGCTCTGCCTTGAGCTGATGTGCCCACGTGTACGAGCTCATCTCTTGTCACGTGTCCCAGGTGTGGCAGACGCCACTTTTGCTGACAGTCACCACCAACGGTGCTGTGAGTCCCCAGGGGCGGGGGCATATTTGCCTGGAGGGTCAGGCCCCCAGAAGGGACTTTGCTGCATGAGCTCCACTCTTCTCAGGACTCTGAAGCTGGAAGGCACCAAAACCCAAAAGGATCTTTGCAAACAGCTCTTTTGCAGCAGCTTCCTCCTCAGAGCAGCGAGAGGCTGGCTAGGAGAAAAGCTGAGGATTTGATCTGAGCCCATTTCCTGGGAAGAGGTCGGGGCATCCAAGGCTGAGAGCCATGGGGCGGGCCTGCACTCTGGCTCTGGACCCCTGGCCTGTCCCTCCTGGTCCACCAACTTTCCGTTGGGGCTCCAACCTTACTGATTTAAGGAACAATTATTGCAGGGCCGAGTTTCTTCTTACAAATGCCAGCGTTCCCTCCTGCAATGAATTCCAGATGGTGGGAGCTCTCGGTGAGGGAGCTGACTCTCGGAGGACGGCCATCCCCCTGCGGAGTGACAGCGGGCCGGGGCCCGCCAGCAGTCTCCCGACACTCCGGCCTTTACAAGTTACTCGACCCCTTGCCCGTTTGTTTCAAACCTTCTTCTTTTTTCCGTGCAGATGTTCCTCGGGGTGAGCGATCTTTATAGTTTTGAAAAGATTATATCAGTTTTCCATGAGATTGTGTTACTGTATTTCTTGGGCTCCCCCTTCTTTAATAGCGCTGGAAAGGCCAAGGCCTCCATCAGGCATCACTAACGGAATGTAGAGGGAGGTCTGGAGGCAGGCGGGCTGGGAAGCGCTAAGCCCAGGACTCCGAGTCAGGCAGAAGGAAAACAGACTTCGGCCGACCTCCTTCCAGGGGCCTCCGGGATGGTCAGAAAGCTGAGAAAACTGCTTGGGCTGCGCATTTTTCGATGATTATCAAAGGTGTTAAAATAGAGACAGAGGCACATGTTTGGCGGGCGGGCGGGAGGGGCCGCCACACAGTTTTGCAGCCTTCAGCTGTCTTGAATCAAAACTATCACTTTGATACTGGAAAATTATTATGAAAATGTTAGTTTTGGGCCTTGGAGCACAAAGCAAAGATTGCTTGGAAGGCTGAGGGCTCTTCATTTAGCAGTTGTGTCTGGTCCAAAAATAACCTCTCCCAACTGCTGGATTTCACCTTCGTCCAGGCTCAGCGGCGGCGAGGCCTGGAGCCTCGGGGCTGCTGCAGCTAGTGGAGGCAGGGACGGGAGGGGCAAGGTCAGGAAGGCTTCCTGGGCTCGAGGGCTTAGCTCCAGGATTTGGGGGAGAAAACAATTTCGACTAGGAGAGGAGGCAGGAACAGGAAAATGAACATTTTCTGAAGGTTGTTCTGCAGCCAGCTGTTTTATAGGTGAGGTTTAGAGTGGTTCTGTCATACCCTCAGGCACCTGATGACTGAAAGGAGGTTCGGCCCACTTACCTGAGTACACTGGCCAAGAAGGAGGGAGAGAAGGAAGAGCAGAGAGGGAGGCTGGAGGTGTGTGGGCAGCACGTGTGGTGGGGGGCGGGGGGCAGCAGTGACCCTGGAAAGGACCTCCAATGCCAGCCAGCCAAGAGGACTTTATTCTGTCAGATACTGGGAGATTTTTAACAACTGCTATTCAAATTCATTATTAAAAAAAAAAAAAATCAAGCCCTCGCTGGTAGCACAGTGGGTAAGGTGCCGGCCTGTGAACCCAAAGGTCGCAGGTTCGATTCCCCAGCCAGGGCACATAACCAGGTTGCAAGCCAGGTCTCCAGTCAGATCTGTGGCTGGAGGCAGGTGAAAAGCAACCATACATTGATGCTTCTCTCCCTCTCTGCCTCTCTCCCTTCCCCTCTTCCTAAAAATAATGAAATAAAATCTTTAAAAAAAAAAAAATTCTCCAAGGCCCTTTGCTGCATTCGTTTCCTGTAAAGGAAGAGGAATAGATACAGATATTTACTGACCTACTGTGTGCTAGGCTCTGGGAAACAGAAATAAGGAAGGCACAGACCCTGACCCCAGGGGGCTCATGGAGCAGCAAGAGAAAGGCAGCAGCTGCAGGAACCCGGAGGAGAGGCTGCCCACTCATCCTAGGAGCACCTAGAGGCGGCTTCCTGAAGCAGGACAGGATGCCTGCCCCGAGCTTTAGAGAATGGATAGGAAGGAGATGGCTGAGCTGAGTCTTTAAGATAGATGTGCACCCAGGAAATGGCTGGGAGGGGCACCTCAGGCAGGTGGTGCTGGCTGGGGAGCCAGGGCTGCGGCTGGTCCAAGGAGACGGGGACAGCCCAATGGGACCTGGCTATTGAAAGAGCTGTGTCTGGGCTGCAACAGAGATATTATCAGAAAAACATGAGTCACCGCCCCTGTGGATCTCAAGCTGCCCAGACGACCCTGAGGAGCGTTCTGTGGCCCTTGCTGGAAGGGACCTCTCCAGGGGTGGTGGGGAGGGGCAGGGGGCTCCATCCTGGCAGCGATGATCTCAGGATTTGGCAGTTGGGCCAGGAATTCCTCAGACTCAGGGCAGAGCTGCTACTTTATAATCCCAGCAGGTGCATTTTGGGGCAGAGGAAAGACCTGGGTCCAGGTAGATATGCTCAACATTGTTCTCATTGTCGCTTGCAGTGGTGAGAGGTTGGTGCTGTGACTCATATTTGTTCTCACATTTCATCCCTATCATTCCCAAACCTTCTGTTTGGCTTCTTGGACCTCATACCTGTCTTCATTGGGTGTGATTTCAGTCTCTAAAATATCTCTCTTCTGCCCCACGGTTTATCTCCTTCTTTGAGGCTGTCCATCTTTGTGGGGCAGAGATATCAATACAGTGTTCTTTCCTGGGGTCAATCTGACCTAATTCTGGGTCATGGGACTTGGGGTCAAGTCACTAACTTGCTGCATGACTCATGGGGAACTCACTCACCTCCCTGGTCCTTGGTTTCCTCAACTGGGTCAGAAATTGAAGATCCCTGTCCTATCTATCTACCTCCCCAAGGGTCGGAAGGACTGAATGAGATCAAGGATGGTGGGGAGCAGATTATGATTGTTAGAGGAAGCCCAGGGCAGGGAAAGGCTGCTCTTAGCCCCCTAGCTCCTAGCCTTTGGGCCATGACAATCCCTTCATTTCTGGAGCCTCAGATCCTGGAAGTTTTTGCAGGTCAGAAATGAGGAAGCTCCATCCATGGTCTCAACTCCCACTGAAGTCATCTTCTAAAGCTGTAAATATTGAACCTAGTGGAGGCCCTTTTGGAAATGCTTTAGGGGCTTTCCTTCGTCAGCAGGCTAAAATCTCATGCATTGCCTGCTCTCTCTGTTCTCTGCTTACAAGGAGGAAATGAGTTGAGCAGCCCCTTGCCTCAGGGCCTTGGCACATGCTGCTCTTGTGCACAGAACACTCTACCCCATACCCTTCCTCTGGCTTACTCCTATTCAGCATTCAGGTCTTGGCTTAAATATTATTTCTCCAGAGAGGCTGCCTTCAGCCTCTGCCCTGCGTATGCTTTCTTTGCACCTAGCATATCCTTTTCAAAACATTAGCTCAATTCATAAATTGTTAATTCTTGTGGAGGTTTGTGTTGCCTGTTTACCTCTACTAACTGTGAACTCTATGAAGCCAAGCATAACGGCTATTTTATTCACCACTGTATTCCCAGCACCTGGTCCAATTCTTGATCCACAATAAATGCCCAGCAAGTATTTGTCCAACCAAATGAATGAACTATCCAGGAAGCTTGGAGGTCATTACAAATGTGTCCATGTTGCTTATAGGAAAACAGGCTTGGAGAAGAAAGGCAATTTGCCCAACTTCTTGTAACTAGAGAGTATATAGTTCAGTCATTAGTAAATTGTGATAACCTGCACTGGCGATTGAGAGAATAGGAAGAATAACCAGACTGGTCCAAGAGAGGTCTGTTGCCTTACGTCTCCGGCCCTCCCATGCCTCCACGCTGGCAGACCAGTGGGCTGAACTGGGTGGGCAGCCTGGCGCTCTCCTGTGTTCCTGCCGCCTACAGGTGCAACCCACATGAGCAGGTGAAAATGCAGTGGTGCTGACAGCTCTCAACCCTGCACGCCCAGGGGCATCTGGTTTGGATTTGGTCAGGGTTTTTACTAGTTGTTTTAGAGACACTTAAGCTTGCACGTTACACCTTGAGCCCACCACATGGCTCCTCCAGGGCCTCATTGAGCCACCCAGGGGCAGGGAAAGGGCATTCCATAGACCTGCCATGGGGAGAATAAGAGGTTCCCTGCCAGTACCCTGTGGGGGACTCGGCAAGCAACAATCACTGCTGGCTTCTGCTTGTACTGTGGGCCATGCCCGGCAGAGATGTGGGAGACATGGGCAGGCTACAGCCCCAGCCTCTGGGACCACTGTCATTTGATACCAATGTCTTATTCCATGATCATCATCTTAATGCCCCTCATGTCCTTGATACTTGAGATGTTCCCCTCCCGTGACTATGACTTATGCCTCCTTGCTGTGGCTCATGTACTTCCCTCAACCAGGATCGTCCTTACCTATGTGGGACAAAGAATTCATAAATCCTCTTCCATTGGCCCTTGCAGACGGCACAACCAGGACAGGGTAGAAATGTTGGTTCCAGCTCCATCCAAGCAAATGCCATCAGAGCTGCTCAGCAATGGGCTGGCCTGTCTCAACTTCGAAAATAGGGGCCCAGTCCAGGCCTGCCTTCAACTGTGGCCTTTCCTGTCCTATCAGGAACCCTTCTGCCCTTGGTTGTCATTTCAGAGGCAGCTTCATGCCTCACCAGAGCTTCTGCCATTTGTCCCCATTCTGATTCCTTAGGTCAGTTTCCCCTCCCTGGCACATGTCCTGGATGCTACCCTGCTTCTGACATTACAGTGGAAACTTAATGTTTTCTCTGAACTTGGTTGCCTGCCATGGGGCTGGGCTGACTCAGTTGAAACAGAGCATGAAATATGGAGACCTCCAACAATTCCCATGGGTTCTGTGGGACACTAAGTTTCTGGCTTCCCAAGGTTCTGTGATTCTAGGTTTTATTTGTCTAATGTCTTGTGATGCTATTACTTGATACCTTTGGGGATTCCAACACCCTCAGATTCCATGACTGCAGTTTGTAACATTCTCTGACTTCAGACTTCCTGTACTAGCAAGTCTCCAGGGTCCAACCCAGGGTCTGACGTCTCATACCTGTTCAGTAAATGCTTGCCCTATGATCCTCTGATTATCTCACACTGAAATTCTATGTATTTCCAAATTTCCAGGACCCCCTGAGTCTATAATCGACCATTGCATTCATCACTGACAGAGACTGAGTTTTCCACTTTTTTCTTTTTAAAGATTTTTATTATTTTTCAGAGAGAGGGGAAGGGAGAGAGGCAGAGAGGGAGAGAAACATCAACTTATGGTTGCCTTTCACCTGCCTCCAGCTACGGACCTGGCTGGAGACCCGGCTTGCAACCTGGTCATGTGCCCTGGCTGGGAATCAAACTAGCGACCTTTGGGTTCACAGGCCAGCACCTTATCCACTGTGCCACCAGCCAGGGCTAGCTTTCCACTTTTTAATCAATTGTGGCAGAGGCAGCTTAGAAAAGGTTTCAGTGAGTCAGTGTTTTGGGGGTGGGAAATCAAGAGGGGTGGCTTGCCACATAGATGGGCCAGTTTCCTTTTTAGCTCATTTCCTCTCTTTAGATGTGGGTGGTTGAATGGAGTCTCTGGGGTCAGCTTTCACGAGGGCAGGCCGTGTACATGATAGAGTGTGGCAGGAGTCAGCATTTATGGCCTGAAATCACATATGCACCTTCCTGTGCAGCCTGTGTTTCAGGCAGGGCTCAGTTCTAATGAGTGGCCTGCCAACACAGGCTTTGAGCTTCTTGGGACTCTCATAAAAGGAGATAGGAGCCTTTGGGGTCTTTAGCCCCTCAGTGGGTGGAATATCTGAGTGTTTGAAGACACAAGGGAATTTTACTGCTTTCCCCAGGGGAAAAGCACAAGTGGCTCATAGGTTGTCTTCTCCTTCTCAAGTACTAGAGGTGAGCCCTGCCCTAGGTGGATGGATGGAATTCCCTCTTATGGTGCAAGCTACACTGGATTGGCTTGAGGCTGAGCATCTGCGAGTGAAAGTAAGGCCCATCTCTGGGGACTAATTCCTCCGGGACAAGATTCCTGAGGACAACAAAGGAACTGTGCCCAATGCTCATGGAAGAAGCCCTTGGAAGGAAGATGCTAGCCTGAAAACCAGAACTATTTAATCATGGCCAAACACAGGGAGTAGGCAAGGACCGAAGGAGTCCAAGTTGCTTTGGACAGGAGGTTGGCCACCTAACTTCAAGGGCTCTTTTCTGTTGAAGAAGTCAGTGATCAAATTCAGGATGTCAGAACAAGGAGCAGTCTTCATGTTAATTGAGGGCTACCTCCCTCATTGTGCATATGGGATGACTGAGGCCCCAAAGAGGAAATGTCTTGCTGTGTAAGTTGATTGCAGAGCTAAGGCAAGATACCCATGACTTAGTCTCTGGTCACCATGAGTTTATTTTTATTTTTTTAATTAGCAACATATCAAGGTTAGATATGTGACTTTCTTGGCCCTAGAATAGAGTGGCTGTCAGTAACAACTCTTTAGAGCAAGGAGGACCTGGATTGGAGTACCAGCTAGACCACTTGGGCAAATTAATCACCCCAAATCTCAGCTCCTTATGAATAAAGTGGCAATAACAAGCCCTACCTCAGTAGCTTCCATGCCTCCACCTCTTACGCTCTTTTGTGGTAAAACACTATATTTTATGTTCAATCTTTTTCTGACCAGTAATGCTTTTGTGAAATACAACAAATCTTGTCATGGCAATGCCAACCATCTATAAGCATTTCAAATTGCTTTCTTTCAGTTTCTGCAAATTAATCGCAAACTGATAACCAAACAGTCAGGGATCTGCTGGGACCAGGCCCTGGAGCACACTTGGAGGGGAACGGATCTAGGGTGTGCATGCTCAAGAATGTCTTGAATAAGTTCAAGATGGAAGACTGAATCAGCATGAATCACTGCATTATCATGGGCTGCCCAGTGTCTGGTGGACTACATAACATTGTGTGAAATCCCTCCCACCTGCCTGGGTGGCATAATGACCTCATTCAGCAGGCTTGTCTCAGTTTCCAGGTTTCTTCCCTTCAGAAAAATGCCCTGGATGATGATCACATCCTATTCTCTGCTCTGCTCTGCTCTGGAGTTGGCCTTGCAAGGGTTATTAGGGTTGACAAAATGAACATTTCCTGTTGCTGTTTGGGAAAATGCCTCCTTGGCCCTGATGAGAAGCTGAGGTCCCCATCCAGAGCAAATGGCACCCCCCCAGACACCTCCCCCAGCTCCTCAGGTTAGGGAACCTGGCCTGCAAGAAGCTCCCAGGCACTTAACCCTTGGGTGACTGGACACAAGTCTTCAGGTTGGCAGGCAAAACAGACCCATGACTTGCTCTGCCATTCTGCATACACACTGGAAGGAGATTTATGGTGGCAATCTGGGGGAAGGGATAGTTTATCTTCTAAAGGAAAACTTTGGGAAGCCTCTGCTTTGGTCCCAGACCTCACAAGGATCTAATTAAAGGCCTATTAGTCAAACTAATTCCCGACATGACATCGGTTTGCATTAGACAAACATCTTTGACTTTTCAAACGCTCTCTTGGGAGCCAGGACTTGATCGTGTGACATCTATTGATACATAATCGAGGAAATGGCTGACAAGAAATTGGTCTGTCTGATGCCAGCAGGGCTGAGTGCTGGAAAATCATGAGGGCTGGTTTTATTTGTTTGGCAGGTGTTCAGCTCATAAACCCCGTGGGGCACCATTTTTCTGCAAGGTGATCTGTCTCATTGGTTTGTTGATTAAGTAAATGAGTAAAGGTCAAATAGGGCCCTTACGGGTGTCTGTGCCAGGCTATCAGCTATTTTTTTCTGTGTCCTTGCTACCACACCAGGAAAACCCAGCACATAGTAGGTGTTCAGGAGTGAGGCAGAAGGAAAGGTTCAATGACAGCAGCCCAGCCCACAAGCAGGTAAGCACAGCCTCTGTTCTGGAGGAGAGCAGAGGCCAGTGGGGTAAGCGTGCACACAAACAGGGACTCGGTGGCCCAGTGCTGTGGTCAGACAAGCATGGGCTGTGAGAACCTGGGCCGGGAATGTCACCATGTGTTTCCAAAGGCAGAGGCTGTGCCTCGCACGGTGCTTGAAACAGACTTAAAGATGCCTGTCTCAGGTGCCAAGGATTTGAACATTGTTGCAGCCACACTGAGCCATTTACACAATGTCATTGGCCAGCTGCCTCATTCCACAATCATAAGCACCTGTATATGAGGCCTTGGGTCAGAGGCAGGGCCCAGGGTTGGGACGCAATGTATAAAAGGATGAGGATTCAGGCTGCATCTGTGCCTAGTCTGAGTTGGGCCTAGGGCTTCCTCTGTAACTAGGTTCAGGGCTCTGTTCGCCATCCAAGATCAGGGCTAAGTCAAACCAGGATCAGGGCTCAGGCTGTGGAAGTGTCAGGGCTCAGTCAGTAGCCAGACTCAGGGCTTACTTTTTGATCAGGGTGAGGGCACAGTCTGCTTTCCCTTTGGAAAGTTCTTGGAGGCAGGAGCTAGTTCTTAACTATCCTTCTTCTTCTAATCTTGTTGCACAGTGAGTTCTCAGACAGTGTTTGTTAAATGGAACTCGGCTGATCTGAATCAAGAATGATCACAGTCTTTGCAAGATTGCCTGTGGCAAAGAAAACAGCCAAAAGGCATTTTCTAAGTGGCTCTAAATGGAGTGCAGCTCCATAGTTTTTATAGGTAGTGAGCTTATCATTCCTGGAGGTATGCAATCACATACCACATAGCTGAGGAAATAGGGCATTTTTGCCCCAGCAGGGGATGAGCCACAGTTTATAGATTTAGACTGTGGGCATTCAACTTAAGACACCAACCATTACAACCAAGAATCTGCATAAACAGCAGCTTCTCAATCCACAGCCAGGGGCCAGTCCCAAGCTTCCGATTGTTCCCCATGTCTTAGCTAGCAGGGTCAGCCTCATCCATCAGCAACGCTGCCTGTCATCAGTCCTCTGACAGGCCTCTGGCCACCAGGGTCTGCTGCTTGGTGAAAGCCCTTATTAAAATTAATCTCATTTTTACGACGGCACCATCTATCTTCTGTCCAGTGGAAACTCAGGGGTCACTGTATTTTTGTTTACTGTCAGCCTACTTCCTTTGGCCATAAATTGCTTTCCTTCCTTGCTGAGCTGGAGCCCTAGAGAACAACCCTTTTTTTTTTTAAAGTCAGCCCAGCTTTCATTGCTTCATTTCTCTGGCCTCTGCTGCTGCCCTCCATCTGCTCTCGATTTGGGGAGTCTGGTGATTTCAGTTTTTACTGTCTCTAGGTGGCAGTCACCCACACTCTGTCCTCTGTTTCTTCTTGTCTAGAGAGTTCAGTTTTTAATGCAAGTTCTAGAGCTTTGTGCTGAGCATCTGTTACGGATAAGCACTGTGCTAAGGCCACCAGGGAAAAATCCCAGCGGGAGAGATGAAGAGGGTACACATGTGATGCTGCTGTTCCTTCTACCTACAGTGCTCTTTCTCCCAGAGAACTCCTATTCATTCTTCAAAACCCAGCTCCAGCTGTGCCTGCTCTGGGAAATCTTTCCTGATCCTCCTCCAAGACTGTATTCCCACGCTGTTTTGTAACCATCTGTTTCTGTATTGTTCCTTAAAAGTGGAGAACATTTCTCTATTAGTTTGTTAGGGAGGCCATGGCAAAGTACCACAAACTGGGTGTCTTGAAACAATAGAGATTTATTCCATCAATTGTTCTAGAGGTGGATAAACCTCTATAATAAACGTGTCGGCAGGACCATGGTCTCTCTGAAACTTCTGGGAGAAGATTCCCCCTTGCCTTTTTCAGCTTTTGGCAGCCCCAGGTATTTCTTGGCTTGTGGCAGCATAACTCTGGTGTCTGCCTCCGTTGCCACATTCTTCTTGTATGTCAATTCTTCCTGTGTCTCCTCTTCTTAGAAGGACGCCCATCACATTGGATCAGAGGATCACCCTACTCTATCAGGATCTCCCTTTAATTAATTACATCTGCAATGAGGTGATGTTCTGAGGTGCTGGTGGTTAGGACCTTGACTTATCTTTTTGAGGTACATAATTCAGACCATAACAATCTCTTGTTCATTATATTCCTAGCACCTAGCACAACCTGCAGCATGTAGTAAGTACGTAGGAGATTATATCAAATAAGTGAACACATTCTTGAACAAATATATAGAATACAAGGCAGAAAAATACGTAAGCCTTAGTGAGAGAGATAAAGAAGTGTTCCATGCACCAAGTGGAAGAGAGACTAATTCCACCTTCTTCTAGGAGGGCATTTCCATGGGGCTTTGAGGAATAAGGAGAGTTCAAATGGTGGAGGACGTGGGTGAAGGCAACCAAGGAGCAGAGCCACAAACATAAAGTAAGGACTATTCACATTGACCTGATGGACCAAATGAACCTGGGAAGACAGACTTTATTTTGCAGTCATGCAGCTAGAAAGTGGGAGAGCCAGTACCGAAACCCTTTTTCTCTCCATTTCTAGTCAGGTTTTCTCCATTATTGCACTTCTCTTTTGCATTAAAAATGATTCCATTCCTTCTGTGGCCTGAGAGACTGGGCTTCTTTCTTAAGAAGATCCCACCTCAAGTAGGTAAATCTCTAATGCTTCTCTCTGGGACATGTTTTCTTATTGTGGGCCTGTGGGCCTATGTTAATTTCCACTTTGGAGGCCCACTTTTCAGATTGGCATGTGGAGGCCAAGAGTGCGTCAATGTCTGGTCCCTTCAGGGCACTGTGGATGTAAAGAACAGGATATAGAGAGTTGCTACTTACTGCTCCCCCAAAGTGCCTCACATTCAACAATTCCTCCAGTATTTTTTTTAAGTATGTATTTATAGGATTACATCGGACATAAAAAAAATCACCCATTAACCTCTTTCTTAGGAAAGTCTTGAGAGTAATTAACTCCACTGATGTAGCACATCAGTGAGAGTGTGGGAAGGAAGGAGCTGGTCTCAAATTATAGGCAGGCAAGAGTCTGGGTTAGGGACATGGACTTTAAAAGCAGACACCCTGGGCTTATACCTTGGCCTCTCCACTTACTAACTGAGACCTGTGCCTCAGCCTTACCCTCTGTGACAATTATGTTAACACCCATCCCATGGGGGTTTTTGTGAACATTAAATGAATTCATATGTGCGAAGCACTCAGAATGGTACTGTCACATTATAATAACAGTTGTTGCCACTATTATTGTTATGGTGTTGAATCAAGCTTCATATACAGCATAAGGAAAGAATGGGTTGGAAGGTTTGGGTCTGTAACATGTATGCTAATGATAACTTCAGGATGGAGACCCTCACAAAACTGCAGCCTCACGTCGACATCACTGTGATTACATGGGAAAGCTGCTTCGTGACTATAGGGGCTGTTAAAAAAAAGTCAGGGGACAGGGTTTCAAAGTAGAATCTTTGTGAACAGAGGCCTGGAGGCAGCTGGGTGAGGGCACACAGGTCTGGGAGAAAAGCAGAAGTTTTGGAAGCAATCACTGAAGATGAATGAGGCTAGAAGAAAAGCATCAGTTTGTGCCTTTTCTCTTTATTTATTTCAGTCTTGCTCATCTTCTGTTTTTTTAACTCTTGTTTTTTAGAGTTTTGCAACTGAATTTAATGTAATTGTGTGAACTTCACTGGTAGTTGAATATACAAAATGGCCAATAACTCAATCTGGGGAACATTAGAGAATTCTCCAAGGATAGCTTCTTCCTCACCATCCTCCTCGTGAAATCACTCGCCAACTTGTTGGTCTCCCTTTCCTACATCACCTTTCTCCATCCATGCTTTCCCGGCCTTGTCCACTTGCGCCTCCCTCACCTGGGGTCCAGCAGCAGCTCCCCGTGCTGGGGTGGGTGGGCAGGACGGCCCTTCGCCCTCTCCTCCCCACGCTGAACATCTCTGCTGCTACAGAGCTGGGTTCCTGGAGAATGGCACTCGAGACCCCCCAGAATTTGGCTTCAATCTTTCTTTCCAAACCTCTTTCCCACCCCTGCCTCGAACATATTCTTCCCTTTTGCCAAAATGGACAGCTTGTATGGGAAAAGAAAGGAAAAACCATTATGCCCTGAATGCAAAACCACAGTTAAAAAAAAAAGTTCATGTCTCTCTAAAGTTTGTGATTCTTTCTCACCATGTTTCCTGAAATGACTTCCCAGCTGTCTCTCCATTCTATCTACCGAACTGCCTTCCCTCACCCCCACCCGTTGTCCCAACTCTACTTAGCTGGCCATTCCTCCTCCCCAGCCTTGCCAGAAGAATTTATGTCTACTCAGAGTTTCTGCAGCTCCTTATTTTTCCATTGCTTTTGACTTCATCATTTTCTGCCTTGTATCATGCTGATTTCTTATGCATCTCCTCTACCAAGCTCTGAATTCCTTGAAGGAATAAGCCATTCGTCATTCACTCATTCATC
Source organism: Noctilio leporinus (assembly GCA_004026585.1). Classification (NCBI taxonomy): domain Eukaryota; kingdom Metazoa; phylum Chordata; class Mammalia; order Chiroptera; family Noctilionidae; genus Noctilio; species Noctilio leporinus. The sequence goes on along the minus strand of PVIW01000425.1, from coordinate 403,396 downwards.
CATTCATTCATTCCTCTGAATGTACAAAATGCCAGGTCTTTCCCATGCTGTGATAATACCAGGACAAGTAAGGCAGGTCCTTGACTCCAAAGAGGCCAACTTTCATTAAAATGTTAAACTAAACACCCAGTGAGTCTTAACCTTTTGTGGCCTTTGACCACTTAGAGTGAATGCATTCATTCGTTCACTAGCAAGAATGTGCACGCAAAATATTGCCTAACACGGAAGACGCTTCCAGACCTTCTGAAGCCACAGGGCAGGTTCAGGAGCTCTGGATCTCAGGAAATGGGGACGAACAGAGCACCTACTTTGTGCCGGTTCTTGTAGAAAGGACTTTGCTGTCTCTCAATCACTGCACTCGCCGACCTTCCCTGCTGCCTAGCGCGTGCTGGCACGGCCAAGGCTCAGGGTGAGCAAGCACGTGGCTGTCTGAGGGCCACCTTGCTGATTGGGACACTCGGGCTCTCTTCCATGCCCTGCAGTAGATGCAGGGGTGGGATGGAGGCTTTTCTCAAAGGCAATGGTTTTGTGTTTCCCTAAGAAAGTTTCCTATTTGGGGAGTTGTCATTGGAACACGATGGCCTCTGGCCAGCCAGGTTTACTGTGGGGAGGTGATTGTATTTGCCAGTTAAATTGTCACAGACTTATCACCAGATGGGAAGGAGAGGACTCTAGTCTTCAAGGGGGCTGCCTGGAGGTCTCCTTGCTGCAGCCCAGACCTGGGAACCTGGTCCTTGACTGCAGCCATGTTGGTGTATGTTTGCATAGAGGAACACTCTAGAAGGCTTCTTAGTCACTTTTCCTTTATTTCTCCCCTCAGCAGAAGATTTGTGGTATCTGGAGGAAAAAAAAAGAAAGAAAGAAAGAAAGAAAAACTATTAGGTCTTGAATGTAAAACCACAGGACTTTTGAAAAAAGTGTTTATTCTTCTGCAAGGTTTGTTTTTCTTCCAATGGGAGCCAAGATGCCCTCTAACACCGGCTTGTGCTGGCAGCTGGGAGCAGAAGGGAAGGTGTGTGTGTGGAAGAGGTTTGTTGATTGGGGAACAGAGGGCCCGAGTGGAGCCGGGTTCTGGTTCATTGGTCTTCCTGCAACTGGCTCTTGTGGCAGCAAGGAGGCCTTGACTGAGGACACAGGGAACCAGGAGGACAATGGGGCAACATGCTGTCACTGGAAGGAGAGCTTTCTAGACTTAAGGGCAAAACTTAGGGCTACTAACTAGTTCCTGAGTACCTGCTGTATGGCAAATACTGAGCTAGGGGCTTTCTTCTTTCATCATTTGCTCCTCACCACAAACCTGTGAAGTTGTTACTATTATTACCTTTTCACAAATGGGGAAACAGAGGCTAGAGAATATAAGTAATGACCCCGATGGCAAGTATTGAATAAATAGTACAGACAGGATTTGAACCAAGGTCTAGTATGATTCCCATGGCTTTGATTTGTTATGTAGTGTCTTCTAAGTAACCTTGGGCAAGTTATTTAACCTATATGTACCTCAGTTTTCTGATCTATAAAATGGGAACCCTGGAATTTTTTGGGGGGGGATCTGATGAGAAGGCAGGGGCAACGCACTTGCAGTGGTGCTTAGCACACAGTCATTATGTAAATGTTTGCTATGCATACATTGTTCACAGGTTCATGCTTGGCAACTTAATGTTGGGGGACAGGAAGAAGAGGTTGGCTTCTGTTCTCAGGGGGTGCACTGTCTGGTGAGGTCCTGGATGCCTAGGACTCCGTGCTGGATACGTTTGGTCATGACTTTCTTCACGGGTGTGTATTGCCTGTCCTGTATGGGCCAGGCCTTCTGTCATTGCCAAGTTCACCAGGGAGCATTAGATGTGCCCAGTCTCCTGAGGGAGCACACAGCTTGTTGGAGAGAACAGGTGGGGCCTGCAGATGATGACAATGCAGCATGGTCAATGCTGAGATGGCAGGAACACACTGTGACCATGTCAGGCCTGTGTCAGGTCCACCCTCACATCCACACACATTCTACCTCAGCTCCAGCTGAGGCTGTTTCCTCTTCCTAGAGCTCTTCTCTGCCAGCTCTCTCACAGCTGATTCAGCTACTGGCCTCCAATGATTTACTGTCCTTCTGGACTCACTGTCCCCTCTTGGGGACAAGGACCCTCCTCTGCTCTCTGTACACCTCCTGTTCCTCCTCACCAGCCAGAGCCTTCATTACTGCTTCTCTTGCGTCTGCTTCTGAGTTGTCCCAATCACTGTGGGAACTCCAATGCCTCACGTGCATTCTATGTCTCAGATGTTTTCCCCTTCAAGAGAAGGTTTGCCTTTTTGTTGGTCATGCCATAAGGATGTCCAGAATGGTGTGACTTCTGGCTTTGGTGGTGGAAAGAGAGATGACTTGGTGGGAGGGAAGGCTTTTTGGCCATGGCTACCGTAGCAAGCCTGGAATTCCTTGGAAGTAGACAAGTGAGGTCAGAGACTTAGCTCATCAACACTTTCACTGATGCTCTTGACTGACGTATTGAAATAAATATCAGTTTTCACATCTATAAAAGGGACAAGAATAGTATCTATTTCACAGGCTTGCCAGGAACTTAAGTGAGATTTAAAAAAAAAAAAAGCAAAGCACTTAGCACACAGTGTCTGGCACATGGTCAGAGTTCAATACATGACAGTGTCAATGTTATTTATATGTCATTCCATGACAATGACACAATGACAATGGCCAACCAACACTAGCAGCATTGACCCATGAATCAACTGGTTTATCTCTTTAAGACTGATTTCCTCAGGAAGTGCTTTGAGAGCTACTGAGATGTCATCCTCTTTGCTGGAGAAAAGGGAAATGTGTGTCACTATGTAATAGTCATATTTTAAATGTCACAGCCCCTGTTTGGGGCTCCTCCTCCAAGAAGCTTTCCCTGACCAGCCAGCTGGGCTATTCTCTCTCCTCGTTGAGCTCTCCTGGCACGTAGCATTCAAGCTGCCCATTTAGCATTTGATTACAGACTGTCTGGTTTGCTCTCTAATTGCTTTCTCTGTGTACGGGCTTGTCTGCACAGCTAAATCACAAGATCTGTAAGAATAATGATTGCATCTCATTTATAGCTCTCAAAACACCTAGCCCTGGACTTTCTACAGAGTAGGAATTTAATCAGTGATAAGCTGATTTGACCTGCCTAAAAACATCTGGTACTTTACCTTCCATAAGAAGACCACTAAGAGGAGAAACATGAATAAAAGACAGAATTCATAGAAACAGAAATGTAAATGGCCTAGAAAAAAAAAAAAAGTTAAATCTGGTTTATTAGAAATCAAAGAAATGTAAATGAAATTGAGATCCAATTTTCCTTATTATAGGCACACTCATTTCTAAATTATAAAAGTGCTGGGAGGTAGGTGAGGAGGCTCCTGCAAATGTTGCTGGTGGGAGTGTTAATGTAATGCTCCCTATGGCAATTTGCAATAATAGCAGGTGTTTAAAAAGCCCATACGTACCTTCTGTACTCAGTAATTCCACTTTTAGCAATCTTTCCCAGGAATACAGAGAGCTGCATACAAAGACTTGTGTACAAAGGTGGTCATCACACTGTTATTTTTCACAGTGAATTTTGAAAGATGGGCTAAGTAAATTATGGGATGGGGGCAGTACTGTGGCAATAAGATGAGGTTTTTATTCGAAAGGTGTCAACTCCTTTCTCATAATAAAAGCAATGAAAATGAAAATGAAACTACTTTCAACTGCAAAATAAAAAGAATAAAAAATGTGATAAAATGCAACCTAGAAAAGCTGGCACTTTGATATACTTTTGAGATAGTCATCAATGACAATTTTGCAAAAGCAAAATTAAAACAGATTTTGTGCAAATTAAAGAAATGCACATACCTTTTGACCAAGAAGTTGTAACTATAGGAATCTAATCCACAGATACACATGCCACACATATATACAAAGGTCTATCCTGAAAGCATGGGCCACACGAACAGTTTTAGTTATATTGATATTGGCATGATACTCTTAGAACAGACCTTGTACGTAGCTATGTGCACAAGGTTATTTATTGTGGCATTGTCTATAATGTCAAAAAATAAAATAGAGAGAGAGAGAGAGAGAGAAAGAAATGTAAATCAGTAGAAGACTAAAGAATGAGGTAGTTCTCATTTTTAAAATGACATTTTTGAAGAATTTTTAATCACACAGAAAAATTCTCATAAAATGACACTGAGAGAAAAAATTCAAAATGGCATTGTGGTCATGATTTCATATTTGTGAAAACAAACAAACCACAGACCCCTAAACCACACTTGTACAAGATAAAGAGACTGGGAAAGTTTCTACAAAGTGTTGATTATGGTTATTTTTGAGTGGTGAGATAGTGGGTGATTTTAAGTTGTTCTTTGTACTCTTATATTTTATGAACATTTTCCAAGAAGCTTTTATGAGAGAGAGAGAGAGAGAGAGAGAGAGAGAGAGAGAGAAGGAAAAAGTGAGTGAGAGAAACATTTCAAAAAGAAAACAAAACAAATGACACCCTTCAGTGGCTCTTCATGGATCCATAGTAGTGGTACTTTAACTCTCACAGCAAACTGTGTTAAGTGGTATCATTACTAAGCCTGTTTGAATATGAGGAAACTGAGGCACCAAGAACCTTGGTTCCCAAGCCTCTTCCCTGAAAGATCTCATTATGCTGTCACCTTCTTAGTCAACAAAGCCCAAACTTGACCTGAAACCATCCACCATTCTAATTGAATTTCTGGCCACATTGCTCCTTCCTTTATGTCCACCAAGGCAGCAGGCACTGGCTGTCACACTAGCCCTTAGGACAGGCTGTTCTCACTTCAGTACCTGGTTTACGTCTTCACTCTTTTTTTTTTTTTTTAAGATTTTATTTATTATTTAAAGAGAGAGGGGAAGGGAGAGAGGCAGAGCAGGAGAGAGACATCATGTCTTCATTCTTCAATACCCAACCCTGCTGTGAGGGTGAGGAGCCCTCCAGAATCTTTGGGTTGGTCGGGTGCCTCTCTGGCTCCTAAGCTTCTATGCTGACCTTCTCCTGCACTTAACTCTCTTTTAAAATATCATCATCATCATCATCACCAGTGTTGCTGCTGTTTTAAAAGTATTCTGAGACAGACTCTTTATGAGCAGTGCCTCAGTTAGTTTTTGCTGTTAACACCACCAAACCTTACCATCCATTTACTATCTCACGGTTCTGTGAGTCAGCAACTGGGGCCGGGCTCATCTGTGTGGTTCCTGGGCTGGTGTCAGCGGTCTGGCTGGCTGTTGGCAGTGGTAATTAGATGACATGTTTCTCATCATCCCGAAGGCAAGCCTGGTGTGGTGGTGGGTTTCCAAGAGCAGAAAGAGAGCAGGTCTCATGGTCCAAGTGTTTTCCAAGACCTGTACTTTAATATCCTGTGCAATAACATTCCGCATGCCAAAGCTAGTCACAGGGGCAATTCAGAGTCAAGGTGTAGTAGAGAAATGGGCTCCATACTCTGATTGGAGGAGCTCCAAAGTGACATTGCAAAGACTCAGGAAGGCAGAGATGAGAATTTATGGTCATTTTTGCAATTTACCATAGGCAGAGACCACATCTTAGACTGCGTCTTACTTATCCACCACTCATGGCTAAAAAAAAAAAAGCACCATCTGACCTATGGGAGGATTAATCAGTAAACGTTTGTTTAATTAAATGAAAATGAATGCAAATGAGCCTATTTTCCCCTGGCTTTGAATCTCCTCTCACAGGCTCTTCTAAGCTTTCATTAGCTTACCTTGCTTCCCCAAAGGCCCTCCCCTCCTCCTGTGCTGAAGTGAGGCGGGGGTGGAGGTGGGACCTCTCAGGACCCCAAAGACAAAGGTCAGATTAGGGCAGGCTTCATAGGCACCACCCCAGGCTGAGTTGTCTGCAGAGAGAAGGCTTTGGATCTGTGACCACTCTAAGCAAATGCCGAAATAGCCATAGCAGAAATGCTGGTTTAGTGAAATTGCCCCTGTAGTTTTGAAGTTGCGGTAAGAAGATCATCTAAAGATGATCTTAGTTTTGGTGGGGGTTCAGTGTGGTGGGGCTGGTGAAGAGTCCCCTTGCCAATGGGGTTGTGCCTGCCATACTGTCCTGTCCCTGCTTCTGGCACGGACGGGCCGGGCGGCAGCTGAGATCACAGCCACTCAAGGTAGAGCTGAAGACAGAGGCATGGATGATGAGAGAATTACTCAGCCCTGGTGATAAAGGATGAACTTGGATTGCTGCCCATGAGGCTGCCAGCTTCTGAGCCCTACCTTGGTCAGTGAGTTCTCATTTCAGCTCAGTCACTGCCTTGCTCTCCGTCTGACTTCAGACTTTTGCAATAAAATGGGAAGTGGTGGGTGCAGTGTTCCCTGAGTGCTCTTCGGATGCTGAGATGGGAAGAGCTTGTACGTATGTGCTTGTGTATATTCATCCAGCCCCAGGATGCTCACAGATGCCAGTAAAACCCCCACTTTCTTTCCAGCTTCCTCATTCGTTCCCGTGACTTTGGTAACTCACCTCCTTCAAGCCTTGGCTCAAATATCACCTTTTCAGTGAGAACAATCCTATCCATCTTGTCTAATCTGTAATTCACTCTCCTTTCTATCATCCCCCCTCACCCTGGTCGACTTTCTTTTTGTTTGTTTGCAATCTTTTAATATACCATATAATTTACTCGTGTATTGTTTGCTGTTTAATGTGTGTCTCCTTTTCCCAGAATACAAGTGCCATTGGGTAGAAATCTTTGATTTGCTGATATATCAGTTCTTAGAACAGTGCCTGGCACATCAGTAAATAGCACAAATGTGATGAATGAATTTACAAACCTTTGTGATAGTCACTGCCCCATCCACATCTCCAGCTCAGTCCTGTGTCTTGAGGGCCACACCCATATATTTAACTGCCTGCTGGTTCTGCATAAGGCCCTAGGTGACTCATTGCCTTCTTTCTGCTGGTGATCTTCATTCCCATTCTACATGGGAGGAAACAGAGGCCTGGTGAGGGACAGGGCTTATCTAAGGTCATATGGCTACTTCACTATGAACCGCCTCTACATGCAATGGCATTTTGGGGCTGTTCCAAAGTGATCAGAATCACCCTGTTGCACCTGCCTGGTTTACTGTTCTTTCCACAGATCAGGGAGAGAGAGGCACTCAGAGGAAATGATCCTAGCTAAAACAGAACAGACCAGGGCAGATGCAGGGACATTAGTCACAAGAAATAAACAATAGCTCTGCTGGGTCTGCCTGACATCCTTTCCCCCTCTTCTCGGAACGGCACTCCCTCTTTCTACAGGGAAACTGCTTCTCTTCCATTCCGTGAGAGAGGTATTGCCAGTTAGAATACTCTCTTTCCTCCATGCCTGGTGTCCTTTATAATAATCTTTCTTTTTTTCTCTCTCAAATATATTTTATTTATTTTGCTATTACAGTTGTCCCTATTTTTCCCACTTTGCCCCCCTCCACCCAGTACCCCATTTCCTCTGGCAATGTCCCCCTTAATAACCTTTCTTTTTGAACACAGTGATTATCTCAGGGATGGGTACATGACTAAAGCTGGACCAGAATCCTTCCTTGGGATTCAATATGTGGACACTAAGAAAATAAAAGTCTGGAGTCCCTAAGCTGGGAAAATGTAAGAGTGGAGCTGTCTGAGGCCATCCCTTTTCCATCTTTCCTCTCTCTTACTCCAAGTTAGGAAGGACACCTGTACAGGCAAGAAGACTGTCCAGAGTAGGGCAATGAAATACTCAGTAAAAACAAATGGGAGCAAGAGTGAAAGCAGGCGTATGTACATGAGTGATCTGACACCATCTTGTGGGTCCTTGGAGGTTCTGATGCTAGTGCCACTCCTGGACTTTCTAATAAAATAAATTCTCTTTTTGGCTTAACAAGTTAAAGTAGGGTTACTATCACTGCAACTAAGAGTGCCCAAGGTCAGGTTGGAAGGAAATCAACCGGGGAAACTCAACCCAGTGAAATCCAAACAAATGAAGCTACACTGGTACAATTCAACCCAGTGAATTCCAAGGCAAATATAACCCACACCAAAGCAAGCTAACGGGGTTGCTGAGCCGGTGTGGCACTGAAGGAGCTCTGCTTTGTCGTCAGAAGGCCTGGATCCCAGGCTTGTTCCTGGTCTGCTATGGACCTTGGATGTGCTGCTCTCCTTCCGTGGAGCCTGCACTACTTGCCACATGAAGTAAAGACATCTGACCTGCGAGTATCCAATGAGGAAATGGACAGGGAGAAAAAAAGAACAAAATTGAATGGGCGCCCAGCCTTGATGGTGACCCCAAAGTCATTTTCCTCATAATAAGTTTCCTTGCTGCTCCCTCAAAGGACTTCTGAGCACTCCCTGGAGAAGAAGGCCAAGAAACCCTCAGGTTGAGTTCCGCTTGAGCTGCAGCTAGAGGCAGCATAGGGCGGCTCTGAGCGCAGGCTCCTACCTCTGGAACAGATCGGCCTGTGGTTGTGTCCTGACTCCAACCCTTTTTAGCTGAGTGACCTTGGGCATGCTACTTACCCTCTGTCAGCATGAGTTTCTTCACGTGTGAACTGGAGCTAATCATTGTAACTCCTTCCCAGGACTCTAAGGACTTATGAAATGGTACTCCTAGTGCTGTCTGACAACTGAAAGTGCTCAGTAAATGTTTTTTACTATCATAATACCACTGCTATGTATATAGCATCTTGCATTTATTTCCCAAAGTGCTTATCCATGCATAATTTTACTTAATGGCAACCTTACTCATGTTTATACTACATATAAAGTCCCATTTTATGTAGGGGGATGCTGAGATTCACAGACATGTGGGGACTTGTCCCAGGTCACAGAGTTGGCAAGGGTAGTGCCCAGAGCTAAAGCTGGACAATGATCAGAGCAGCCCTCTAACCAACACCCAATGCTTCAAATTTCTATTTTTCATGAACTGAAGGAGGTACGGTTCTGCTGTTGTTTGTTTTTAGGGGACATTGCTGCATTATGCTTGAATTGGGGTTGCTTCTGCTCTGAGACAGATCATGTTTGCTGAGGGGAGGGCATTAGTGAATCAATAAGCTTTCAGTAAAGACCTAAAGACCTTCTGGGTGTCCAGCCTGGTGCTGGGGTCGGGGTGGGAGATGAAAGGAGGTCTTTCAAGGGGAAACTCATTTGGGGATATCCCCTCCTTCACAGCCCATCCCAAACCCACCCTGGAAATCTTCCTGGTGGGGACAGGGAGAAGAAAGGAGCAGCCCTGTTGAGTGCTTATCACCTGTCGGGCATGCACATGTGTCAACATATCCAGTCCTCAAAATAAATCTTGGCAGAATCCGCATTTTATTTGTTAAGAATCTGAGGATAGAGAGTGTAAGGAACTTGCCCAAGGTCACGGCTAGGACGCAGTGGAGGTGGTCACGCTCAGGGCTGCCTGAGCCAGCCTAGGCCAAACCACACTCGGCATCCGAACCAACATCAGTTTCTGTAGCAGGAGCTGGGACCTCCGACACTCTCATATCTCTGCTACCTCACGGAGCATGGCATATTATTTTTTTTACTGGCTTCCCCTATAGACTAAACTTTTTGAGGACAGGGACAGTATGATTTGTTTTTGTGCTTCTGCCTAGCACAGGGCTGGGCTTTGCTTTATGAATAGTGCTTTTGTGTCTTGCTTAAGAAATCTTTCCTCTTTCCCCACTGCCAATTAATAGACATAGTCTCCTGTGTTAATTTCTAGGAGCCTTATTGTTTCCTATTGTACTTTAAATCTACCATTCATTTTGAATTGTTTTTGTATGGTATAAGGAAGAGGTTAGTTTTATTTCCCCCCCATATTTTAAACATTTGACTGAGTATTATCTATGAAGCAGTGTATTCTTTCTCCAATGCCCTGTGGTGTCATCTTAGTCTTAAGCAAGTATTCATAAAAACAAAAGTTTATTTCTGAATTTTCTTGCATCAATCTAGTTACCTGTCCTTGTAGCCAGCACCAACTTATTCTAATTACTTGCTCTTACTGGAGCTTTATGATATGTTTTTCTCTCTGGTGGAGTAAGTTTTCCAATACCATTCTTCCTTCTCTCAGTAGTACCTTTGTTATTCTTGGCTCTTTTTATTTCTCTTTTAATTTTTAGAACCAGCTTGTCAGTTCTCATAAACCAAATATTGGGACTTTGGTTGGGATTGCATTGACTCTATAGAGCAAATTGGGGAAAAGGGACATCTTAGCAATATTCACTTTTTCAATCCATGAATCTGGAATATCCTTCCATTTATTGAGGGTATTTTAAATTTATTTCAACAATGCTTTATAGTTATGAATGTAGAATATTCATCAATGATGTAAGCAAATTTTTTGCTGAATCACAAAGTAATTTTTGAATACTAGAAAAGTATTTCCTCAGTGTTTTGTGTTACAGACATGGCATAATTTTAAGTTTAATGTGCATTGAGGATAGTTTCTCAATTACTTTCTTAAATTTAGATAATACGAAAGCAGTAAGTCAGCCCTGATTTGGTGCTTTGCCAATTTCTGAGGTGTAAATATTCCCACCATGGTTGACTAAGCTACCAACATGACACTACTGAACTCAGAATTGTAAAGTGTTGCCCAGTAGCACATTATCATGTAGTTTTCACCATCCAGAAACAATAGATGTCAACAACCTCAAGAGCTCAGATAAGTGTAAAATGTAAATAATTAGAAATGATGAGTTTTGAGTACTATTACAGTTTTTAATATAATATCTGTAATTAAAAGTTTATTTAAAAATTTTAATAGTAGCTATTTTTAACAACTGGCTCATACGATTCCTGAAAATTTAACAATCAGTTCACAAGATGATATAAGTTGATTCTAAAATACCTCTCAACCACCAATAACTACTAGTTCCTCTGTGCCAAGCACCATGACCAATTCTGTATATTCATTATCTCATTTAATCATAACAACCATGTGCATAGTTTGCCTATTCCTGTCCGAGATGGAGACTGCACTGCCTGGCTTTCAGACTCTGGTCTGATTCTGTGAAAAATGCAGTGGCCTTTGGCCCCAGAGAAAGTGGGACCCCATTTTTCCTCCTCTTCCTCCATCTGGCCTAACCAAACGTCCTGATGTCTGTCCCCTTACTGTCCCTCCGAAGCCACCTACCCCAAGGGCTCTTTCTTTCACCAGCTTGGAACCCACATCATGCCACCCCACCCCAGGCCTTCCACATGCCCCTGTCCTGTGGGAGTGCCAATGACTAGTGCCCTCACCCCCAGCTGGGGGCCCAGGACCCACTACTGTCCAGGAAGGGGGTGAGCAGACAGGTTTGTGTGATAGGTCCTGGGATTTGAATGGTCCATACATCTGTCCTAAATGAATATGAAACCAACCCACATCTTTCATTTGGGGTCATGGCGATTCAGTTTTCTCACTGGAATGCACAGGACTCCCACCTTTCTGGCCCTCCCTCCTCTATCTCTCTTCTCCTCTTCCCTCGGGCCTCTCTCCTTCACTTTTTCCTCCCTCGTGGACTCTCTTTGATCATCTTCCTGCTGCTCAAGTTCTCTCTCATTCTCTTTCTCTCCCTGACTTGCTGCCCCTGCACTGTCTCTATCCCCACACCATGGCCTCATCTTTTTCTCTCTCCTTCTCCCTCTCTGTCTTGCCCTGTTTCTGCAGCTCTTGACTCCCCACATATTTTTGCTCTAAAGTGCTTTCTCTGTTCCCGTTCTGTCTCCATCTCTGTCTGCTGTGTGTCTTTCACAGCCTTTCTGTCTGATTCTTGGTCTACCTTTGCCTCTATGTCTATACCCCTACTTCCCTCCATCTGTCTCTGCGTCTCTGTGTCTCCATTTCTGTGGCTTATTCCCTATCTCTGTGCCCCACTCAGTCCATCTGCAGCCCTTGAGACTGAGGGGTCTGTGTGGGATCAGAGAGGAGCCAGGCCAGCCCCTTCAATCCCCAGCACGCAAGAGCTCCATTGCCCCCTCAGAACCTGCAAGGCCTCTGTACACTGGAATGTGCTTGGGCTGAGGTCTGGAGCTGAGGAAACCCATCTGTCACTTCTGATAGAGAGGGCCCCTTGCCAGGAGGCCTCTGCCCCGCCTCTGCTCCCCTTCGCCTGCCCATGAACTCTGTGAGCACCTGAGGGAGAGCTGCTTGCCTGCCGGGAAGAGGGTTCCACGCGGGAGCAGCTTTCCAAGGAAAACATTGCCTTGATAGATCATGTGTTGGAAGAGAGCTGGTTCCACACACCATAAATTGCCAGCCTGACCTCCTCATGGGGCTCCACAGGCCCCAAGTCGAGGTTCTCCTGCTGGACCAAGCTGGGTTGGCACAGACTGACTTGGTGCCTCGAGAGGGAAGGTCAGGGGGCCTGAGTACCAAACTCCCAGGCAGTAGCCAGCAACCAGGCCAAGCACCCCACCCACCTCCCATCAGACAGAGAACAGGGGTCAGGGGGGGCCAGGCGCACGGAACTGGGGTAATAATTGGGGGTTCTCTTGGGATTTGTAGTTCCAAAGTGTGTTCATAGCCAGCATCTCTTTGTTTTCAAATCAAGGTGCGGGGGCTGGTTAGCTCTATTTTTGATAAAGAGGTATTAAAATTCAGAGAGAGGAAATGACTGAGAAAGATTCATAGCAAATTAGAGACAGAATTGAGAATGTTTGATTTAAAATCCTACCCCTACACGCCTTTCATCTTCTATTTATTGTCACAGAAGATTCCCAGAGGAGAAGGGCATTAGGTTGGGCCTGAATAGTGAGCAACACCATTCATTCCTTCATCACTTACTAGGTCTCTGCTTTGTGTTTGGTGTTCAAGGGCCACAGGGATGAATCTCACATGTTTTCCTGTGAGACCTGCTGGGAGCTCAGTCTGAAGGTTGACACACCTACAGTAAAAAGTGTGTCTATATAGGAGGTACCAGTGGGAACTATAGAAGCCTAAAGGAAAACCTGGGATGGAGGGCAGTTAGTGAAGGCTTCCTGGAAGAAGTGGTCTGAGTTGTACTTGGGGGAAGGGTATTGCAGGCAAATGGACAAAGCAAGGTGGCAATGCAGGTGCAGAGACATGAAAGCAGGCTGTGTTTAGAAAACAAGGGGTGGGGGCTGGACGGCTTGGCTGGAGGGAGAAGGAGAGGGAGAAGCAGTGGGAAGAAAAGGACGGTGAGGGTCTACATTCTCGGGGAGGCTCAGAGGAAGGAGGCTGAGCTTCATCCTGAGGGCAAGGGCAGCGTGAGAGGGTTGAGGCATGGTACAGATGATGTGGTCTCGGATTTGCTCTGTAGACCTGAAATACTTGGAAAGGATAAGCAGAGATGTTGGGAGGAACATTTTGCGGTGTAGTGATTAAGGCTACTTAGACTCCTGCCTCTGCCACAAAGCAACTACAGAAAAAGTTAACTTTTCTATGCCTCAGTGTCTTATCTTTCAATAGGGACTAATCACAGTATTACCTTCCTCTTAGAGCCACCTTAAGATCTGATGAAATCAGGAAAAGGCCGACAGTGGCTCTAAGATTGTAGCGGTGTGCATCTTAGTGTGATGGGGTGAGTGTCTGTGTTGCTTAAACAGGAATTCAAAGTTTGAGTGTCCTTCTCACTGAGCTGGGAGGAAACATGACCCTTGGTGCTCTTGGACTCAACTCTGCCTAATTCCTGGCTCTTTCACTGTGCTAAGGTAGGGAGGGGCTGTTCTGGCTGTCCATCAGCTATGTTAGCGCTGTCCCTTGCCCCTGCCACATGGTTCCTTCTGGCCTGGCAGGCATGGGAGGCTCCTGTACATATTAGGGTATGGCTGCCTGGACCCCCACTCCCTGCCGCTGCCCCCTGCACACCCTCCCATGAGCAGTCCTAAATCCTTTCTGCCAGTGGGAATTGCACGTTACGCTCTGCTCTTCCATACAGCATTGGTCTTCAGAAAATCTTGCCCCTTTCTGTATCTTCCAAGCCAACTTGTCTCATTGCTCTGTTTCAGCTTCTTTGCACAGCCCTATTTCTCTCTGGGAAGAAAAGCTAGAAAGACATGCTGTTCACATTTTTTTCTACCCTACCACATACTTTCCCTGAGATGGTGAGCACTGGGACCTTTCCTGCAGGAGTAAGAAATTATCAGTGGAGGGATCAAACATTGTTATCTTAACATACCATTCAATATCATCCTCATCTCAGTCTCAAAGGGAAAGACAAAGCAAAGAGCAGGGAACAGTGTATCGGAGGGGACGTTATATAAGCACAGGTCTAATGGTTCACCCAGCCAAACAGTCTGTACAGGGGCAGAGACGGGGGTGGGGAAGCAGGCCATTCCCAGGGAGTGGGCCTGGGCCCGGGCTCTGTTCTCCCCCTTCACCGTCCGTCATGGCGTGGCCTGTGCTAGCTGGGCTGGGAGTGCCCACCTCACCCAGCCCTGTCAGGAAGCTCCTCTTGGAAGGCACTCTGCCTCGTGGAGAAGCGGCAGTGGAGATCTCTCCCCAGCACTCAGACACACAGAGGCCCCGACTCAGACACACAAAGACAGGCACTGCATCGTATTTGCATGTGCATGTGGATATGCCCACATGCACACCTGAGTGGAAAGCTCGCAGACACACACACACATAGCACCCTCTACACTCACACTCCCACACCCACCACACCTCTGTTTACAAACATTCAAACATACGTCTACTCACAACCTGCTCCCTTACATACAGGTACATTCAAAAATGCATCTTCACAGTGACTCACAAACACAGGAGTTGAAGTGCATGGATGTGGACAAGCATACTTGCATTCATCCACATGTCAACATGGCTACCTACAGATCTTAGCTCTCAGAGACATGTATGTGTCACACACACACACTCACATTCATACATGATGAACATACATTCATGGAGAGTGTAATCATGGGTGATGGATGATGCCAGGCCCGGGAGCACAAGACAGAGCGTGTTTTTCAGGGACAGTGTGAGTTTGCTCCGGCTGCCATGACAAAGTATCCCAGGCTGAGAGGCTTAAATAACAGAAATTTATTTTCTCACAGTTCTGCAGGCGGGAAGTCTGAACTCAAGGTATCGGCAGGGATGGTTTCCTCCGAGGCCATCTTCTCCTTGTGTCCCCACGTGCCCTTCCCTCTGTGCTTGCCTGTGTCCCAGTCTCCCCTTCTTGGAAGGACACAAGTCATATTGGATTAGGCCTCCCTCATATGATCCCATCTCCAAATATAGTCACATTTGGAGATAGCAGGGGTTAGGACTTCAACATATGAATTTTGAGGGAACACAATTCAGCTCATAGCAGGGAGTTGACCTCTAATCGGGAAGAGAGACCCAAGCACCAGAAGTATGAAATGATTCCACTCTGATAAGGACTATTAACAATCAGGAAGGGACTGAGAAGGAGAACACGGTAGAATGGAATGGCACCTTTAAACAGGTAGCTGGGGAGGAGTCTGCAGAGCATGGACCGTTGGCCCTGACCTGGGCTAGGTGCACTGGGCCTCACCAGGTATGTCCATGTCTGTATTCCAGGCTCCCCACAGGACTGGGCCTGGAGTGCAGCTCAGCAAGTGTGTTGGGATGGACACGGGTGAGTGGATGAGTAAGTGCAATGTTCCTTCAGTTCCAGAGACCTGGCTCTTGAAAGCCCTGAAGGAGAGGCAGGCAAGAAAACATCCCGTGCCCAAGTGCCTGGGTGGTCAAACAGGGTGTGGATGGCCTGGCAGGAGCTCAGGGCCTCCACCTGAGGGAAAAGCAGGAGGGAGGGAAGGAGGAGGATGCCGAGGCCTGCCTGAATGCCAGCTCTGGGTCTGCTGTGTGATTTTGGGCAAGTTACCTAACCTTTCTGAGTCAGTTTCCTCATCTGTAAAATAGGGAAGAAAATGGTAGCTACCTCACAGAATTGCTGAGGATTAAATGAGATCATGCATGTAAAATGCTCAGCATATGGCCTCTTAATTGGTGCATTATAAATGCGAGCTAATATTGCCACAATTGTTGGTATTCCTTCTGGAAAACAAACACACCAAGGACCTGAGTCATGCTTGTCTCCATCTCTCCCTTCCCACACACACTCACCTGCCGTGGAGCTCTTGTTGGTCCTGCCTCCCATATGGGCCTTCTCCGTCGCCTGGCAACAGCCTCATCACCTCACTCTCAAACATCCCGCCAGCCTCCAGCCTCTCGCTCACCAGCCCAGCCTCTATACTGGCCTCCAGAGAAACTCTCTCAACTGCAAAATTGATCATATGACTTTTCAGACTTAAAATCCTCCAGAGCTCAGTCCCACGCACACGATAAAGGCATTCAAAGCCTTTTTTTGGCTCTGGCCTCGAATTCCAGCCACAGTCAACACGTACCAGACCCTGCTGGCATGTGGGATTGCTTCCCAGGCCCCAAATCTCAAGTTTGCTCAGACTTCTGGGCCTTTGGACATACTTCCCCTCTATTTGGAAGGCCCTTCCCATCTTCTCTCCCCTGGCAACTCTTACTAACCTTCCTTGAGATGGAGCTCAAGGGGCAAGAAGCTCTGATTTTGCCAGAGTTGATGGACTCCCCTCTCCCTTGGCTATTGGGGAGTCAGGCCCACTCTGCTACACTGCCCTCCTGAGCGCCTAGAGAGCAGGAGTTCGCCTAGTCCTTTGGATGTCTCTGGCACCTGCACAGCGAGTGCCTGGCTTAGGAGGTTCCCAGGACATTCTTTGAATTACTGAACAAAGGCTTGACCCTGGGAGAGAGAGACTGTTCTCTTAGTTTTACAGGCAAGTAAACTGGAGTTCAAAAAATTAAGCAATCTGCCTAAGCTTATGTAACCAGGCTAACCTACGTTTAGGGCCCTTTCTATACAGTGTTCTCGCCTTGGCATTCTCTCCCTTCACTCTCTTTCCTGGCTCATTCTTCAGACTCAGCTTAGAGAACACTGCCTATGGGAAGCCTTCCAGGCTCTTTCTTTTGGATATGACCAGTGCTGCTTCTCTTGCAAAATGGTAGAATAGATTGTTTCTCATTTCTGGATTATGAATTTAGGGGTGAGGGTTGCCTCTAGAATGTATAGGATTATCTAACATTAGTATGTCATTCAAAACTAGTATGTCACTACCAGTCTGGAAATCCAATTTCATGGGTACGGGCAAAGAATTATCAGCTAATGGAAATGATCCATTTGCTATGCTATGCTGTTCCCCTGGGACTAGGGCCTGGCCATGGAGCCCCAGAACAAGCCCATAGAAATGAGCTCTTTAGGGTGCCTGATTGACCTTCTGCAGGCAGAAGGGTCATTATAAGGGGTTGCGGGGGAAGCAAAGCAAAATTAATAGTGTGAAGCCCTAGAGGGCAGAGCCAGGATGAGGGATGAGAGGAGAGAGAATTCAGCTAGATTTTTTCAGAAGTATATTCCAATAATCCTGGCTCTTCAGAAATGAACTAGGCTGCCTGGAGAAGTAGTGAGGTTTTTGTGCCCAGACATGTGCAAATAGTGGGTGGATGGGCCACCCTCTGGGAAGCTACGGGGCAGGTTCCGGCCCTGGGAGTAGTTAGGTCCACCTCCCTGTAAGGGCCCTTCTCAACTCTTTGTTTCTGACACTAAATCTTTATTTGGAACCTACCTTGTGTCGGATAGTATGGAGGTGAAGAGAGACAGGTTCCAGCCACTAGGGGTATGTGTCATTATGGGAGGTTGTGGAGGTTCTAGGCCCAGAAGAAGAAACCACCTTGTACCATGATCCCAGTTATGTCTTCCAAGGCCAAGAATGTTGACCCTCAGGGCAGCGCTCTCCAATGGAAATTTCTATGATGATGGAAATGTTTTGTATTCGGCCTCTCCGCCATGGTAGCCTTTGATAGGCATACGTGGTGAGTGCCTGCTCTCCCAGGCAGCACAGATACAGAACATGTGCAGAAAGTGCCATCAGATGGTGCCACTCTGGAGAGTTACAACAGTAAGCCCCGTGGCACTGAGGCCCAGAAGGTACCTCTGCCCCTGAGGATGCTTACTTTCCTTTCATCACTGTGTCAGCAACACAGAAAGGGAAGGCTCCAGAACACCCAGCTTCAGCACCGCACAGACCTGCTGTGTGATTTTGGATAAATCCTCCACCTCTCTGGGCTATAGCTTCAATAAAAGGAGAAGTCGAACTATATAATACAGCTGGTAAAAAAAAGACTTGGTGGGTCTGGGACTTGGAGACTCCTCTTCTCTCCTTTCAGGAGAGAAAAGGGGGCCTTCAACTTCTTTCCGTCCAGGGACCCCCAACTTCCACCACCCAAACTGTAGCTCCCAGCGACCTGAAGAACTTTTGTATTTACTGCTTAGCACTTGCTGTATGGGTCTATGACCTTCTTTAGAAACTTTTTCTTTATGAGTTTATGTTGGCTTGTGCTGAGCATTCATAAAATTCCTAGGGAACTGGAGGTTTAAAAGTCAGGCTTGTAAAAGGAGTAGGTGGGAGGGGGTGGGAACCGGGCAGAGAGGGAGAGGACAGCAGCCAGCTCTGGGAAACTAGAGGAAAAGGAGAGGCTCTCCATCCTCCACCACAGCCTAGCTGCCTCTGAGCGCTGGCTGGCTCAGCCAGTCTTTTGGGTCAGGAAAGGGGAGAAGAGGTGGAGAAGACAGAAGGGGTGGGTTGGGGGGCAGAGAGCTGGGAGGAAGGAAGTGGAGGCACAGAGGCTGAGAGTTTCCCACTGGGGGAGCAGAGCTGAGCTCCGTTCTGATAAGGGGTCCTCCTGGCTTGCCTGGGGTTTTTCTTGTCATTCATCTCTTCTTTGGCCTGGCTGCTCCTCAGCAGGTTGGAGGTGCTGGTGAACGGCTCAGAGAGCACGGGGCATATGAAACAAATTAGGTCTCCGTTACAGCCACCCAGGGGCGGGTGATGGATGGGGGCCTGTGTTCACGGCAAAGCTAATTGGCAACACACAGAGACATCCAAGAAAGTATATTATTTTGCCAGACTTCGGAGTCATTCGGCCTTTTTTTTTTTTTTTTTATTGTAGAACATTATACAGCTAGAGATAAAAAGCACAGTGAAAGTTTTAAATCTAATAAAAGCCTTTGACTGCAGAATAAAAATAACATACACAGAGAAGTTTGATTTGGATTCGGGTTTTATTAATGTTCTTTCATTACAAAATGTTTCTAATTAAAAAACAATTTGGCGAGCGCCACATTAATAAGCTGCTTGTCTTTTGAAAGGGCCGGGGATTTTGAAATGTAACGGTGGACAGATACACACACATATGTATGTACGCAGTGCTACCAGGAGGTTATTGCAACAGTTGACATATTCCAAATTATGCCAAATTGGAGCTTGCATAGCTCAGACCTGCCTGGAGAGAGGTGAAAAACGTCATGATGGGGCTTGGAGAAAAACCACCTGAAGGTTATCAGCATCACCTGATCCAAGGACCCCAAAATTATAATACCTGAATCTGGCTTCCATGTCAGGTCTCTGTTTCCCCATTCGTAAATGAGGCTGTTGGGTTCAGAGGTCTCTGAGGATTTCAGCATTTCCCCCAGGGAACCCTGATTGATTATCCTCAAAGATGGCTTCATTCTCACTTTAGGAAAAGTTAACTATTTATGAATGAAACTGATTAGCAATGAGGAGACCAAACCACATTTGGAGCCTGTCAAATTCAGGGCTGGTGCTTGTGGCTAGTTGTTTATAAAGAACAACTAGTAGTTTGACTGGCTCTAACTAGAAGTTTGCAAAATAACTAGCCATCATCATAATATGGGGAACAGGGATGTCACATTATTGGTAATGGGTGGTTTTCAAAGTAACTTCATTTCGCAAAGTGAGTGTGAATCTACTTCTTTGGCTAATTCCTGACAAGTTGCTTTTAGAAGAACCAGTCATTTCCCATTTAAGCACTTAACTATGTCCAACTGTTTTACTTTTGCCCCCACAAACATGGAGGTTTAACACTGGTGAGAAAATACAATTCTAACAGTGTTTTTTTAGGTGACTTGAGCAGTTTGCTGCCCCAACCCCCACCCTGCCTTCCCCAAGGCCTGGCCTGTGCAGCTCAGTTTAGGGGAGTTAACATCTCCTTAGGAGACTACTCACACACCTTGGGGGCCCAGGAATGCTGATCATAAAGCTAAAGATAAACCCCTCAGCTCCCCAAAGGCAAGGAGCAGGGTCTTTGTTCCAGGAAAGTATCAGAGAGGGTTGGGCTCAGGTTTCCCTCTTTGCAGATTTGGAAGCTGACTACAACCCTCACTCACATGCCCCAAAGCTCCTGCAGTCCTCTCTCCCATCCCACCCCTAGGCCAGGCGTCTGACGCAGAGCTGCTGGCAGGGCTGAGGCAGGCTGAAACCCCGCCGGTCACTCTGAGCCAGCTTCCCAGCCCTTGCTCCTGCCGGGCCCAGTGTAGCCAGTCCAGCAGCAGCTTACAAGCTTGTTCTTGGGTCAGCTTTTCAAGCTGAAGAAAGGAAGGGAATTAGCTCGTTTTCCCCTTGCTGTAGCCGCCGATCCTACTCTAATTTGCCTTTTCCGCATGTTCTGTGTCCCACCCTGACTTCCAGGGTCTTGGAGATAGTACACGATCTACCAGTGTTGGGTAGTCTGGGCCTGGTCTCCATCTCCATGTTCCGGGACAGTCAGCTCATCTCTCTGTCCCTCCGCATGACCCAGTGACCCATCCTGTCCCTTTGTCTCTGCCTGCACCGGCAGTGCCTTAGAAAGCTGGCTAGGTCTGGCGGTGACCACTGCCCCCCGGGCCTCTCCTCTCCACCTTCCCAGGGCCTGGATGGCCTTTGAGTAAACAGATAGCCCAGCGAGGTATGTGATCAATTAGCTTTGCTGAAAATACAATCATTTTGTTATTCCAAGCTGATGAGAAGGCCTCTTTGGCCTGCCTCTCCCAGTCTCCACACGCCAATCAGCCTGTGTCACCGATATAATTTTCCACATAAACACAACCTTTGTGCAACATCTACTCTTGTAAATAGATGTAATTCCCAAACCAAATAACGCACTTGGAGGGGAAATGGATATTATGCATGCAAAAAGAAAAGCAGCGATTTTTACACTTTGCAGGCAACAAAAGATTCCCCCTAATTGCCAGAGGTGGGGGGACTGTGCGAGGCGAGGGGGGGCGGCTGCTGGGAAGCAGGGAGGCCGGCTTCCAAGCGATTTTTTCCCCCTCTCTCTGCACATGTGTGAGAGTGGACCACCAGGAACTGCTTAACCCGGGGTTTGTCCTGTTTAGGCAACAGGGAGAGCGTGGTTATTGTTGTTGATATCTTAAAGGAAACGGCAAGTTGCTTAATTATAAGGTTGGCTCTCCCTTGCCAGGAGGGACCCCTGCTCCAAACCCGAAACTGTACACATCCTGTTGCACAAATGTCCCCCTTCATTCCTGGACAGGAACGGCCTCAGTGGGACTGAGACTGTGTGAGTTCCCCCGAAAGGCACTGGTGTGCCTTTCTCAATGTTCTGCTTGCTTAAGTCGATCCCTAAATTAGACCTTGAAAGCAGCGGAAGTTCCCAGACAGCCGGGAGGGGGAATGGCCGCAGAACCCACTGTGTAATCCTAGCCAGGTCTGGGCATGGCTGCCTTCTGGGCTCTCCAGTGCTATGGAACTGAAGGCTGGGACACCCTCTCCTGTGCCTCTGGTCTCCCAGTGTCCCCTTCTGCCGGAATAAAAAGTCCCCCTAGGGTCTAAAAAGGCCCATTGGGGGTCTCAGGCCAACTGGAGGGGCAGAAGGAGTGCTCCACAGGGAGGGCCACCGGCAGGAAAAAGCGGCAGGCGCGCAGAGCTGTTGCTAAGCCGTGCCAGCCCCACTCTGGGCCGGGCAGTGTGGTCCACGTTAGAGCCAGGCGGCACCAGAGCAAGCCTCTGGGCTCTAGCCCTGTACCTCTAGACAGCGGTAGTCACAGAAGATTGTCTTTTGCAAAGATGCTTCTATTAGCAGGTGAGTAATGATATCGTTGCCTCCAGCAGACCTTGATACTTTTATATAATGCTTCTAGGTCCTTATTTTGCCCAAGTTTAAAGCAGTGAGTGAGGAGTTAGAGAGGTAGTGCTAGACTGTATGGTGGGAGAGAAAGCACCACAAGCAGCAAGGAGCAGCAGTGACCAGGGGGCTCCTGTCCAGATTCCATCTCCAGGCCTGGAGGGGAGGGGTGGGCGGCCCCAAACACTCCAGCTACAAAAGCGTTTTCTCTTTGACCCCCGCCCCCAACCCCTCCCCCTGCCCATGAAAAGTAGGGCTTGAGAATCCTCATCCCCCAGCTTCTATCCCATCCCAGGCTCCTGAAGTCCATCTGAAACTCATTAGTTGCTTGAAATGATTGTCATGGGAGCTCTTGATGGAGAACAAGAAAGGGCGAGGGATACTTTTAAGGACAGCAATCGGGATGCAAATGCTGGCAGATGTTTGGAAACCTGGCTGTTTGAGGAAGGGCCTCTGGAGCGTGGGGGCCAGCTCCTCAGCCTGACCCTGGCTGGACCCCCGCCGTTTGTGCCCAGGCTGGATAAGCTGGCCGTTTTCTGGTCTCCTTCTTGGGGAAGGATAGATTGGTGGCCCTGGGACAGGCACTGCCTGATTCCGAGGACAGCTGTGGTCATCACTTGAGTCTTTTCCAGTTACAGTTTAACTTCTGTACTCTGTCATAACAAAATCATAAAGTGTCAGAAATGCTGGAATTATGAGAACATATATACATAAAATCATGGAATGAAGACTCTTGGAATTACAGACTCTTTAAAATAGGGAACTTGGAATTAAAAAATACCTTTGCACCATAGGATGTTAGAAATCCAGACTATTAGAATCATAGACTGTTAGAATTCTTGAAAAAAAAAAAAAAAGAAGTGATTTAGAGAATCACAGAAATGCTTTCAATTCTTAGTAACATGAAACAAAATTATGGAATTTTAGGATTATGGAATCAGAATTATCAAACACTAGAATTATGGAGCATTAGGAATTTATAGAAAAATAAATTTATAGAAATCTAGAATTATGGTCTCAGAATAACAAAATACAAAAATGGTTGAATGTTAGAATATTAAATTAAGGAAATGTTGAATGATATAATCTTAGAATCACAGAATGTTGGCATCATGGAATGGTAGAGCTAGAGAACCATATATTTTTACAATCATAACAGCTTATAATTATAGACTTATTGGATTACAAACGCTTAGAATTACAGAACATTAGAATTGGAGAGTGTTTTGTTAGAGAAGTATAGGATCTACGAATTACAGAATTTTGGAATTATAGGCTTTTAGACATAGCCTTGAAGAATTTCAGAGGCAAAAAGGGATTTAGAGGTCATTTGGCTTCACTTCTGGCCCAACTGAAATCACCTAAGCCTTTCACTCAGACACACACACACACACACACACACACACAGCCCCTTGGCAATCCTGTGCTTATGTCTAGATAACGCAGTTTAATTTGATTATACCCTGTATCTCCTGGAGCTGCTGGCCTTCTTTTCTGCTCCCCTCTCTTCATGACAAATTCCTACCACCCTCTGTTTTTCAAAGGGACTGTTTTCTTTGCCTTTTGCAAATCACCCAGCATATTAATTCCCCATGCCTGTGCCCTGCAGGACAAGTCTATTTCAATCATTAACATATTAGTGGAATGAAGCTGTGGCCCCTTTGAGGTGTGGGAGGGGGAGCAAGAGGGAGAGGCAGACTTGTGGGTCTGTGTGTGTGTGTCTGTGGCCTCTCTCCCAGGAACAGCAGCAAACAGGTCCAGATATGAACCTGTGCTGCCCATAGGCAGCCAGACCTATTTAGGTGAGAGGAGATTGGAAACTATAAACCATGTATGCTTATTTTATTTTATGGTCCTCTTGTTTGGGCGTACACAAATCAGACGTGTGGATTTGCTTGGAAGTAATAGTCTCTGATGGTTTTCAGCCATGGGGGTGGTGGAAGCTGGGTTGATAAAGATGGTTCAACAATGAGTTGATGATGTTATTGTAGCCTCACTGGGGTTCTGATAGATGTGGGGGAGGGTGGGGGCAGTTCATCACCTGTCATAAGTCCCTGAGGAGGGCAGGATCCATAGTGCATGGGGATGGATGGTAACTGAGTTCTATCGCAATATTTAGGAATAAACCAAAAGCAAAACAGCCAGCTTCGGAGTTACCCTCGTCCTTTGGAAAATGTTCACTTCCTAGTGAACTCATCCCAAACTCTGTAAAAAGACTAGCTAGAGATAAACAATTTAACTATGGAAGCTTCTGCTTGTTATTCACGCACCCTAAAGACAGGGTCTATGCAGTGGCCGCTTAAAGAGGAGGCTGTCTTCCTCCAGAGATCTTTTCTCCAGCTCGGCTGAAGCTCGGCATCTCCCAGTCCCACGTTCACCGAAAGCGCCCAAGATTTCTTGGGGAGGGAGCTGGTCGGATGACACATGTTGAGATCAGTGAGATTCCCCCCACAGATGAAACTTGGTAGACAATCCCTTTTACCAATTTCAAATTTTAACAAATCTTTTGTTAAAAGCCAATTCTGTGAAGCAACTGCAAAGCCCTTAAATCAAATTGCAATGCCCGGCTGGTTCTGGCAACACCATTGCGATGGAGCAGAGATTTTTCCAACAATGAAATGCCTGCCTGAGAGGCAGAGCATGGTGGGCCCCCGGCTTGCCCGCCCTGCCCTGCCCAAGCCGCTGTGCACTGTCAGGCTAGCGAATCTCCTCTCTGGGCCCCCGTAGGCCCACCTACAGAAAGGAAGTTGGATTAAATAATTGAAATGAGGCAGGAGAAATATTAGAAACAGGAAAAGAACAATTTGGTTTTGTTTCCATTTTGCAAGTTGAATTTCAAATTATACAGGCTGGTGTTTCTATTTATTTTTGAGGCAGTTCAACCAAGAATTGCTGTCTTCGTGGCTCCTCTAGCTTTTGATTTCAGATGCTAAACAACAAAACTCCGGCCCAGACTTGCCCCACTACTGTTACACATTCTCAATGGAGCAGCATATTGGGTTAAAACGAATGACAAGTGCAGTTGCCTTCCCAATTCTGAAAGAAACAGAGTGGAAATGAGCTATTAGGATGGCAAACTGGGTGTCAAGAGGTATCACTGTGTGACTCAGTTTCTCCATCTTTAAAATGGGAGCAGTAGAGTGAGGCAGGGAGAAATTCCCCTGCTCCAGAGTCAAGCCTGAGTTTCTGAGCCGCCAGCCCTGATTCTAAGCAAGGCTGTTGGGGAGGTCTTGCCCTGCAACCTTGCAGCCCCTCTAGGGCCACCCCTGATGATCACAGTGATGGGAGGGGTGGGGCTGAGGGAAATGAAGGGCCTTATAAAGGAGACAATGGCAAATTCCAGTTTGTGGACAAGTCCCTTTCACTGGGAGCCTGAAAGCCAAGAGAGGATGGGCAGGGTGAACAGGGCTGAGCGGGGTGAGGTCCCTCTTGTTGTGGCCACATTGAAAGTCTGTGGAGCCATCTGCAGTGAAAGTTAAAGAGGCAAATGAGGAGTTCTGGGCTGGGGCTTGGCAATCCTCTAACAGGCACTGGACATGGCTGGAGGGTTCCAGCTATTCGGACAGCTAGGCTG
This sequence comes from Noctilio leporinus, assembly GCA_004026585.1. Taxonomy (NCBI): domain Eukaryota; kingdom Metazoa; phylum Chordata; class Mammalia; order Chiroptera; family Noctilionidae; genus Noctilio; species Noctilio leporinus. The sequence continues at coordinate 377,931 of PVIW01000425.1, read as the reverse complement.
AGCAGGACAGGCAGGTAGGTGGTTTGCCAGATCCTCAGTCAAATTTTCCTCTTTTTTGCCATGAAGACCAATTTTTAACATTTGACAATACCGTAGGTCCTCTCATGATGGATAGGGTGGGATTATGGCTGAGACATTTGAGGCTGGATGTCTGCAAAGGCCAGCATTGCTGGTAAGGATAAAGGGTGGTGGTGCTATCTGATTTGCCGGCAATGCCCCGACCCATCCATTTGGCCAAAATGCCCTATTAAGACAGCCCCCAGCCAAATGCCTGGTCCGACAGCTGGTCACTATAGACAAACACCCAGTCAGTTTCTCCAACAGTGGGTCAGTTTAGACAAACAGCAGGTCAGTCCAGCCAAAACAGTTGAGTTCAGTTATAAAAATGGTTGGGGTTGGGGATGGGGGTGGGGAAACAACAGAAAAACAACCACTATGCTTTCAGTTTTTAAAAAATAATCATGCAACTCCCTTGACTATTATACAAGGAAACAACCAATCAGTTCACTGGCACAGCTGCTCAGCGCTGTCCGGACACTTGAGGACTTGACAGGTCTGCAAGTGGAAACACTGAGAAATGGTCCTTCGGTCCAGTCCAGCAAGGTTGTGACCATGGATTTTCTACTGGCCTGCCCTCGCACAGACCTGGCCAGATATTCCCCAGTAAGGGAACATTCCGATTCTTCTAGAAGCTGCCTGCAGGGATCTGAGGCCTTTATGGGCATTTCTCTGTGGCCCCACTACCTTCCTGGGCCCACCCATATTCACTGCCTTAAAAAAAAAAAAAAAAAAAAGAATCCAAACAAAACAAAACAAAACAAAAACTTCTCAATCTATAAACAACATTTCTTAGTTAATTGGCTAGGTAGAAAGGGGGGCATGCTAACTTTCCCCCTCAGGGGAAGCAACGAAAGAAAAAAAGGATCAAAACCATGGAGGAGGAGAAAACAGGAGGGAAGAAATGGGAGGAATAGTGGAAATAATAAATCTGCTTCCTGTACGTCGAGTGCTTTACAGTTAGAACATACCACACAGTGCATTTTGTGTCTGTTAATTCATAACCACCCTTTGATAATTATGTCCATTTTAGAGATGTGGAGACCAAGGTCCAGAGCACCAAAGTAATTTAGTCCATATTCCCACAGTCAGTTGATGGTGGAGTTGGAATAGAGCCTCAGTCTCCTGCCCCTTGTCACACCTGTCAATCTCAGTTACATTGTTAGAATTGCGGAGAGCTGGACTGGGAAACCATGTAGTCTCATCATAGGAGTGAGGAAAGGAAGCTGAGACAAAAGAGCCCAGAATCCTTACCAAGAAAGCACAGTACTTCAGAAGATTCTCCTTTCTCTGAGCTGAGGTATCCCTTAAAGGAAGAAAGTTCTTCTTTGTGTCTGACCACACTCTGTCTTGCTGCTGGGCCAGGCTGGATTTTCCTCCTTGTGTCCAGTCTCTGGAGGTGAGCATGTGAGGTATGCAGAGGCTGGTAGTGGTCTGGAAGCCCCTCTTTCCCTGAGGTGGCAGAGGGTCTGGATGGTGGAGGGGAGCCCAGAGGGCCTTCTCTGTGTTTGGTGAATAAACATCGGAGTCAAGTTTCTGGCTTGTCACTTTGCAGCCTTTCAGCAAGTGAGAGGCCAGGTGGGCAGGAGGGAGTTCCCGCAGGCGGCACATGAAGAGGCCAGTCCTGGGGGTCTGGGGCTCAGGCAGGCTGTTCTGGGCAGCCAGTAGAGTCAGCTTTTGCAGGCCACAGAACTTCACACCTTTGAAAGGCTCCAAAGTGACCCACAGGAAAAAAGTAAACGGTTACTCCCATCTATGGCAAGCCGACCATCCTCGGGGGCTCCCCATCATGCACATGGAAACTTTGGGGGTAATGGGTGGGTGGGGAGGGGGACAGAGGGGAGCAGAAAGAGGATGGATGTAATACAACAACAATAAAATTGTAAACGGGCCCAGTGTTTCCTTTTCCACTCCTCAAAAGGATGCATGCTGAGCCTCCGTGAGGACAGCCAGTGTGGGGTGACAGTGCTTTACCCACAGCCAGCGAGGCCTGGTTACAGCCCTGCTCCCCTTGGGATAAGCCACCCTGGCTCTCTGAGACTTGGTTTATACACCTGGAAAACAGGAATAAAATTATCTCCCTCAGGATGTCCTTCTGTGTGTGTTTGATGGTGCAATAAGGCAGATGTGTGAAAGCATTCAGCATGTACTACATGCTTTATCAATGGATTTCTCTTTCCTTTACTATCTACATAGCCTAGAGCAAGTCTGAGTTCCTCTCTGAGTCTCAGTTCCCTTCTCTGTGAGGTGGGGTAACTGCCCGCATAAGTGGGGATACAGGAGACAAAGGGTTAGCACAAACATACCTGGCACACAGAAGGTTCTCCAATAGTAGTTTTCTTCTCTCTTCTTTCTTCCCATTCACCCTCCCCTCTAGGTCTCAGGAGCATCAGGTTACAAATGGGAATGGTAATGACCCTCTAGGTGGAGAAGGCAGTGAGGATAAATGTGATGCCGCAAGCATTTGATGATCACAATGCCACAGAACTGTGGGAGAGGCCGGACCTCAAAATGCTTTGAAAATGAGCAGAAAGAATAGATCCCTTAGAGAATCCTAGGATCATTATTGAACATAAGTCCCACGCTAGGGCATGGCTATGCTCTCTTCCAGCGATGGTTCGATGGTTCGAGCAGGGACATTCGAGCCTAGAGGCACCAAGGAGGGCTGCCCAGAGAAAGGGTCCGTTCAAAGCTGTTAAGCTTAATCTCGTCATCCAGGTTTAGTTTGTTGTAAATGCTTAAAGCCCAGACAACTGCTGGGAGCAAGTTAAGAGATGCCCCCTTTGCTCTCCCACCTGGGCTTGCCAGAGCTGGGAGAGAGTCCGAACTAGGACCTAGAGGGGGGCCAATGCAAGAGCAGATCCCAGATGGAGCTTTCCAGCAACAGACCCAGCTGTCCCCAAAGGGCAAGCTCTGTGCCACAGCAGCAGCGGGAGGACAGTGCGACAGGCACTAGGTGAGAAGTGGAAGCATCTGAGAGACAGGCTTTAGGGTCAGACACACCCGGGCAGTTCAACTGTTGGGCTAGTGTCCTAACCTTGGTCAAGGCCCAATTCCTACTTGAAAGAGTTGTTCAAGGAGATTAAATGAGATAATGCATGAGAATCTATGATGTGACAAGCTGAAATTTATAGGGGTTAAAATCGTACACGTTGAGGATTCCAAAATGAGAGATTGAGCCCACTTATTTAACACGTACATAATGCTTGCCCTGTAACAAATACTTTTCTAGGAGCTTGACAAATATTTACTTACTTTATCTTCACAAAAACCCTGTGAGATAGGTATTGTTATTACCCCCAATTTATAGACAAAGAAACTGAGGCAGAGACAGTTATACAACCTGCCCAGGCCACAGCTGAAGAAGTGGTGGAGCTTCTAAGACCACAAGATTCTAAAACTGCTCCACGTTCCTAAGAATCTAGAGAATTTAATTTTACAGACACTTTCTTAAAGGATGAGAAGATTCCGGAACAGGAGTTGGCAAACGTTTTCTGTGAAGGGCCAGATAGTGAATAGTTTAGGCTTTGCTGGCCATAAGGTCCCTGTCATGACTACCCAACTTTGCCGTAACAGCCAACAGCTCAATGAACGGGCATGGCTGTGTGCCAATACAACTTTACTCACAGAAACAGGTGGCAGGTGGATTTGGCCCTGGAGACACAGCTCAGGCATCTTCTGCTTTGCTGAGCACCTGCTGGGGGCTCCCTTCAGAGCTGAGCCTTAAGGAGGCCCCAGCCCAGCCCCCCTTTGGAGAGGCAGAGGGGCCTGGGAAGGCTGGGGTGGCTTCCTGGGTGAGGGTGCCTCTGAGCATGGCTCTCTTTCTAGCCTAGAGAGGCTGTTGAAAGGCTCCTCTTTCCAGCGGCAGAACCTCATTACTCTCCAGCTGAAAAACAATGTTAATTTTCCCCAAGCGGGAAGCAGCTGCACTTGTGAGCCAGGGCTCATTTTGCGACATGAATATTTATGGCATGTCCACTAATTAAGCCCAGAAATAAAATTTACCCGGTGTACAGGGGCCACGGAAGACTGTAAGGCAATGATAGCAACCAGCCTCTTGTACCTGTAGACTAGGGTTGTCAACGAAACATTTGTGTCCAGAGCCACTTGGCCTGGGCCAGTGTCCACAGGAGTGGTGGGGATGACCATTCTCTAGGAGGTCAAGCACCTTTGGTGTGGTTACATGCTGGTGTAGGGGGACTCCTGAGACACCTCGCTGAGCCCTGGTGGGTGGCTGTTGTCCCAGAGGCTAGTGGAGTGACACTGAGGTGACCTGAGGCCCAGGCCCTAGCAATATCATTTTTCTTTTAGTCAGAAGGACACAGGTATTTCATGGCTCAGCCTCAGAAGTCACTCTAGTGGCAACGGCTCAAGGTGGGAGAGCCCCAGGCAGGCAGCTGGATTTAGGTTCCCCTCTGACACTGATTCTGTTTGACCTGGGCTGGCCCACCAGCTTTCCTGGCCCCATTCCCGATGTCATGGTGAAGGAGGAAATGCCAGCATCATGGGGTTGTTACTGAGAATCATGGGAGGTGACAGAAGAGAAAACATTTGGGGGAATCGGCTCCCACCACAGTTCCGGGGTTTCCTTACCTCTAGGCCCTTTTCTGTCTGTCTGTCTGTCTGTCTGTCTTCGTCTCTCTCTCTTTCTCTCTCTCAGGGAATGGAGAGAGAAAGAGACATCAGTGTAAGAGAAAAGCATCAATTGGTTGCTTCTCGTATGTGCTTTGACCCAGGGATGTGCCCTGGCCAGGAATCAAACTGGCGACCCTTTGCTTTGCAGGACAGCACCCAACCAACTGAGCCACACAAGCCAGGGCCAGGCCCTCCTTCTCAAGCGAGCACTGAGGAAGGCCAGCTCCGTCCAGTCAATAACCTTAAGAGTTTCCGGAACCCATAAATCTTGGCTTTTCCTTGAGAGGGCCTATCTCCAGAGAATAGCTTGGGCTCGCATATCCTTTTCTGTGTAGCCAATAAACCAAGAAAAGACCATAAAGCTCCTGACCCCAGCCTGAGCCTTGACTGATGGTCAGAGTCAGATTGGGACTGAAGAGGCCAGGGTTTTGGAACACGGCCATAAATTGAACATGAATCCTCTGCTTTCCCATTCTAGAATGAAATTTGCCTTTGACTCTTTTCTATTATGTTCCTCTTTAAATTTCTCACAGCACCTGAGAGAGCGATCTTGTGCTCCACCCCCCACCCCTCCCCGTCTGCTGAGGGGACTAGGATAAGGAGGATGCTTTCCTAAGGTGGGTCCAGGTGTGTAATTGTCCCAGGACGGTGGTAATCAGCACACCTTGTAAATTCAAAAGTCAATAAGATGCGGAAGTTGGGGAGACACCAGGCTGGAGAGGAGGAAGGGGGGAGGGAGAGAGTGCAGGGTGGGTCAAGGGTGGCTTCAGCGCCTTCTGCCTCTCCCAAGGCTGGGCCTGACCCCCGCTTCCTGCTTTTGCTGTCCCTCCGCCTCCACATCCTGAGCTCAGGTCTTATCCCATCAACAGCCCAACAGCCCAGCCTCTGAAGGGGCCTCAAAGGTGTCCTCTCTCACACCTCTCATAACAGAGAGGGGTGCTGTGAACCCTGGGAAGACCTTGGCCAGGTTGGTGTTGGGGCAGGTGTTGTGGCAGTAACACCAGGCTGGGGGCAAGAGGACTGGACTCTGGTTCTTGTTTTGGCTGAGCCCAAACTCTGTTCAGACTGAGCCCTGATCCCCCTCACCATTGAACTCTGACCCACTCCACACATGCACACGTGCACACACATGCTTACTGCAGACTGTTGCCTTATCTTCTGACCCGCCGGTCACCATGGATGTGGGAGAAAGATCACAGCTTCCTATGGCCTCTCTCAGCTGCAGGAACACGAACTACTATTACACCGAGGACACCATCTTCACAGAACCAGGATGCTGTGCTCTTAGTAGTTAGGAAGTTCAAAACACCTGAGCAGAGGTGTGACTTTAGGAAAAGTCAGTTTCCGTCTCTAAGTGTCAGTTTCCTAATCTGTAAAATGGGAATTATAATATGCCCCACCCCTTCCACAGCCTATTCCCTTTGGCGTCTTAGGAGGAGGGTTAAATGAGATACTACTGATGACAAAGCTGCTTTGTTGGTGGAATGTGTTTATATACAAAAGAGTAAGTATTGAAATTATTCCTATTATTTTTGTCATTATTTGGTGTTTACTCTCCCTTCTGTCTAGCCAGAGGATCTGGTGTCCTCCAAGGACCTAGGCTCAGGAGCCAATTCTGCCTGGTCACAGGGGCCAAGCGGAGTCCAGAAGCTATGCCAGGACTCCTGCAGGGCCCAACTTGGGAGCTGCGGAGTTAGGACACCTTTGTCCCTGCTTAGGTCCAAGCCTGTGTGCAGGAGCTACAGCACCCACACAGCTGACACCAGCTCAGTGTGTCATTTGCAGTTAAGATGGGTTCACAGATGAGCACAAGGGACCTGGGTGCCCAGGCTTAGGCTCTGCCTCCCCCTGATCCCAAAGGAATTTCTGCTCTCCACCTGAGACCCCAGCAGGCTCTGGTGGGTCCTGTACACTCAGGGGCCTACCCCTAAATGCTTTCCATCTGATTTCCACTAGCTGGAAAGTTTTGAAGGGAAATGGATTTTAATTCATTTGCATTAGTGCTGTCATAATGCTTTGTAAGAGCCATGTGCTTGTGCCCTGTTGGGGAATCTTAGCCTTTTCTGCCTCTTCAGGAAAATGGGGAATGACATTGCTCCGAGAGGAATGGACTGAAAGCTTCTGCTGGGAGGTAGGTGGCCTGAGTCAGTCCCGCTTGGAGCTGAGCAAACACATATGCCTGGCAAATAAAGCCCTCCCTAATTTGCCCCAAACTACCTTATTTTAATTGAAATTTTATTCTTCAATTCCAGTTTATATTTGATATTACAATATTTTATATTAGTTTCAGTTATACAGTGTAGTGGTTAGATAATCATATATTTTACAAAGTGTTCCCTTCTCTATTTCCAATACCTACCTGGCTTTGTACATACTAATTACAGTGTTATTGGCTATATTCCCTCAGCTGTACTTTGTATCCCCAGGACAGTTTTGTAACTACCAATTTGTACTTCTTAATCCCTTTTACCTTTTTTACCTGGTCCCTCAACTTTCCTCCCCTCCGGCAACTGTCAGGCTGTTCTCTGTATGTATGAGTGTTTCTACTTTGGTTGTTTTGTTCCTTAGATTCCACATATAAATGAAACTGTATGGTATCTGTCTTTCTCTGACTGATATTTCATTTTACATAATATCCTTTAGGTCTACCCATGCTGTTGCAAATGGGAAGATTTCATTCTTTTGGATGGTTGAGTAATATTCCACTGTATACATGTACCACAGCTTTTTTATCCACTGCCCCAACTATCTTGATAGGCGGCTTCCCCTAACATCCTACCAGGCAGGACTATTTGTGGAGTGAGGTGAACCTAGCTGTGATGTTCCTTGCAGACTCTGTTCATGCTGTTCCCTCTCTCTGACCACATTTCAGCCCACAGTTCCTAAAATTTTACCCATCCTGTGAAGTCCAGCTCTAGCTCACCCTCAGCCTGCCCTTGATTATCCCGAGTAAAGGGTTTTCAGTTCAAGATTTGGTCCTGAGTGACTTGAGGGAATGTTCCTTGAAGAATGAATAAATAAATGGATGAATGGAATTGGATGGATGACAGGGGCTCGATGATTCATCTCCATATTGTCTTCTTTTCTATCCTTCTATAAAATGTGCCAGGCCCAGATTTTGGCACCTGCAGACGTCTGACAAACACCTGAAGGAATAAATGAGTGTGCAGTGAATGAGTGGATACAGAATTTATTACAGAGTGTGCACTGTGGGCCAACCATGGTGGTACAGCTGTGAACAAGACATAATTTCTGTCCTCATGTTCTTACGTTTTAGCTGAGAAGTCGGGCTCCCACAGAGAGCTGAACAATCCATTACCTGTTTAGTTACTCTTGTGATAAGTGCTATGAGAGGAAAATGCGTCAGTGAAGAAGTAAGTGAGGAATGAGGGAAGACAGGAATAAGCAAACAGAATGAGGGAGGGAATGAATATAGAAGTGAAAATTTGGGAGTGTAAATGAAGGTATGAAGGAATAATGCATAAAGATTCATCAGTTATAAGGAGAAGAACCTGTGTCATATGACCCGGTGTTTATGGACACAAGGCTTAGAAGCCAGAGTTGCCCAAAGCCAGACGCTCTCCTGCTTCCCTAGGGACAAATATTCCTTTAGGCACCTTGAAGTCAAAGCTCTCACGGTGACAACCAACCTCACAAGTACCTTCTTCCACCATGAGAAATCAGGCTCAGAGGAGGAGAGAGTCCACCCCGGGCACACCACCAGGGCCCCTGACTTCAAGGTGCCTAAAGGAGTGTTTGCTGGGACAGATTAAGTCCCTTAAAATCCAGCCCCCTGTTAATCTCTTCTTTTCTAATCCTCCCTGCTTTGGGGCCTCATAGGGCCTCTAGGCCTCCTTCTTACTCCTGGCCGCTGGGAACTCTGTACTCCTAGTTCCCTCTGCCTGTTGTGTATCCCCAGGCCTCAGCAGGGCTGCCCTCTCACTGCCTTCAGAGCTTTCTTCAGAAGCTGCCCTAAGGTCTTCTGTGGACTCACTGTCTTTCACTTTATCCCTGACCTTCTTTTCATAAGTTCTCCCTTGGCTTTGATTTATTTTTCATAGCATGTATCTTTATCTAACACACTGTATATTTTTCTTATTTATTTTGTTTCTTATCTGTTTCCCCCACTAGGATGCAAACTCCAAGAGGGCAGGGATCTTGTATTTCATTGTCCGCTATTGTATCCCAGCAGCTAGAAGAGAGCCTGCCTATGAAATATGTATTGAGCGGTAGGTACCCACGAAATATATATTAAGTGGGTAAATGAAGCCAAGTTAAATCTAATCTGTCTTCTTCTCTCCATCCAAAAGGCACTGCCATGGTCTTTTTTATTTTTATTTTTTAATTTTATTGTTGTTGTATTACATCCATCCTGTTTTTGCTCCCCTCTGTCCCCCTCCCCACCCACCTGTTCCCCCCAAAGCCAACCCCACCTGTTGTCCATGTCCATGGTTCCTTTATACTAGGTTCTTGTCTAAGCTGCTCCCCTTCCTTGCCTCTGCCTCCTCCCTCCCCCCAACTCCCTTCTCCCCTGACCACTGAAGGCCTATTCCCTGTATTCTGCCATGGTCTTTTCTTGTGTGGGTACTGCAATAGCCTCCCTGACCCCCAGCCTCCTCTCTGACCCTCTAAAACTCTACATGAGAGGCATCTGACACATTGCACAATGTCAGTGGTACTTTCAGTCATCTCTGGAGACATGGGCATCCAGTCAGAAGGCACCACAGGCAGGAAGGAAACTGTCTTTGGGGTGTGGCGGGTGTGTATGCAACAACATGGACAAGCATGTGGGGTGACGGCAGCAGCATGTCATGAACAGAGGGGACCAGGGGCAGGCCAGGCTTGCTGCCACGTGGATGCGAGCAGGAGAAGCCTGACCCCTGGGTGACAAAATTGGTTGGATCAGACCCGAGGAGGTATTGACTGCCCAACTGAGGAGCTCTGCCCCACTCTGCAGGCTGTAGGAAGCCTGTGAGCTCCTTCAACAGCATTCCACACATTTGCAAACACTGAGTAGGCGTAGGCACTTTCATGTGCAGGCTTCAGTGGTATTCTTAGAACAGTCTTCTAAAATCTGTATTATCGTCCCCATTTTACATAGGGGGGAAACCCAAACACAGGACTTTTGAACCAGTCCTAGGTAACCTGTATCTTTGTATCTTTTTATTACCCAGAGGCCTAGCACTCATCAAGTGTTTGTTAACCGAATGCGAGATCTGCCGAGAGCAACCCCAGCTGGAGCCCCTCCCTGGTTCCCAGAGCAGCATCCGCAGCTTCGAGCTGTGAATGGAGTCTTCACATGGCATTTCATGGACTTGGAAGTCAAGAAGCGAATTCATAGTACTTTGGAAAACACATTTTCTTTTAAGGAAGAATTTTTTGTTTTCATTTCAAACAGCTCTGGCTGGTGACGAGTGGTGAGGAGAGGTGCCCTGTTTTCCATCCCAACACCTATTTCCAGGTGGGGGGCAGGGAGCGCTTCAGCCCAAAATGTTATTCCAAACCCTTTCCGGGCCTCGCAGCTCCGTTTCCAGGCCACATGCCGCAAAGAACAGCACAATTTCCCATTACGTCGTGTTGCCCTTTCTGGTCTAAGCACCTTTGAAAGTGGGAAGACCCAGCCTGCTCCAACACTCCCCCTCCTACTCCCATAAATAAATCTTACCGCCTGATGTGAGGCTTAAATAAATAACCTTGCTGGGCACCTGATGACCACACTCCTGAGAGGCGTGCTTGCCAAGAACAGCAAACTGAGGTTGCCCCTCCCAGCCCCTCAAGAGATAGAAGACAAGACTGCTGTGACCCAAACCCTCCCTGCCTGCTTTCTGCCATCTGAGGCACATTCAGAAAAGAAGCAGGCCAGTGAAGTCTTGTCATCTGATGGGCTGAGGACAGAGATGGATGACGTGCTTCCTGCCAGGGAAGGCCACGTTCAGACACTCCCAGATAGCCAGCTGCCACTTTATTAACAGCAAATATCCCCATCTGAACCAGGCTGGGAAAGAAAATATTTATACTTGCCTGTCAGAAGGACCTTCATTTTTCTTCTGGGGGAGCCAGGCAGGGTGTTGGGCCAGGGCTGAAGGAGTGTGACAGGTCTGCAAGGCTGCTCCAGGCCTTTCTTCAGCCCAGGGCCAATGAAGAGTCCAGAATATCCTCAGGATAGCGCTGGAGGGCATGAGAGGCATCAGGAGGGATAGGCGTGGGAGCCCAGGAGAGGTGGGTGGAGCCTGTTTCACCAGAACATGCCCAGGACCCTGTTAAACAGAATGAGAAAATCTGCATGTGGGTGTGGGGGATACAGTTAGACACCGAGTCTGAATGCACCATTAACTAATCTCATTATTAATGAAAAACCTGTAGCTGTATTAACCTGAGAAGTGACTTGGTACTGAGAATAAAATAACCTTGTATTGTCAGAAAATGCCAACACTGGAACTCAGCCTGTTGTTTAAGCGAGGTATGTATTAAAACCAGTCTATGTCATTCCTCTTATCATGGCCATCATTTTGAACAAAAGTTGCAAGCCAATTCTTGAACAGTTTCAGGGATGCCTGTGGATCTGTAGCCTAGGAAGAAGGACCAAGGTCTCCGGCCCTGCTCTGGGGACAGCTGTCCCCAATTATGATAATTGAGTTATAAGGCGTGAGGCTGAACAAGTCAGGTGGCCCTGGGGAATGGAGGCTTTGGCTGTGTTGGCTTAGCAGGGCTGCTCTTTTCCGACCCTGGTGAGGTTCCTCTCCCCCAACTCCAGTGCTAAATCACTCATCACCCCTACAGAGCATGTACACGGGAGTCAGGAGACCTGGGTTCAAATCCTGACTCTACCATTTAGAAATTGCGACCAACGCTGAACACCTTACTCAGATTGAATTGTTCTCAAAATGGAGCTAATAAATGTCTCCCTCTTGGGGCTGTCTTGAGAATAAAGTAAGGTAAAGTCTGAAACAGTACAGAAATTCATAAGTGATAATGAGCAGTAATGGTAGGAGTAACACACATGACATTATTCTTCCTTTAGGGGTATGTCAATAGCTTTTATTGATAAGTAAATTGCTATTTGCAAATGTGTGCAAGTATAATTCCTAGCTCATATCTGTATTAGTCTGCTTGGGTTGCTATAATAAAATACCATAGACTAGGTAGCTTAAACAACAGACATTTATTCTTAGAGCTCTGGAGGACTGAGAAGCCGAAGATCAAGTTGCTAGTGGATTTGGTTTCTGGTGAGGGTCCTCTTCCTGGCTTTTACGTGGCTCCTTCTCACTGTGTCCTCATGTGCAGAGAAAGAGAGCTCTGGTCTCTCTCTTTTTATAAGGACATTAATGCTATCATGAGAACCCCACACTCATGATCTCATCTGATTCCCTCCCCAAGTCCATACCTCCTAATACCATCACATTGAGGCATAGGGTGTCAGCATATGAATTTTTGGGGATACAAACATTCAGCCCATAACAATGATGGTATGGGGTTTATATGCTTGTGTGAATGCTTCTGTGTCTAGACCTTTGTGTCCCTGAGAGCCTAGCACAGGTTAAAGTCATGGGCTCAGGCTGCAAGTGTGAGTGTATCCACATGTACACGTGGGAAGGGCATGACTCAGACCACTGTGGGTAGCTGCCCCTGAGCCCAAACTGGCTGGGCTCCTGCTCCCACCAGCCTGTAGCAGCTGCTGAAGGGACCTGGGAAGAGGGCCTCAGAAGCTCTCTGGGACTGGAGACCTGTCCCAGATCCTTGGTTGCAGGTACCTGAAGATTTGTTTTGTGCTGTGGAAGAACCCTAGTCCCTGAGAGCACAATATGCTGGCTAAGGGGATATGGACTTGTCCTTCATGTTATGGGGAACTTTAATAGCTCATCTTCATCCAACAAGGGATCCATCTTCATCTATTCAAATGGGTCATTTACCTCATTTAGAGCAATCCAAGTTCAGCCCAAGTGACATTTGCTTAGTAGTTGACCTGCTTAAAAGTCAATGTATTAGAACCAAGGCATGCAAATGCTATTCTTTCTGAGCTGGGGGTGCAGGGATACAGGCCCATGGGAGAGGGTAGGAGGGAGGTAGTGGGCATTAAGTTGGTCAAGGATCCCACAGAAACAGGCAAACACATTATCCACTCCAACACAGGCAATTTTTTCCCCAGGGTGGCTAATTAGCAGGCAGCTGCCCAGGCTGTCTACTTGACTTGCAGAATTAGAATGCTCAGCACAGAGATCAGCGTTTATGCTCAAAATGTGTCCTCCCTCATCCCCAGCCAGGAGGGGAGTTCCGACTGCCAACTCTGAAGCATGGAGATGGCTCAGTTGGCATTTCAGGGGCCTGGGTGGAACTTCTTCTCCATAGAAACTCTTGCCCTGTTGGAAGCCTCAGAAAATGGCAGACTCATCAAAGCAGGTACACAGGACAAGTCCACATATGGGCACAAGCACCTCCTTACTTAGATAAATGTGACACAAAGGCACAGCCACACAAATTTTCCCAGAGGCATAGGCACCTACCCTCAGACACGTACAAATGCACAGAGAGGTACAGGCCCTCAACCAGCCCATCACTTACACTAATACCCACAGATAGTCTGAGATCTATGTCCCCCCTCAAACATACCAGGGCACAGATACCTGCACACGTGCATGTACAGACACATAGATAGACTTACAAGTAAATGCATGCAAATAGGTACACCTATGCAGGCTCCCTGACAGGTGTGTTGAGAGCACGCATGTTGACAGAGAAGCTGCTCCAAAAAATCTACAGAAAGAAATCCTCAGGACAAACTTTGGCAATTCTCAATAGAATCTCAGATTAGAATCAGATAAGAATAAGCGATGGATCTTATGAAGAGATATCAGCTATCGTATGCAAACCAGAAATCTTCTATCAGAATCACTTGGGAGCTTTGTATAAGTACTATTGAGCTCTCCCAGAATCTGGTGAGGCTTATGAGAGTGGCAGCCACGTGAATGTTGAAAGGCTCCCTTGTATAATGAACACAGAACACTTTTATCATTAAAAATAAAATTAAACAGCTCACTGCTGATTATTAGGAGGAAGGACAATTTGATTGGGTGAGAACCATTAGGTGTTTTTAAGTGGTGGCTTTTTTTATTGTTTCAGGAATGCAGAATGACTCAAAACCAACTTTTTATAGGTTGCCTTCTTTATGTCTTCATTAAGCAGAGAGGAACAGTGACAACAAATACAACTTGACCAGATTTTGATTCAAACACAGATGTTTCAGATTCTCTGTCTAAAGTGGAAGGTCCCACCCCATCCTACTGCAGGTAGGGAAACTGAGGTCCAGGTAGGGCAAGCCACTGCTCAAAGTCATCTAGCTATTAGTGATCCGTAAGTTATATGCGGACAGCACACAGTAGGAGCTCAATAAGTGTTAGCTGCTATATTACATTGCTACTACTGTTAATCATAAGTCATTACCATTAGCAGAGAAGGCCAAGAGTCCAGATCTTTCTCCCATCTGGGTGATGGACTCAGGATTTCCTTCCCAGTTGAGAAGACGCTGAGGGGAAGTAGTAATTTGGGCACCAGCTCAGTCCCATCTTTTCCAAACTGCAATCCTTCCACTTCCAGGGAAGGGTGAAGAAGAGTTGCTGGCAGTGTAAGGGAGATAGCAGGATAAACTTCAGGGGGAGAGGCATTTTCTCTTGAGGAGGGGCTTCAAAGGACAGCAGCCTGCTACTGCTGTCCCAGGAGACCTCCTTCAGTGACACAATTTCTGGTTGGCATCTCCCAGGACAGAGCAGCTGCAGGTACTGGACTAGGAGCACCCTTTCTGCATACACTCCCTGGAGAGTGTGCTCTGGCCAAGGAAAGCTTTGTTCTAACCATTTCCCTGAGCCAGGGCTGCTGGGTGGTCTAGGGGCAGGAGGGCAGAATGGGGGTGGGGCAGGGCAGGGCCGGAAGAAGTATGGGGTAGACAACCTGGAAGGGGGAAAGGATGAAATTTGTGCGTGGGGGTGGTGAGAGCTGGTACAGAAAGAGAGTTTGAGTCAGCATAGGAACATTTGGAGGCACGGGGGGAATAAGAGGGAGCAGCAGATGCCAGGACCTCCCAAAGGGTCCAGGGAACCAGGTGAAGGTTAGAGGGTGAGGGTGGGTAGACTAAGTTTCCTCCCTCAGACCTTGCTATCCCAGGTGGCTAGTGGGAACCGTCCATAGCGAGGCGCTGAGCTCCCTAGACTGTGTCTGAGGCTGCAGAACATGTGGTCTGCACGCCCCCCGCCCCCTCCCAACCTTGCCGAAGGGCTGCCATTTGGAACGCATTTGCAGACACATGGATTGTTTTTAAGTTAATGCTTTTTAATTCACTCTGTTTCCCAGTTGTCGTTTTTTATCGAAAAGGCGGATTCTGCTGGTGTGTGTTCCTTTGCGGGGGCGGCGGGGGCTGTTTTTCACAGGCAGAGATCCGATGAGAGACAGAGACAGAGTCACGGCGAGACCCCCGGGAACAAGTAAACAGGATCAGAAAGCAAGAAACAGTCAGGGAGAGAGATGGACAGAGGCGGAGACAGGCGCACACAGAGAACCCAGGAAGGCTAAGGGAGGGACTCAGGGCCCTAGGGGCAGAGAGAGTGTGCTGAGAAATGCTGCTCCAGGGGACCCCGGCGGATCCCCTCGCGTCCAACGAACCCCTGGGGCTGAGTTTGCTTTCTTCTGCTCTCTGGTTCCCTTCGGCGTGGACAGGGCTGAACTGGCCTCCGGGAGACGGCGGCGCAATGGAGTAGCAGGACAGGGTAGCCAAAGACTAGGAATGCGAGATGAGAGAGAGCTGAGAGAGAGAGAGAGAGAAAGAGAGAGAGGATCTGGGCGTTGGAGGTGTTCCCTCCTTGTCCCGGGGACCTTCCTTTTGGAGCCGAGCCTGAATCCTAGGCTTCGGCTTTAGAGAGCAGCTCCCCCGGCCTGCTGCGGCGCCGCCTCGGGCGAGCGCCCTAACCTCTCTGAGCCCAGGGCTGTGCCACCTGCAAAGGGAGAGGAGCGCGGGAGGCTCGTTCAAACACGCTGTGGCGGAGGGTCGAAACGGCTAGGGACCTGGGGGAGATGGATCTCGGTCGATGACACCTACGCTGGGCAGTTACCGCAGAAACCCCGGGGATTTTCGCCCCGGCCACTGCCCCGGGTTCACGTTTATGCGGGACTCGCGGGCTGAAGAAATGGGAGCTGGCGCATTCTTTGCAGCGGACACCCATTTCGCCTTCCCGCAGCCCCACGACCCCTCCTCTCTTCATCTGGGCGGGGTTCTCACGAGCCTTCCCCAGTGGTAAGTGTAAACTCACAGCCGCGGACATACAAAGATGCCCTCATGCCGGCACGTGGTGGTCGTGTGGAGCATCAGGCAAACTCAGATACACGACGCAAGGTCTCCTGGATGCGGGCACAGCGGTCCCAGCGCCGGCGGCGAGGGCCAGTGCCAAGGAGCAGCGCTCGCTGGGCGCATTCACCCCAAGCGCTCGTCTCTCAGGCCCGGAGCCTGCGAACTGAAAGCCAGGGATAATTAGAGCTAATTACATGTGTGCAAACAGCCGCCGCAGAGGGCGCGGGCGGGCCACCGCTCCCCCGGCCTGACCCCCGCGATCCCGCCCCAGCAAAAAGGTTTTGCTGGCGCAGCTGGGGCTGAGGGCGGGGGAGGAAGGGTGCGCAGGCCGAGAGCCCCCGTGACCCTGGGGTTGGGCTGAGCCCTCCGTTTCCAAAGCGACCCCCACGATTACACACTCCAGCGCACGCTGAGGCTCTGAAAGCCCCGGGATGGCTGGTGGTGGCCGCATTAGGAACCACGACCAGAACTTTGAACATTCCTTGCCCTTGTGCCGAGCGGGCCCGGACAGCGTGGGCCGGAGCATATAGCTACTTAGGCTTCTATTATCTTGGCCTCCTGAGCATCCCAGTCTCTGCTGAAGACTCGAGGTGACTCTCCTTGTTCCCTGTCACCCAAGGTCGGTGATCGCATGGAGTGCCTACTTGGAGCTGAGGCCACAGGAGGAGAAAGTGGGTAGAGATTGGTGCTAGTGGCTTCGGGTAATCAGTTGTCTCTGCCCGGATGAGCTACACGACACCGCCCCCGCCCCAGCCAAGAGTGACTGACTTTTCTGAGCCTTTGCGAATCCATAAAATGGGAACGCGGGGACCGGGCATGCCTCTCCTCTGAGATGCAGAGTCCAAGGGAAGGAGACAGGCGAGAACTCCAGATGTGTAAATAGGGCTTTACATTTTGCACCGCTGGCCTGAATCAGCGATTTCATTTTGTGGTTTCAGGAGCCTTTGGCGGATTGGGTTGAAGTGGTGGCAGAGTAGTTTTATTATGTCTATAGTTATAGGTGGCGCTCAGAGAGGTCACACGTGTTACTGAGGTCACACAGCGGGGAGCGGCTGTTGGTTTTCCGGGCTTTGGATTTCAAGTTCAGACTGCCCTTAACTCTCCTCCAACCCTCCCTGACAGCCCTAGAAACCCAGACATCTCCCGACATTCTGCGAAGCTTTCAGCCGGAGCTCAGATCGCGAAAGGCTATCGGGGTTTGTGGGTCCTACGGCAGAGGCTCCCTGCGGGCCCATGGCGCCCCCTAGCGCTCCTGGCCAGAGGCGCACTCTGTTCCTGGCCTGGCCCGCCCTACCGTCTTGCTGGTTTCACTTTGTGACTGACTGTCTTGGAAGAGGGTTAACTACAGAAAGGTGACACAGGGATGCACATTTCATAGCTGGGTCTCAAGGGCACCTGCTAAAAGCAGGGGACATATCTGGGGCAGGGTAATAAGAACAGAGAGGACTGTGGAGCTGTCCCCCGCTGTAAGACTTAGGGGTCCCTTCTCAGGGTGAACCAAAACCAGTGTGCTGAAAGTGGGGCTTCCTGAGATCTGTCTCGGAAGACAGGTGCCTGGGTGCTGGTGCAGGGAGGAAGAGCAGTTTGAGCTCCGTGGTTCTAAAACTTCTGGAATACAAAAATCACCCAGAGGGCTTGCTAAAACACGGATTGTTACTCTGCCCTGGGGTTTCTGATTCAGGGCTGGTGTTAGAATGGGCATTTCTAATAAGTTTCCAGGTGCTGCTGATGTTCCTGATCCAGGGACCACACTTTGAGAATCACTGCTCTGACCACTTGCATACTTCCCCTGAGGCTACAAGGCCTCCCAGCTCCACATTCACAGCACACTTGCCTGGGTAAATCTTATTCTGATCAGTTTCATTTCCTGGTCATGTCCTCAAAATCTCAGGCACAATGTGGTTGGGCCCCCAAGCTTCTTCCCCCTGGTGTCCTGGTCTTTTCACTGCAATGGCTCAAAGCAGAATAACTTCTCCACCTGCCACGTGGGGCAGTCAGGCCGGCTTCCTGGAAGAGGTGGACTAAACTCGAAGTACTGCTAAAGAGGAGTTAGGGGAGCAGGTGGCCAGAGACTGAAAGGTGGAGGCTGAGGCAGAGTAAGAACCTCCTAGTGGTTGGGGGTAACATGGCAGGGACTTGGAATTCTGCTCTAATGCCCCTCCACCCCCAACTCCCCACCCACTGAAAAACACACATAGTACAGGACTGGGAACAGGGAAAGGGGGACTGCAAAAGGCACCCAAATGAATGAGCCCTTTTGAGCTGGTATGGCTGGGGCTGGCCATGGTGGCTACAGAGTCCTTCAGATGTTGAGTCCTGCCTCAACAGAGGCAGGACAGGGCAGGAATATCCTCAGTAGCTGCCCTTCTTGCCTTGGTTTCTCCATCTGAGGAATGCATGTCCTGTGTCTGCTGTTTCCTTGACCTTCCCAAGCAGGATAATATATGGAAATTGCTTTGACCTCCTAAGAAAAGAGGGTCTCCAGGAATAGAAAGTTCAGCCACTAATCCTGTCCCCCCAGACTTCCCACTAATTCCTGCTTCCGATGTCAGCCTGGCAGGTTGAGTTTAGCAAGAGAAAGAACAACTTAGAGGGATGATGGTTTTTCTAATGGCCCCAGTTCTTCAAACATATCCACACACAATACCCGTGCATACATAGCCTGGTCATAGGCCCACCCTCATGCACAGCCCTTCCGTACTCTCACATACATGCCTCCCATGGAGCAGTCATAATTGTGGAGAATAATTAGAACTAACATTTGCACAGTGCCCTGCCATGGAGAGAACAGTTGCACTCTACACTTACGTTTAATCCTCACAACAACCAGAGAGGCAGGGATTATTGCTATTATTAACTGAGGCTCAGAGAGGTTAAGTGACTTGCCCAAGGTCACTCAGCTGGTAAATGATAGACATGGCTCCAAGTTGGGTCTCCTGGCTCCAAATATTATCTTCTTTCTGTTGTTTTATGTTCCTTCCTCCATGCAGTCACGCACATTCATTTGTTCATTTCTTCATTCATTTATTCATTCATCCATTCATTCACTTAATAAATACATATAGCTATGGGCCAGACTCTGTGAGAGGTGCTGGGTGCTTTATTGAATCTTCTCACCTAATCCTCACAACAGACTAAGGAGCCAGGCACTTTACTCATCCCCATTTTACAGAAGAGGAAATGAGAGCAGAGAAACTTAGGTGACAGATTGGGGTATGAGCCTGCAGTGTGACCTCAGAGCTCTGGCACCTGTGTTGTCCTGTGCCCACTTACTCTTACACCCACGGTCACAGCCACCCCTCCGCCTGTGCACTATCCGTGTGCACTTTTCCAGCCTCTACTACCCTAGGCAGGGGCTGGAGCAGCAAGGGATCTCCTCAGGCCCTGTGTATCAGAACCCCCAACCTATCCCTGTCACCCAGACATTTCAGCTGAACAGGCCCAGAAAATCAAGGATAGGATTTTCTCCAAAATGCCATTGGCATCTCTGGGGACAGAGTCACATTTTCCTACTGATTACACAACACCGTAGCATTTACAATAGTCACTCTGTCCATCAATATCAACCGGAGGCGGCAAGAAATGTGTATCTCCCACCCCCACCCATACCCATGCCGACTGAGGCTGAGAGCAGAGGCAGGATGCAGGGAAGAGGGGACATGACCCTGCCCTTCACAGAGACCAGGAGTGAAGGAGAGATTTACCCACTCAGGGGTGGCCTGGGGATTATTGTCATTTATGCCCATAGGCTTAAATTTAGAGTCTGATCCAGGCTTCGTACTCACCAGCTAAGTGACCTTGGGAAGTTCAGTTACTTCCTCTCTAGGGGCCTCAGTCTCTTGTGTGCAAGATGGGGACAATGACCCATCCTTGGAAGGGCTGCGTGTGCAAATAGGAGCAGGAAGGGGACCCTGTTTTGAACATAGTGTGAGCAAGAAGACTATCAGGCTGGTCTACTGAGCTGAGACACAGTCTGGGACCCCATCCTGTCCTCTCTTGGAAGGGCCAGCTGACTTCCAGATGGCGTTGCCTGGTGTCTCCTCTGCTCTACACCTGCAAGGAGAGTCTAAGTGTAGGCAGATAATGAAGGGGGTTGACATTTGTTTGTGCCAGGACTGTGCCAGTCAGGTTTGGAAGTCTAAGTTCAGAGACCTCTCTTCCCTTGACACTGAGCCAGTCGGGCAGGAAGTACATGAATCCATGACCTGATCCAGGCAACCCCGGGGAGCAGAGATGGGATAAAACTTCAAAGACTTGGGACAAGGGGCCCATGTCATGAGGATCATGTGTGTGCACATTTGCTTATCATGGTGGAAAGAACATGCGTTCCTGAGGCTTGGGTTTCTTTCCTCATTTATTTAGTAAATGTGTATGTATACTGAGTAAATGTATATTGAACACCCACTATGGGTTGGGGGACTGTTCCAGATGCTGGGGCTACAACTATGAACAAGATGGGCACAATGGTAAACCTCATAGAAGCTGGACTCTTCAAGCCAAGTTAAGGAGATAGACAATGTTCATGTAATAAAAAAAACAAAGCATAATATAATAATAACAACAACAACAATCCATGAATCCTAACTTTACTGTGCATCATTGGGCAACCCACTTAGCCTCTCTGAGCATGACTATTTACATTTGGGAGGTTACATAATGACTCCTACATCATAGTGCAATTCTGAGAGAATGTATATAAACTGAAAATATATTGCAAGCTGGAAAGCCTTGTGCTCATGTGCTGTGCGTAAACATGTGTGCTTGCCAGCACCCGTTTTCCTTGGCTCAGTGAACATAACACCTGTGGGACTCCGGAACTGGTCCCAAATTCCATAAAATCCACAACTCTTCCCATTAGAAATGTAGAGAGGAAACCATATGGCTCTGATATCCTGACTTTGGGTTTGGTTTTGCCTTGAGACAGCACATCTTGTGAGTTTCTCTGCAAGAGAAATAAGTTTGGAACTTATTTCCAAAGCCTCTTGTTCTAACAGGTTTCATTCTAAGAAGGGCAGAAGAGGATGGGCTGAACACCAAAATGCCCTCAACCTGGGGTAGGGCTGGCTTAGGTGAGGGGATGCAGGCTCAGCTCCAGATGGTGAATAAGAATAAGGGAGCAATGACAAAGCTGCCTCTCTGAGCACCATGGTCATTCTTCAAGTCCTCCTTCCTGCTCCTGGCTGAGTCAAACCCCTCACTGGAATCAAAGAGCTCAACCCCAGTGTCCAAGCACTGGCCCTATAGTGGCTCTCAGCACCAATCATCCATCCCAATCTAACTCTTGCCAACAGCACCCTGCCCAGCTCAGCCCAGACCAGCCAGACACATCTCAGACCTTCCAGCTCAACCAGTTCCAACCCACCCCAACCCCTCCCTCTTCATCCAGCCCAGCCAACCTTGCCCATCTCAACTCATTCCAACTCTCGCCACCTAGTTCCCTGGTGGGAGAGATTGGGGACTGGCTCAGTCAGTCTCTCTTCCTCTCTTCTCCTGCTGTGCCTTTTTATTCCACAGAGGTTGGAACGCTAAAAACTATTTCCCACACTGCCCTGTAGTTAGAGTTTTGATGCGATGTACATTTCGCCAAATGCCATGCACTCATGCAAGGCAATTCATTTAGAAGTGAATTAAATGGATGGGAAGACAAAGAATGAGACAGTCATTCACAACAATACTTGCAAAAACATGCAAAAGTAGAAAGAACCCTATGGCATACCATTATGTCTCCATCACCCAGCTTCAACAAGTATTAACATTTTCCCACTCTTGTGTTATCTGTCCAAAGAATTTCTTCATCACATTTTTCCCCCTGAAGCCAGAACCTGTCTGTGCTTTCATGCTGAGGTGTGCATTGAGCTGGTGTGGACAGAGGAACATGTTTCTGGAGCTAGAAGTTCAGCCGGCAGCTTCCTGATTTGGCAGCTGGCTTCCTGATGGTTGCAGAAGGAGCAGCTGCCTTGGTGGTCTGCTTCTGCAGCCCAGCTTTGGGAGTTGGTCCTGAAGATGCAGCCTGCAATCTGTTTCTTCAGCTCTCCAAGTATTCCTGCAAGCCTTTAAATACCTGTTCATACATTTATTTCAGCTTAAACCACCCAGAGTGGATTCTGCCTCTGTCACTAAACCCTGGTGAATTCCCAACCTAACCTATCCTCGACTCAGCCTAACCTGCCCCAAACCAATCCACCCCAAGCCATTCCAACCCACCCAAGCTGGTTCGGTCCGGCCCTAACACTCATCAAGGTAGTCCAGCTGAACCCAGCCCCAGCCAGCCTTTCTCTGCTCAGCCCCTCTGAAGTCCATGCAGCTCACCCCAACCCAGCCTATGCCAACTCTCAATCCAACTCTACCTGCATGATTCCATCTGATAACTCCCAGTCCAGCCCATTCTACGTGAACTGAGCAGCGCAGCCCATTCAATTCCATACATATTTACTATCTTTTGTGAGCCACCGCAAGGGAACAAGGCAAACTTGAACTTCTCTACAAATGTAAGGCTACTTTTTTTTTTGTTTGTTTGTTAGCATTTTTCTGCCTCCCTCTTTTCTATTTCTCTCCTGCCAACCACACCCCCTGCCACAGGCCCTGCTTTCTTCTCCGTGTCCATTTCCTTTAGCCATGCAGTCCCCCAACAGTGTTCTCTGGGTGTCCAAGGCCCCCAGAGGAAGTCCTGCTCCATCCCAGTCTCCTCTACCTGGAGAGTACCTGCAGAACTGCCACTTTTGCAAAGCCTTCCCATTGTAGTAGGCAGACTGTCTGAACTTGTGACTATGATGAGACATCACTGTGATTACACTATATCGTGTGGTCCAGTGGATGATGTTATGATAGGGAGGTTATCCTGAATTAGCTGGGCCCCAATTGCAGGACCCCTTAAAGGCAGTGAGCCTTCTCCAGCTGGGGGCAGACGGGGAAGTGGGAGAGATGCAGCAAAGGATGCTAAAGATGTTGGAAGCTTGAGAAGTACCTGCCTCACAGTTGCTGGCTTAGAGAAAGGAGGAGAGTGTGCGAAGAGGGATGTCTATGCCCAACAGGATGTGACAGTCAGCAAAGAGGCAGGGACCTTGAGTCATAGCTATAAGGAACTGGGTTTTGCCAAGAACACGAATGAATTTGGATGTGCCTTCTTCCAGAGCTTCCCCGTAAGACCCCAGCAAGCTGACAACTTGATCTCAGCCTTGTGAGACCCTGATCATAGGACCCAGATGCACCCACCTGGATTTCTAGTCTACAGACTGGGAGAGAATAAATAGGTGTTGCTTTCAGTTGCTAAATTTGTGGTAGTTTGTTACATAGCAATAGAAAACTGATGTACATGTCTTATCCACCGTCTCTCAGAATCATCTTGATTTTTCCCCCTAATCAAGCCAATGAATTAATTATTGTAAAATTATTAATTATTAGAATAGTGGACACAAGTACACCTGGGTTCCGATCCTGGCTCAGTCTCTAGGCTTGTCAGAGGGACTGGACTCCAGTCAGCAGTAGGTGCTTCTACTACTACTTCTTCTACAGCAGTAGTGGTCCAGGTCCACTACTCAGTGAGCTCACTTTGGTAGCTTGATTGGCACCCATGATGAGAATGTTTACACCATAGAAATTGGCAAAAGCTACCAATCAGGCTGCATCCCATCCAAAGAACTGGTGTCAAACATTTACCAATACACTAATGTTTCTAGCTTTAGTAGACAGGGGAGATAAGATTCTTACCCCTTTCTGAGTCTCAGTTTCCTCCTTAGTCAAGTTTGAGCCACATTAGCTACCCTCTAAAGGCCTTTTTCTTTTCCATTAAAAAAAAAAAATGCTCAGCCCTGGCTAGAGGCAACAGTGGATAAGGCACCAGTGCCTGTGAACCCAAAGGTCACAGGTTCGATTCCCAGCCAGGGCACATAACCAGGTTGCAAGCCAGGTCTCCAGCTAGGTCCGTGGCTGCAGGCAGGTGAAAAGCAACCACACATTGATGTCTCTCTCCCTCTCTGCCTCTCTCCTTTCCCCTCTCTTTAAAAATAATAAAAATAAAATCTTTTTAAAAATTAAAAATAAATTAAAAAGTTCATGAGACACCAAGAGAAAGAGAGGAAGCACTGATGACAAAAATGACTTTTTGTAGTAATACTTAAACAATAAAATTAGTGCCCATGATAACCACATTTAGAAAGACATTTCTCAGTGCCAAGCACCATGCTATGTATTTCATCTCAGTCCTCTGTCCTATTTAAACTGTGCACATACCTTATTCAATCAGCCAGGGAACTACTTGGGGCAGAAAGCATTTCCCCTTGGATGATGGATATAGGTGGATATAACATTAAGCAATAAATGTAATTCTGGGCTCCCTAAATCTCTAAGTTACTTTGACTAAGGTACTTAACTCTGTTCTGTTTCCTGAGCTGTAAAATGGGAATAAGAATAATAGTTTCTACTTCTTAAGGTTATTGTAGTGAGTGAGAAAATCCATGTAAGATGTTTAAGATAGTGCTAGGCACAGAATAGCACTAAAGTTTAGACAGTATTATCCTGGTCTCTGTAGAGCCCACACAGACCTGGTCCATGGTAGGTGCCTAATAAATGTTGGTATATGGAAAGAAAAGATGATAAAGTAAAATACTCCATATTAATAATTGAACAACGCTTCCACATGTACTTAACCTCGGTCTTCCTCATTTACTTTTTCTTACTTATGGTCACTCAGCAAACTTTCTGGTGCCAGGCCCTGGCTCAATGCTCAGGAATGGGACAAAAGTTTAGCTCATGGGACAAAGGTTTAGTCTCGCTGGACTGGATGTCCAGCAAGAATGCTTACTAAGGAGGCTCCAAGGGCCACAAGCTTTGTCTTCACTGGTAGAGAGGGTGGCACCAGCTGAAGAGCTGGGGTGGCCAGCTCCTGGAACCATGCTGTGCTCCTGCTGCGACCGACCGGCTGCTGTCAACCCCAAGGAGGGATGGCCCTTCCTTTGCACCTTGGCTATGCTGCTTATGAGCTACATGGCTTTTTTTTTTATTGTGTGCACAGCTTCCTGCTAAACCCTGTTTTTCTGATCAGCAAAACTTAGGTGAACCATCTGCTATTTTGGGTTGGGTATGAGAGGAGAGGGTGGTGCTGGCATCCCACACATGGGAGTGCCACCAGTGTATACATTTCCTTCCTCTGGGCCACACTCTGAAGTAAGAAAAGAAAGCTGACTGACATTCGTTAGCCTGTGAGCTATGAAGCTGAATTGCTTGAGAATTGAATTCTTACAGTGAACTACTTGGCAGGTCCCCCATTTTACAGATAAACTGAGTCCCAGAGAGATGAAGAAACTTCCCAAGGTCTCCAAACTTCCCCATTGCATGTGTTGTGGGAGCAGGATACCTGTCAAGCTCTGGAGTCCAAGCTCTGTCCACAGTGTGTGGCCCCCGCGCAGGCTGGAAGGAGAGCCAC
The DNA here is from genome assembly GCA_004026585.1 of Noctilio leporinus. NCBI lineage: Eukaryota > Metazoa > Chordata > Mammalia > Chiroptera > Noctilionidae > Noctilio > Noctilio leporinus. The sequence continues at coordinate 352,486 of PVIW01000425.1, read as the reverse complement.
TAGGACCCTCAGGTTGGAGGAGGCCACCAGCTCTGCCCCACCCAGGCAGGCTCAGAGCAGGGAGGACAGGCCTGGCTGTGAGATTCAGCTAGTCCCACACAAATAAACCCAGGCAAGGGGCCTGGCCTAGGGTTCACTGGGGAAGGCTCTAGGGTAGGGCTTGAGTTTCATTTTTCCCTCAGCTCAGATGGGGAGTGACAGGGCTGGGGGCTGCCTGAAGTTCAAAGAGGATATGTGCCTCAGAGGTCACAGTTCAGCTGAAAAGTCATTCCCAGCCCCCTCAGCCGGGAAAAATGTGTTCAAGCTGTTCCCCGCTTCTGGCATTCTCTCATCTGTTCCCCTTTCTCTTCCCCCTCCCTCTAACTAAAGAGCAGAAGAAGGGGAAACTGGGACCCAGTGGGCCTAGCTCCAGCCCCTCTGCCTGCAGGAAGTCTACCCTGCACACTCCTGCCCCCACCAAGCTCTTCACTCCGGTCACTCTAATTTCAATGAGCACTTACTAGAGGCCAGGGTCTAGGCCAGGCACTGTCAGGGCTGGGAAGGAGAAACAGATGAGAACAGGTAACGTCAGTATGCGATGAGATCTTGTCGGAGGGGAAAGCAAGGCCTGCATTTCCCCGTGAGGGACTGGCAGGGCACCTAACACCTGTGACTCTGTCACACTCGTGCTGAGGGGCTGCCCTCCAGAACCAGAGCCCCTCCTGCAGCCCAGCGCACCACAGGCCGTCAGGGCCGCGGGCTGCACTTTGCGGAGACCCAGCCTGCCAGGGGTTAATCCCTGCTCTGACGCTAATTTAACGAATGAATGGAGGCAACTGCCTTTCCCTCTCTGAGCCCGTTTGCTCAGCTGCAACCTGAGAATCGTCAGGATCTTGAAGGAGACCAGAATTTATTACGGAACCCTCCAGGGGAGTGCGCACAGCATTTCCCTCGGCCGTAGGGACAGCCTGTTTTGAAAAGCACTTGAGGAGATTTCTGGTGTGGGGCAAGTTAGTCCCCCTACCCCGGCCTTATTTTCCCGATTTGTAACCAGCCGAGAAAAAGAACAGGTGTGATGATGGATGCGATACCACTGCCGAGCTGGGCATTTCCTGACCTTCATTAAATATTCACAGTGACAACTGTCTTTGTGAGGGTGGAGTTCATAGATGGAAAGGGCATCTCGCTGTGGTGGGGTGAGGTGGAGGCTGCGGGGGCTGCAGGGCTCTCCGCAGCGCCCAGGGGATTCCCGGCAAAGAATTACTCAGGCCTTCTGCTGAGGGCACCTGGGCAAATGTCATAGTCACACTTCAGCACAGCCACACCTGCTTCCATGCACCCAGCCCACGTGTGTCCTCAAGCTGCTAGCTACCCATGAACACGGTGTGAACACCCCACCTCGGCAGAGTCAGGGCTGAGAGGGGAAAGGGACTTGCCCCAGGGGACAGGGCAATGGTAAAACCCACTCTCACTGGGGTCCTGCGCCCCGAGCTGGCTGCTCCAGGTACCAGGCTGCCTGCTGGGGCCCAGTCAGCTGCGCAGAGGGAGAGGGTGCACACCCAGCACTCCCGCAACCCGGTGAGCGGGCCATGCGTTGGAGCGGAGCCGCGGCAGCAAAGGCGAGGCGCAGCCCAGCATCCACAGCCCAGCCTGGAGTGCGCAGGAGCCCAGCCGGGCAGCCCGGAGCCTGACAAGGGCGCCGGGGACGAGGCCCAGACACACCCCACAGCCACCGGCGTTCGGTTTGCCAGCGGAGCCACCTTCTTTCCTGTCGCCCCTGGGCGGCACTCGGCCTCGCTTACCTGGGCGCGCTGGCCGCCCGGGCCTGGGCCATTATGCGGGCGCATGGCCGGCCGCGCCGGGGCGCAGAGCAAACTTAACCTTCATTTGGGAGCGCCCAGCGGCCGGAGCTCGCGGCGAAGCCATCGATCGCTGCTAATGGCCTCGTCTAAATGCGGAGCCGTTGCCTCCGCCCCCCGGGTCAGGGCGCCCCCGCCCTCGCCCTGCGCTTGGTGCAAAATGGTGTTTACCAAAGTCAATATTAGCCGCGGCGCCCGCCCGGGGCACCAGGAGGCCCCGCTGGCCTCCCCATGCTAGGGCTGCATCAGGGCTGCCAAGGCCTCGTCCTTGGCGTCCCAACTGCTCCTGGCCCTAAGGAAGAAGAAGCCTGCGGGCCAGACCCCGGCGGGCTACCGAGGGTTGCCCGAGGCTCCGGGCAGCTTCTGCAGTGGGAGGACAGAACGGAGGTCTGGCTTAGGGGTACCTCGGGTTGACTCCTGGCTCCGCATCTCTCTATAAACCTGGGCAGGTACTTCACAAATCTGAGCCCTCAGGGCGGCAGTTTCTTTTTTGTTTGTTTGTTTGATTTGTTTGTTTTTAACGCGATTCCCAGCTCGTTGAAAGGATCATAGTAGACGTAGCGCAGAGCAGGTGCCCAGCACAGACAGACTAGGGCGTTTTGGAGAGCGGCTGCTCTAACGTGAGGTAGGGAGGAGTCTGCCCCCACCTAAGTCTCTCATTTCATCTGGTTTCTTCAGGGCAGGGTGGGGTCAGCGGCTCCCAGCATCAATTTGTCTTGGACACAGCACAGATCGTGGAAGGTTCTCCGTCTGAATCCTGGCCTCACCATGGGGGAACCTGAGAAGAATCCTTGACCTCTTGGATCCTGTACCTCCTTTCTGTAAACATGGCCAATGTAACTCCTGCTCTTCCAGATGAACGGATATCTGAGCTGGGAGCACTGCGGACCCCACGGCTCTCCGATGGCACCGGCAGGCAGAGGGCAACCTTCGTGGGAAGTGGGGAATGTGGTGACGCCCTGGGGTGCGGCTTCCCTGCTCCAGTTATGCCTTCCCAGGCTGCAGCCTTCAACGGCTTCTGTGGTATTATATTAAGCTCATTGGACAATAAAACCACCTCCCTGCCCGGGTCCCCTTTCATTCTTGCATTGTTGATCTTCAGAATGATAAGGAAAACATAGTAATTAGCAATTTCCTCTCTCCACTCTTTTCACTCTGTTCTCAGCAGAGAAAGGAACTTCCAAACAAGAGCCCTAGAGAAGACTCAGGGGGCGGTCCCAGGACTCCGGCCCGGAGCAGTCAAGAGGGACCAGTAACTCGAGTCCGCCATCTGGTGGCCATAGCTATGCTGAATGCCCTGTTCCTTGATTGGGAGGACGACGAGTCTTACTCCCCGGGAATTGAGACTCATGATTTGACATCTGAAGAGCCACAGACTACTTGAGTTACAAGATAGTATGCTCTTAGGCAGGATGAGATCATTTTAGGTCCTTGAAATATTGGGCGCGTACAACTTTGAGAACAGTAATAATAACTACCATTCCTTGAGAGCTTTCTCTGTGAGGGGAAACTATAGTGAATGCTTTTGGGGAGCTGTTTCTGTCATCCCTCTTCGCAACATCAGCACGTGCCTACTGTTTCCTCCCATTGCAATAGAAGGGAAAACTGAGATTCTTGGGAAACAATTTGTCCATCATCGTGCCACGGTAAGCAATAGGTTGAAATGTGAACACCAGGTCTTCAGACTCAGACCCTGGACCTGTGCTGTTAACCAACATACTTCACTATAGAATCTTAAGAGAGCGCAAGCTAAAATTTGAAAGCTTTAGTATTATAGAATTGTAGGGCATTAGCATCTTAGAATTAGAGAAGCTCAAACTTTTGGGATCATGGAATACTGGGAAGAGGGCATCTAGACTTGCAGGCTCAGGAGATGTGGATGGTTAGGACTGGGAGTGTCCTGGTGGGTCCCTCATTTTGCGCACAAGGTCAGCCAGGGTAGGCACCTAGCTGCATAGTGCAGGGCAGGGTGGGAAATCTCGGCTTCCTTTCTCCTGACCCAGCCTTCTTTCCGCTGTGGGTTTCTCAATCAAGGCTTTCCCAATCATGTTCTTTTATAGCCACCGCAATAAAGCTGTGGACTTTTGCTCCAGAACAGCACATAAAATACCCCATTATTTACCTCTTAACCTGAGCTTCTGTTTTACATCTTAAGTCTGACGCGTAAGCCTCATAAAAGGTAATCATCTAAGGCCTGTTCAAAGAGAAGTCATAAATTGGCCATTTAGCCCAATCAGTCTTTATTGCGCTCCTACAGGCACCCAACCAGTATAAGCCTGTGCCCCGTGGAGAGGATGGGGGAGCGTAAACCTCAGTCCTGGACTGTGAGCTGCTTACCTCTCCTCTGGGGAAGAGTGTAGAGGTGCTGAGTCAATCCAAGAAACATCAATATTGGAGGGGGCTATCACTCCGCTGTTAGATACAAAAGGGGGTGGGGATGTGGGAAAGGCCAGTGTGGTCTGTGAAAAAGTGAAAACAGAAGTGGGACCTTTTCCCCTCCTGATGATTAAGTTAGTTACTATGCACCAGATGTTGTGCTAAGTATGGAACGTGCATTATCACAAGGAAGCCTCCCGATTGTATGAGGGCGACATATGGGTGAACTCAGAGGGGTTAAGTCATTTACCCAAAGTCCTAGCCAGTACATTGATTTGAACATCAGTTTCTCCGACTTCAAACCTTTGCTTTCAGTGTCACACCTCTTTGGAGCTAGGCCTTCGGTGACCACAGTGGCTACTTTGAGAATGAAGGCCACGTGGGCTCTGTGGGTGTGGAGGCAGGAAGGCTACACCAAAACGCCGCACCTCCATGCAGGCTCACTCTGCTAACTCTGACCTCATTCCTAGCTTCAGTGTCCCCACGTTGGTCAAGAACATAGGTCTTTACCTAGGTCTGGCAACCCAGCTCCATCCTTAGGCTGTCTTGGCTGGGCCTGGGCAGCCCGGGCTCTGTGAGCCATCTCTCAGGAGAACGCCCCGTGAGGATCCTCCCCTGCAGTCTTCCCTCTCTCCCAACCACTTCTGACTCTCCCCAACTCCCCCAAATGTATATGAGAATCTAGGAAAGAGCCCTGCTGACCCTCCAACAGGGAAATGTGCCAGGGAGGGTCTTGTCACCACCTGACAGTGTCTGCTACAGGCTCTGCTTGTGATAGTGGGGACTTCTGTCCCTGAGGCTGTCCTATCCACCTCCCTCCTTAATTATTCTCCAATCCTCCTCCACCCTGGTTTCCCTAAATCTCAGCCCTCACTTCGGGGTCATTATCTAGTTTTCAGGTTAGGGTGCAAATTGCCTCACTGGTCTCCAGGCCTTCATGCTCCCCTAGTTTACCCTCCACGTGCAAATGTGGTCACTGCTCAGCTGAGAGCCCTCCAGGCCCCTCCTAGGGTTAAAGGCTCATCCTTCTCTACCTCTGTGGACCCTTTTAGGCTTCCTTCTCTTTGGTTCTTTTGATTACAGGGTGTAGCCTGGGTTAGAACGTTAGCCTCACTACTGCAGGCAGTATGCTTTTGGTCAAGTTACTCATCCCGTAAATCTACAAACGAGACATAATAATAGAACCTTCTGCATAAGAACCTGCATAAGGTTGCCACAAAGGCCTGGTAACCAAAACAAGTAAAGTACTTACAAGATTGCCTGGCACGTAGTAAGCCACAGGAACACACTCAGGGTCAGCTCTCATCATCAACTTACACTACAGTTTTTGTACATTAAACCACATGAGTTTAATTAAACTCACTGAGTTGTTTCACGATCTCTTGGAAAAGATTTTTAATAACTGAGGCAGGTTCAGAGTGGCCACACATTCTTTGCTCCTGCTTCTTCAAAGAGACGGGGTCTAAGTCCCTTTCCCTTAAGTATGGCATGACCTGTAACTGCTTTGCCCAATTGGGTATGGCACAAGCAACATTAGGCCAGTGCCAGACTGGCCTGTCTAGTTCTGCCTGGTCTCTGGGAGCCTTGACGCCCCCCCCCAACCCCCCATGTAATAAGTCTGACTGTCCTCTAGGAGGGATCACCCAGGAAGACACTGAGGCCTCCTGGCCAAGGCCCCGCTGAGTCTAGTCCTGCAGCCATCCCTACCAAGACTCTAGGCCTCAGCGCAAATGTGTCTTGGCCACCTACCTCAGCCTAGTCACTAGCTGGAAACCACTGGATGATCCCAGTCAGCCCTCTAGGGAGCAAAGAATTGCCCAGCATTAGGCAACTGAAACAGCGACCGAGGGGCATCTGGGCTTGCAGAGGAAGACCTGCTACTCCTGGTATTTAAAAATACATTATGAAACATCTTAAATATTTAAACATGATAAGTTTGAGCACATTGCTTCGCATAGCTTGAACTGCAGTTACAAATTTTGTAATATGCTCTTGAATCCTCCCAACTCATGAAACAGGTAAAATGTACATAAAATAGTTATTCAGATTTATGACTGCTGTCATTTATACTTATTCTGAAAGCATCAGCTCCATGGTTTAATTAATTTATTTACTATTACTATACCTACTTTTTTATACCTTCTTAGTTTCTTAGATACTTATTTTGATACCTAGCCGAAGTTGCAGTAACTTTCCAAATTGAAAAGTAATACTGACTCAGACCAGGACCTGAGTTACCAATCATTTGATTCTTGGTTGGGCTTTGAACAAGAGGAGCTGGTTGATAGACTGAGCTGCCTCTTTCTGGCTTAATCTACACTGGTTACATCAGTAACATTTGCATTCCCGGCCTTTCTTTCACACAGTATTCAGTTTTATTGCAACTTGGTGTCACTTCCCCAAATTTTATACATTGTAAGTCCTACTTGGTCGTGTTCCACAACCCATTGTCCCGTCATTGTGACATATGGATGTGGTCTGTGGGCATTATTTAGGACTTCTAGATAAGTTTTATTACCTTGTAATTAGTGAGGTCACGTAGAGGTTTAATAAGAGATGAGGGATTGGGTCTGCCTGTTTTTTGTGCACCCTGAGATATTCAGCTAATCCACCTGCCAGGTTATGGGCTCCACTGAGCTGAGGGTTGTCTCACCATGGGGTGTGTCTTCTACTTGTTTGCTAGCAAGACCAGTTGTTTGGGTTCTCAGCACAGGTCTTACCTTTTCTGTGACCTCTTGGCTTACTGGCTTACTCTTGGTGCCTTGTGACTTTCTGTCCTGTTCATGTAGGCAGAAAGAAAAACACATCAATGCTTTATCAGGACATACATTTACTAGAAAAAAACAAACAAACAAACAAAAAACCAAACCCATACCTAAATATTCTCCAACTTATTGAAATAATAAGAATAAATAGGTCTTATTGCACTCACCTTTTAATTACAACCTCCTTTTTGTATACTTTATATTGACTTCTTTTAGTGTCATGAATTCACAGCCTTTCATAAACTTACCTTGTTTTTATAAACTGTATTTCTTCCTCTCACCCTGTCTTCCTTCTTTCAGATGTTCACATGATCATGACTTTGCCAATGGAAGGCACCTGACACTGGCCTCTTGTCTTTTTAATGCTGCACGGATATCCTTCAAGGCAATCTTGTTCTCTAGCACCAGCAGGATGTCCCATAACCATTCAAGCTTTTCTTTTCCCCCCTCCAGGACATGGAACGACCTGTTCTTTGAAGCACACTGGCTCTTTTCAGTGGAGAGCGGTATTAGAGACAGGATAGGACACTAAGGGTGCAGGTTAGTCCTGGCGCTGGGGCGCTGGCTCTTCTGTTTGGGTTTTGAGTGATCCTGCCATGCAGAGAACAGAGGGGGTTGTGCTTCAGACCCCCAGTGTCCTGATGTGCTACTGGGTACCATCCTCCCCTCCACCTGATTGTCCCTTAGTTCCTCAAGAAAGGCAGAGGTTGTCTGTACCTTTTGCCTGGTTCAGGGACAATGGAGGGGCCATTCGGTAGAGAATAACATAATCCCTACTATCCGTGGTTTCCCTTGGAGCCCAAGTCTAAGCCCATCCTAAGATCACTTTCAAAGTACTCCCTGCCTCCCTGCCTGCCTGTCTCTGCAGGGGAGGGGCTGGCTCACACCCACCCATCCCTGCCCCTACCTAGGAAGATGTCTACCTCAGGATTCTGGACCAGCCACCAGAAGGCCTGATGAGAAGGAGTTTCCTCTCATTCCAAGTGTAGGGGCCACATACCAGTATCTGAGTGGATGGCTGCCTGGATGGTGGACAATAGGAATGTCCACTTCCCTATCCTTACTCATAAGGGTGAGGCTTAGTCCTAAGTGCTCCAATGACAAGGGCACCAGAAAGCAACAACTGAGGAACAATCAGCATGTTCCTCGCAGTCTGGGTATGCTTCATAGCCTGGGAGCACATCATAGCTGAGTTCGGTGTGAGCTACATCCATCCCAGTCCAGTGAATGGCTACCGCTAGTTCCACAAGCCTCAAGCCTGCACACCTTTCTAGGTTTTCAGCGTAGACAATGTGGGAAACTGTTAGTAAATAAGAATGCGTGCACACACAAGCACAGAGGAGCCTAACTCATCCAAAGCAAGAGGATATCGTTAACTTTTTTTGTTAGAAAAAGAATGAAAATCTATAGAAACAGCACTCACTTACAACCACATGTGAAAAGCTACCTGACCAAACACTTACTTCCAGCCACTTAGATGCTCCCTAGAAAGGAGTTAGGGGGTGCCTGCATTATAAGATGTCACTAAATGGCCAGTTCTTGTGTTTACCCAAAGGTAGAATCATACGTAGATTTAAAAAATGTAATGCATTCCTGTGACTTCAACTTCAGAAGTTACAAAAGGATACACAGTGGAAAGTTTCCTTTTCACCTGTGTCTCCAGCCACCGCCACCTGGCCACCTCTGTCCTGAGGTTCCAGAGATACTTTACATATTTGCACATGAGTGCACATACATGGTCTTTGCCCCACTCCTTTTAAAAACACGAACAAGAGCTCACTACACTGTTTTATACCTCACCTGTTTAACCTGAGACTGTATCTTGTAGATAATTCCACATCTTATAAAAACATGATTTTCCATCCCAGAGGATGTACTTCCTTTTCCAGGAATTATTTATTGTATGTTCTTTGCTCATTTTGGAGGGTGGTGGAGTGTTGATCGGGATCATATTTTGAAGGAAATGTACTTTTGTCTGTGATATGAGTAGAGTTAAAAATATTTTTCTTCCAGTTTATTATTGCTCAACACTATGTTATAAACATTTTTGCACAGGAACTTTAGAGTTTGTATAGTTCCAAAAAATTCTATTTATACTTCTATTGCGTATTTTTGCTATGAATAACATTTATGTTTTTGTATAGCAGCCAAACTTTTCAATTTCCTTCATTTGGGGCTTCTTTAGTTGTATCATATTTAGAAAGGCCATCCTTGTTCTGAGATTTTACAGTCATTTTCCTGTGACAGGGGTGCCAAAATCGTTTTCACCGGAGGCCACATCAGCCTTGTGGTTGCCTTCAAAGGGCCGAATGTAATTTTAGGGCTGCCTAACAGTTAAGCAGGCTGGGTAGAAGCACGGTGCTGGGCCGAAGGTGCCGGGTCAGATAAAACAAGGTAGAGGGCCCTCGGGCCTTGTGTTTGCTACCCATGTCCTGTGAAGTAAGCCAGTCAGAGAAAGACAAATATCCTAGGATTTAATAACAAAATAAATGAACAAACAAAATAGAAACAGACTCAGATACAGAGAACAGACTGACACTTGTAAAAGGGAAGGGGTTTGGGGCTGAATGAAAAAGGTAAAGGGATTAAACAAAAAAGAAGAAGAAGAGGAAGAGGAAGAGGAAGAAGAAGAAGAAGAAGAAGAAGAAGAAGAAGAAGAAGAAGAAGAAGGAGAAGGAGAAGGAGAAGGAGAAGGAGAAGGAGAAGGAGAAGGAGAAGAAGGAGAAGAAGGAGAAAATCTCTTAGACGCCGGCAGCAGCATAATGATTCTAAGAGGGAAAGGGGGTTGGGGAAGGTAGAAGAGGGTAAAGGAGGGATAAATGGTGACACAAAGAGGCTTGGCTTTGGGTGGTGAACATGCAACACAATATACAGATGATGTATTACAGAATTGTATGCCTGAAACTCACGTAATTTTATTTAACCAATGTCACCCCAATAAAGCCCATAAAAATAAAAGAGCTCAAACTACTGCTTCCTGCTCACAACCTCTGCACTACGTTCTACTCTAACATGGCGAAATTGTCCAGCCTGCAGAGACTGAGAGGGGCACCGAGTCTCTGACGGCTGTTTTCCAGAGGTATCCGGGAAAGGCCAGTAGCAGCTCTACACTTTCCAAGACTGAGTTCCTAACCAAGGTGAACATAGAACGGGCTGCTCTCACACAGAACGAGAAGGACCTGGTGTGCTTCACCGCATGATGCAGAAATTAGACATGGACTATGATGGGCAGCTTGAGTTCCAAGAATTACTTAATCTTATTGATGGCCTGGCAGTAGCTTGCCATGAGTCCTTTAGCCACTGCCAGAAGTACACCTGAGGAGCCCTTGCAACTGGCCTCCGGACCCACCCCTTTCCTTCCAGCTTCCCAGTCATCATCTCCTCACACACCACACGTACCCTGAGCCCAGCGTATCCACCGCCCCATGCATGCCCCTCCTGCTGGTAGTAACAAAACAGATTTTAAATATACATGCAAAATTAAAATAATTCTCCTTTAATGCTTCTTATAACACTTCTAGTTGCTACATTCAAATCTTTGACCCAGTGGAATTTATCCTGGGATAACAGCTTTCACCCTATTGTCTCCCAGGTCTATTGCTCCTCTAGTGCACCATGGTGCCTTCAATGGCCGCAATGTGCTGTGTCTCCTGCCACTGAACGCTCAGGAGAGACTGGCCAAGTCCATGGCCATGGGAAGACTGGCTTAAACCTGGTGGATCTCAGGGGACCTCGGAACCCTCTGTATATGGAGAATAAATAGTCCAGAAGACTTCACATCTCAGATAAGGAGTTTTCATAGACTTCAGATTACCATTTTTAGTTAGACTTATTCTATTTTTTCCATGTTTATTTACTTTATCAGATTATTCTGATAGTTTGGGGGTTTATTCTAGTGCTTTAGTATAAATTTAAAACCAAGCTTTTTTTAAAAAAGATTTTATTTATTATTTTCAGGGAGAGGGGAAGGGAGAGAAGCAGAGAGGGAGAGAAACATCAGCGTATGGCTGCCTTTCACCTGCCTCCCTCTGCCTGCTTACAGACCTGGCTGGAGATCTGGCTTGCAACCTGATTATGTGCCCTGGCTGGGAATCAAACTAGTGACTTTTGGGTTCGCAGGCCAGTGCCAACTCACTGAGCCACCAGCCAGGGCAAAGCCTGCATTTCTGAAGAAGGAGAAATGATGGTTGAAAATAAGTCAAAGACTTGCTTTCATTCACATGGTTTCTTCAGTGGTGCTACAAGTTTCTCTGGGAAAAGAACCCTGCATGGGGCCTTCAAAATTTTTGTTGCTCATGAACTCTTTGCAGTATGTAACATCAATTGAAATTACAGTGAATGTTGAGTAGAGAGACTGAGCTGGAGAAAGAAAGGGAAAGACAGTGAGATCAAATAAATGTAAGGGAAAGATTCCACTTTGAACCACATCCACAACTCTCCAGCATGCTGTAGTTTCCTATCTTAAAGTCTCCACTAGGTGCTTAAGTGTTGGAGAAATGCAGATGCCTCAGGGCCAGGAAACTGAGGCGTGAGGACTCAGAGATGTGCCCAGAACACAGGAGAGCCGGCCAAGACACAGTTGGGCTGGGCTGGGCTGGACAGCGGTCAAATGCGGAGGGTTGACCCATCTCACCAATGGACTCTAGGTGGCGCTGTGGCAGCAAAAGTTTTGGGCTGAGGAATTTTGGCAAAGCTGTCAGGACTCTGGGAGGGAGAAAAGAAGGGAGAGAAGCAAAAAAGAGGAAAAGTGGACTGGAAAGAAGAAAAGCAGGGAGAGGGTGAGAGTGAGAGAGAAGAGAAGAGGAGAAGAGGAGAGAAGAGAAGAGAAGAGAAGAGAAGAGAAGAGAAGAGAAGAGAAGAGCCTCAGCAAGACTGAGCTTGGTCTACAAGAGATGAATGAGGGTTGATTCATTCATTCAACAAACATTTACCAAGGTTCACCCTATGCCTGTTACTTTGGTAGATAATGGAGATAAAATGGTGAGCTGAGCAGCTTTATTCCCAAATCATGTTGCATATGAAAAATGAGAATGACCAACTTAATTAGCCCACACATGAGCAACTTTTGGCACACATGAAGTGGGCCCTGAAGAAAGTAATGAGGACCTAGGAAGGCCATGGTTAAGGTGGCAACCCGGTTTTAGAGGAAGGGGAAGATTGTCAGAGGCTATGCGTGGTGGAATGTGCTGGAGGTAAGATTTAAAGATAGCCAAGAGTAATGAAGGGAGAGGGGCGGGAAGAGGGCCATTCTGGCAGAGAGAACATGTGCAGAGGGCTATGGTGAGAAGAGATGGGACACTGAAAGGAGAATCAAGACCAAACCTGAGAGAGGGAGACGGAGCTGGAGAGAAAGCTGGAGAAGAGACAGGTCCTGTCCATACCGTGCCTTATTCATACCAGAGATTTTGGTCTTTGGTCTATGAACTTGGAAAGGATCTGAACGGTGTAATGCAAGGCAGAGGACATGCATTTTGGAGATCACTCTGGTTCAAGTGTGAAAATGGATTGAGGGGTTGAATAGATACAAGAAGATTTGTTGGAAGACTATGGAATAAAGAATTGAGCTGCTTCAGCTATGTATGGTTATAGAAATGGAGGGGAATGCTTGTGTTCACATATTGAGGGGTAAAGTTGCTAAAACATGGTCAACGAGTAATAGGATCCTACTTCTAGACTCCTGAGCCTGGCACCTGGAAGGATATTTGTGCCATTGTTGAAACTGTGAGTGAGTTTTGGAAGACCAGATTCGGGGAGGGGAATCATGAGTTTGATCTTGGATGTATTTGTATGGACAACTGTTCTCTCTTCCTGGATTCCCTGCATCCACTCATGAAATAGACACTCCCACACTTTCAGAAGAGTCAAGAAGAAGAGATTCCTCCTCTTCTGCCTCTTCCCTTTAGAAGGAAGAAAAGTGACCTATTTGTTAGTGAGGTTACAACAACCAGGTATGACTGCCACCTTGTCTTTCTTGTTGGACTCTGCCTGTCTACAGGAGTGGAAGGGTCAACTCTTCTCTTTAATATGGAGAGCACATGGGACAGGGTCCCACCTGCTTCTATAGGTTATCTGGAGGCTGGGCTCTCTTTGCGGTCAATGTCGTGGCTGTAAAGGTGGGATTCCACAGAATTGTGTTTGCGCAGCTGAGTGGATCACCCCAGGACTTGACTTGGAGTAAGTTTCAGGGAGGATTGTGGCTACAAATTCTAGCAGAATTTTCAATCTGGATTCACCAGTACTACAACTGTTATTTTTATCTGCACCTGAGTCATATGCTTGCCTTTCAGTTGGTTCAGAAAGGAAGAAAAGGGGTTGACCTGTTGCCTTGGAGACATCTAATAGATCTGAAATGTGGAGAATAGGCCTGGGCCAGAGAGATAAATGTGAGTTGCTAGCCAGGAGATCAGAATAGAGGAGAGGAGAGGCCCTTTGTCTGAGCACTGAGGAACTCCAGCATTCAAAGGCTGAAAAGGAGGGTGATCTTGCAAAGCAGACAAAACAGGATGAGTAGAAGGAAAGCCAGGGCAAAGTAGTGGCACTGAAGAGTGTTCAAGGAGGAGTGAGTGGCCAACAGGGGCACATGTCTGTTATTTTTAGTGACAGGCAGGCTATTGGTGACTTTAGCAACAGCCATATTTGGGGGGCTGATGGGGGCTGTATAAGCCAGATTGCAGTGGAGGGAGAGATTGTGGGAGGTGAAACAGAGTAGCTGGTGTAGACAGCTCTTCTGACAAGTTCGTGGGAGGTGTAGGTGTAGACACTTGTCATTCCTTTTGAATGCCCAGTAACTGCCTCACCTCCCTGCATTTGGAGAGTTCCCTACCTATGAATCTTGCCGAAAAGCAGAGTCTGCTTCCCACTAGATATAAGGGAGGTGCCAGATACTTGTCTACCCAGCTAGCCTTGAGCTGAGCTGAGCACAGGACAAGGCCTTGAAACCTGGAGTTAGAGAAGCGCAAGAGGAAGGGAACGGAGCAGTTTCCTGAGAGCAACGTTGGTTGTAAAAGGAAGAGCTCCTGGGTCCGCAAGGCCAGCAGGGCCAGCAGGGCCAGCAGGGCCAGCAGGGCTGGTGATGGTGGTGTGAGTGGGGCCATCATGGCACCGAAGGCAAGGCCAGTGGTTGCGGTGGTTAGAGAAGCACATCCAAACTGACCTCTCCGTCTTCCTGGCAACTCTGTAAACCAACAGAATATTTATCTATCTATCATCTATTTACCTATCTGTCATCCATCCATCATCCATCCATCTATATCACATCCACCTATTTATCTCCATCTTTCTATCTAGACATACTTAACTTTGAAAATCTACTTCAGGTATAGTTTAGGTACTTGAGGTACAGGTCAATGAATTTTGAAAATGTATATGCCTGGGTAACCACTATTCTAACCAAGATACAGAACATGGTAATCACCCAAAAGTGTTCCTTGTGCCACTTTGTGCTCCACCCCCTCAGGCCCCAAGGGATCATATTAGTGTCTATGTCTATAGATTAGTTTTATCTGTTCTAGAATTTTATATAAATTCAGTCAGTATTTTAGTGTCTGGCTTCTTTTGTTCAGCAGCATATTTTGCATAGACATCCATGTTGATGAATGTTTATTATTGCTGCTGAGTAGTGTCCTCCTTTATTTAACATACCACCGTGTGTTCATCCACTCCTCTGTTGGTGAATATTAACATTGTGCCCAGTGTTCGGCTACTATAAGTAAGGCTTCTATGGACACTTGCGTACAGGTCCTTTTATGGACATATTTCAAAATTTGTTTAATCAGTTCCACATTTTTTCTGTGCAGGTGGGAGGGAAGAGCTTCTGAAGTCCACGTGCAGGGATGCTTGAATGGGGGGCAAGGCAGCGCCTCAAGTCACACAAGGGGGAATAAGGAGAGGACAGGGGCAGGTGAGTATGTAAGTATGGTAGCTGGGAGTTGAGGGAGGTTTCATCCGAGGGCTTCACGAGGGCCTGGAAAGGTGCTTTACTTTAGATTCCTCCATGTCCTGAGGAGTATGTACTATTTGTCTGTGGGTCCACAGGGGGCAGCCGGGAACTGACACAGCATGCCTCTGAGATCTGGTAGACAGGTCAGTCCCTGAGTTGGGGCCTGGGGGTCAGGCCGCCGGATTGCCTGTAATTATGCACATCTTGTTAAAACATGCAACCCTAATTTCCCCACAAACAGAACTTTTCAACATTCACACCACAAATATTTTTGAGAGTGGGCCTGGAGCCAGTCAGTGGGGATGGAGCAGTCTGTGAATGTGCAGGGAAGGCCTGATTTTCGGGGGGCCTGCGCTCCAGTCGCAGTGCAGCTGGTGAGTGGAGACAGCAGGCACATACAGAAATCTGTAAGACAGTGCCAGGTGGCCAACAGTAGTGTAAAGGAAACTAATAGCGGATAAGGGATAGAGAGTGCCCCAGGCAATGTTTTATATGGGATGACCAGGGAAGGCCTTTGAGAAGGTGATATTTAAGGAGAAATGTGAAGAGGGTGAGAAGAAGTCAGGAAAGTATGGGGCAAGAACATTCTGGGCAGAAGGAACAGAAAGTGAGGTCTTAATGCTTAAGGTTAGATACTAGGGATGTTCAAGCAATGATAAGAGACCAGTATGGTTGGCATAGGGTAAGCAAGGAGAAGAGGGTAGGGGATGACATGAGAGAGGCACTGGGATGGAGAAGGGCCACCGCCAGCAATGGTGACTTCATTCTAAATCCCATGGGGAAACACTGGGTGTTCTGAGCAGGAGACTGTCAAGATCTAATTTGCATTTAAAAGGACCACCTGCTCTTATGGCATGTAGACTGGGGTTTGTAGCATCAGGGAGGCTGGAGAGATGGGGGTGGTCCAGCCCCAGGTAGGAGCAGCCGGGGGTGAGAGTGGCCCATTTCTGTATATATCTCAATGGTATCAGTAACAGGATGCAAAGGATGGAGAAGAGGAGAGGACAATCAAGATTGACTCATAGCACCTGCTCTGAGGGCCCAGGTTTTGATAGGGTAACTTGGAGATGTTTTCTGACATCCATGTGCAGAGGTCCTGGTTGCAGTGGGGTGTCAGGGTAGAGGCGGGGCTGGTGTGTAGCTTTGAGACTTATCACAGAGTATTGAGAGCCAGGCAACTGGCCAAGGTCACCAAGGGAGCATGTGGGGACAGGGAAGAGGCGCTGGACTGAGGAAGCTATTAAAAATAATCTGGCTAAAAGCCCTGGCTGGTAGCACAGTGGATAAGGTGCTGGCCTGCGAACCTAAAGGTCGCAGGTTCGAGTCCCCAGCCAGGGCACATAACCAGGTTGCAAACCAGGTCTCCAGTCATGTCTGTGGCTGGAGGCAGGTGAAAGGCAACCATACATTGATGTCTCTCTCCCTCTCTGCCTCTCTCCCTTCCCTTCTCTAAAAATAATGAAATAAAAAATCTTAAAAGAAAAATAATCTGGCTGCCTATAAATATGATTACGTAAGTCAAAGTGGTGAGAGCTGCAAATGGGCAGGTAACGCGTGTGCTGGGGGCATCTTGGGAGAAGGAGGATGCTGCCTGGCCATCCCAGCGGCGTCTCTGAGACCTGGAGTCAGGCTGGGGGCTGGCAGGGTTCGATCTGGACAGGGCAGAGGTCTAGGCTTCAAAAGGCAGGAGCTGGGGGCAGACTCTGGCTTAGAGTAGTTGAAAAAGCCCAGACGTAGAGCTTATTGGCCTTAATTCTCATTCTTGCATCCACTTGCTAGCTATGAGGCCCCAGGAAAGGTCCCTCATCTTCTCAAATCCCAGCATCTGTGTCTATAAAAGGGGGCCAGGAGCACTGACTTCTCAGTGCCATTGGTGGGGTGTGTGAGGTAATCACACCCAATACCCTGCATGGAAACACCAGGAAAACAAGGGCCCTAAGAGAGTGGGTATCAGTGGATGGTTGATACTGGCTTTTTCCATGTGATGACACAGCCCTGTCCAGACTCCAGAATCTGGGCTCTAATGGTCCATCCAGTTCAGGTGTATCCACACAACACCATCTCAGGCTTTTGGGAGTATTTTGGGAGTATTTGGGCCAATTTCTGGAATGCAAATGATAAATTATGCTCAGCTGACTATGTTGTTAACACATCATAAATAGACTGAATGGTTCGGAAGTTCCACATCAATGACTTCTGAGATGGGTCCCCCATGCCCCTTACAAACAAACTGGTAACAATGACCAGGACAATGAGGGCAGAATCCTGGGGAAGGTCTGGGTTGGATCCTTTTTCCCTGGGCCCTGCCTGAAGTGCTGCTTGAGTGCCCAGCTCCACTGGCCTTGTTTCCAAATACAACCTTCTGATTGAGATGGTTGGATTCAGTGAGGCACAAAGAAGATACAACTTCATCCCCTCCCCCCACCCCAATTTCTCCCATCAACTGAGTAGACGGTCCCTCCACATTCCTGGATGACCTCCTGCGTAGCTCCAATAGATTTCTTCGTCATTATCAGGAACTAAAAGTCTCCTTTTCCTGTACAAAAACCTCTCATCAAATCAAGATCAATCTAAATTTGCCATCAAATTCCACGCGTTTGCTTCCCCTCCCCAGTTCAGAGTAAGCCCTGTAACTCCTTCCCCTGGGTGGAGGCTGCTAACGACTTCTGCAACGTTGGTGGAGAAGTGAGAGGAAGGGACGAGGGACGCCAGCACTCTCACTGTGGCAGCTGTCCAAATGCTGGCACTTCTTCTGGTCGAGGACTTATGTGGGTTTGCTTTGCAGAGCCACTGAGTGTCTCCCTGAGGCAGCAAGGCCCTCTGTGGTTGGCATCTTCCAGCTCACTCACAGCTCCTGCACTGATGGTCCATTCCTCATTGCTTCATCTCCCTGAGCTTCCCCCAGCCTCAGCCTTCCCACAGGTCCTTGGTTGGGGAGGGGTGGCGTATAGGGAGCTGACCCAGCTTGGCTATCCCTCAGCAAGTCCTGCAGCGGTGGCCTGCCTTCCTTCTTCTGAATTAGGACACATTGTCTTTAGCTTTGGGGTCTCAGTTATGAGTGGCAGAAACTAGGAAAAGTTCCTACGTTGTGTTACACTTCAGTTCCTTTGTCTCAAATGCTCGACTTTTACCTTAAGTATAGAAACGTGGTTGAGTGAGCCGTTTCTGGAGTTTGACCTTGGTGGGTGACCACAAGCCACATGATCTAACATCTTGGAATCTCAGTTTTCTCAAGGTAAAATAGGGACAATTGTGTTTAGACTCAAGGATGTTGTGAAGGTTGCGTTGTTCTACATATGTTTGGTGGTACACAGCAAGCCCTCAATAAATGGAAGCAATTGCCTGTGCATTCCTGAAGAGTCCTCACTTCCTCCAAGCCAGACTGGTGTCCTGCTCTTGCCAATCCAGGGGTGGCTCCCTCCTGCTACTTGCCTGGCTTACCGTGCTCTTTTCGATTATAGCACTTAGCTTACCTTGAGCGTCATTACCTCATTTACATCTCACAGCCCATCCTGCAGGATAGATATTACTGTCATTCCCATGAATAGATAACAAAACTGAGACTCAGAGAGGTTGAGTCTCTTGGACAGGGTCAAATCACTTGAAAATAGCAGAAGTGGGATCTGACCCTGGCAGACAGATTTGGAATCAGATAGCTTCCAAAGCTTGCACGTGTTCTACCCCCTAGTTTTACTCCCCTAACCTGCTCTTAGTCCTGTCTCTTTGCTCTCTCTGCCAAGAGCTCTTCTGCACTCTATGGACAGAATAGAGCATCCCTTGGAGTGAAGTTACTTCCTGTTTGCTGCGAGCCCTGGAAGTGCATCCCCCACTGCTCCATGGAAGGATACTTCCTGTGTTTAGCAATAACCAATCCCCATGGCAGCTGCTTAGAGGTAACGTGGACCCCATCCGCTTCCTGTCTCCTATTATTTAAGCTACATAAAGTTGCATTTTCATGCAAAGCACCTAGTTAGCCTTGATTTAGCATCCACCTGATGTCCAACACTACGCTAGTCATGAAGGGGAAGGTATTTTCTGATCTTAAGCCTAGGGTCTATATTGAGAGCTAAGATATGTAGAGAAATTGCCAGCAATGCCAAGATGTGTGCGGTAGACACCTGTGAAGGGGGTGGCAAATTAGCACCCAAGGAGATCATAAGGGAAAGTAGTCTGGTGTCTGGGTGCATGGGAAGGTATGAGGCCTGGGAGACAGAGTCACAGGGGGCCTGGAAAATCTGGATCTCAGGCTATGCCTTGAAAGCCAGGTAGAATTCGGATAGGAGACGCTAAAGAGGACATGTTTGGTGGATTTGCAGCAAAGGGCAAGGAAGTGCCCAGGGAGGCAGAAACCCAGCATGGGTGCAGGAATGTGTTCTTCCAAAGGAGCCTCTCTTTTACAACCATGGGCCGCTGTGCTCCCTGCTTGGGGGAGTTTTATGACCCCATCCATCTGTTTGCAGTCAGCCTCAGGTTTGCTTTGAAATTCAAAAGCTGAAAGGGAAATGCTATATTGGAGCCAGAGCAGCAGACTGGGCAGCTGTCTCTGAGAAGGAGGGAGCGGCCTCATGGAGCATAACCACAGTAGGCAAGCACCCCTTCTCATTGGCCAGAGTGCCCGTGAGGCATGGGACCAGAGCGCTTGAAGGGGTGGTGGATGGTTACCCCTTCTCACAAGGCTTGGAGCCGGTAACCTGTGTGCCCACCAGTAGGCAGCCCAGGCGGGTGGGCGCCAAGGTCTAGCTTGGAGACGCAGGGGTCCTTCAGCCAGGATTTCATGCCTGATCCGGATCCATCCTGCCTGTGTTTGTTGCTCTTTCCTGCTCTGGCAGGCGCGCCCGGGCCCACTGCGAGAGTTGGCTCAGCCCTCCATGCCTCCTGAATTCCCTGGCCCAGCTACCATCTTCTGCATTCCTTAGGAGCCTCAGTATCCCAGAGAGACAAGATTTTTCCATCTTCTCAAATAAGAGACTTTTATCCACAGTCATTGATCAAATCTAAAATCCACAGTCTGAATTTCCAAGTCCTGCTTTAGACCACTAATGTCCATCAGCCCCACATCCCCTAACACCATCTCCTAGTTAATGTGCTTTGCCTGGCCCCACACCCCTTCTGTAGCATGTTTGTCTAAGTCCTCCTTGCCTGATATTACGTAGCGGCTGAAGGTCCGTACCTACCTCTTCAAGAAAATCCTCCTGGTGGCTCCGCTGTGCCCATCCTGTCCACACCCCACCCTCCCAAGGCTGTTCCTCCTGCCTCTGAATCCAAATGCTGCCTCAGCCTGTTTTCCACGCCACAACCTGCCACGTGCCCTGGATGTGCCTTTGGGCTTCTGTTTACAGACAGGTTCTGCTTGAATGTATTAGAAGAGTTTCTGCCATGGAGCTGGAGTTTCTCACCATGTCCTGGAGAAGCCAAGCAGCCAAGTGGCCCCTTTAAAAGGTAGGTTGCTGGGCTTAAGGCAAGAAGCAAGTTGGCAAGCTTTAGCATTTGATGCAAGCTAACTTTTTAGAGGGGGTGGTTTCAACGATTGGAAGCTGAGTTTTAAGAGGTTGGAGGGTAGAGAAAGACCATGACATTTCAGCCTTTCAAAGCTAGAGGGCTCTATGAAGATCATCTGCTTCAATCCCCACATTATTTTTTTTTCAAATGAGAAACTGAATCTCAGAAAGGAGATTTATCATCTCCGTGTTATTCATGAAGCCAGTGGCCAAGCAGGACTGGAACCAGTTTGGGGCTGTAGTTAGCATATATTCTTACACTGTTTGGGGTCTCTGAGTGAAAGTTGGAGGATTATGAAAATTCAAGGAACACGCTTCTTTATTTTTTTCAACAACAACAATCATGTGCATTGACGTTGACTTCACAGATACAAAGCACTTTTGATCAGTTGCCTTAGTTAATCACCATTACAACCCATAAAGGAAGTTAGCCTTATCCCCATTTTCCAGATGAGGCAGGTGAGACTGAGGGTTAAGTGACACACCCAAGGAAAGATAACCAGTAAGTGGTCAAAGAGAGTCTTGGGCCTCTTGCTGTTTGCAATATGT
Organism: Noctilio leporinus; assembly: GCA_004026585.1. Lineage (NCBI taxonomy): Eukaryota > Metazoa > Chordata > Mammalia > Chiroptera > Noctilionidae > Noctilio > Noctilio leporinus. The sequence goes on along the minus strand of PVIW01000425.1, from coordinate 331,521 downwards.
CTCATGACCTTCCTGTCACTCAAAAGGTTCTCCTCTCTTTTGGGGAATTATGAAGAAGAGGCTGAGATAGAAAATAGGATAAAAGGACCTTTGCTCCAGATCATGGGGCCTAGTACAATATCTCATGACTTTTTTATTTCTCATAATTGAGAAAAAACCTGTAGCACAGGGCCTCTCCACTCTTTCAGATCCAATGTCCCATTTCATTGCAAATATTTTGTAATCCTCCCTTTCTGGGCTGAAATGAAATTTATGGGTGCTATAAATTAATTTAAAATTATAAATTAATTTAATGCCCTAACTATAAGAAAGAAGAAATAAAAGAGGAAAATGGTGGTAAAACAGTATACAACTTTGTATGGTGGTGTGTTTGGGCATAACACTGACAGCTAACACAATGCAATCACCATGACAGTAACAGCAAAAATAAAATACAGCGGAATATACAGAGGGTTCGCTGCTCTAATGCCTTAAATATGTAAGTACTGTTGTTGGTAAGGTGGCTCTCAAAGTAGTGGTGAGCAGCTCTGATAAAGTTTGGTACAAAATAAAGTACATTCTTCCCTTGATGAACATGGCAATTGCATTCCTGTAAGATATACTGAAGCTTTGAAACAAACAAATAAACAAACAACATTTGTGCTTACATAAAATGGTTCTAGGCTCAGGTAATTATAAATGTTTTCCTCCTCTAATGAAAGTCTGGTAAAACATGCAAAAGTTGTGCAGCATGAGGGTTAATTCCTTCTGTGGAACTTTTTACATCCCTGACCCTTGATCATGCTTCCTTCCAACAATGTATAAGAGCCACTCCCTCCTTGGATTTTCAAAACACCCTGTGGGTGGTGGTCTTACCTCTATTGAAAAACATGGATTTGGAGATTTTCTCTTAGAAACTATGTATATAAGAGGGAAGGCTCAGACCTGTGCTGTACCCAGCAGAACAACATTTACTACTAGTCTTGGACAATGCTCAGTCTTTAGACATATAGTTAATGAGCTAGGAATTAGTCACATGTCCTCTGTTTAAAGACTCAGGATGAAATGTGGAGTAAGGAGCCTGGTCTTTGCATACATGGGCTCAGATTTTCTTTTTAAAGAACGATAAGACATATCACACCCTCATATTCCCAATTACTATGCATGGATGAGAAAGCTGGACAGTGAATACGACTGATAGAGAAAAAAAGGATTCATTTGAAATATGGAGCTGGAGGAGAGCTCTATAGACACCCTGGACCCCCAGAAAGATACATGAATGCGTCCTAGAGCAAATTAAGCCTGGATCATGGCTGGAGGTGAAAAGGAAAAAACTGAACGTGCCCTACTTTAAGCACATCAGGATAAAGTAGGGTTCTTTGGAAAAGGCAATAATGCTGGGGAAAAATAGAAGGCAACAGGGAAACAGGAAGATCAAATATGAGCTGGATTGACGCCACAAAAGAAGCCACAGGCGTGAGTCTATAGGAGCTGAGAAGGGCTGCTTGTGCACAGAACAGTTGATGTCACTCATTCATAGGGTTCCCAGGAGTCAGCGCCAACTCCACAGCACGCTACACACACAAGACCTAAGGAATCCACAATCGAAGGCTGCCTACGTAGGAGACATACCTGGGTTTCAGAAGAGGTGTAAAATGTGAGCCTGGGGTGACTTTTACGAAGAGGTAGAATTAAACTAGGCTTTGGAGAACAGAAAGACATCTTTCAGGCAAAAATAGGGAGAATGGATAATTGGTTCTGGAGGAGAAAGTGGGGAGCTGACAGCTGGGGTCAGTAAATTGAGGGTCTGTGTAGAGAACCCCAAGTAGTTCTATGTGGCTGGAGCACGGGTTTGGGGGTTTGAAGAGGACAGGTGGCTGGAGATGGGCTGAGCCTGGGCAGCAGAACCAGGGGAAGGAAGGGAAGGAGGCGGCACATGTGCTTTCCATATTAGCTCTAACTCTCTGAGGAAGGTCCAGACCCTTCTGGGAACCATCACACATTGGTTCCTGCAGGCTTGGGGAACAAGGGAGGACTCAGTTCTCTGGTTGGGAGCTCAGTGCCAGGCACAGTAATTTTTTGTCAAATGAATGGATTTTGGGGGAACAAATCTACACATGCCCAGTGCTGAGCATGGGACTTGGCCCCTGGCCACTCAGGTCTGGGGAGGGGAAGGTTTTGGAAGCTGAGGGGAACCGGGCTCTCTGGTCCAACGCCCTGTGTCCAGGGGAGCCACAGAGAGCTAAGGCCAGAGGAGGTGCCTGTGAATGACGAAACCAGGGTCCCGTCCCAGGCTCACACGTGCCAAGTGGCCTTAGGACAGCTTCCTCTTGGTGGTCCCCTACTTGTTCCATGAGAGGCAGAGCCCCAGGGCTGGCCATATCCTCTCTAGCTCCCACATCAAGCCTCTCTCTTTAAGTCATTTGTTTGGAGCCTGAGGTCACAGCCTGGGCAGCACTACCCCCCACCCCCCTATTCCTCGGTGGCAGCTGCCCAGATGGTACCCTCCAAGTCCAAACTCCTGCAGAGATGGAGGGCAGGGGTGGATGGAGCTTCTAGTGTCTGTGCCTTTGGGTCCTGCTCTGGGGGGCACTCTAGAGGGAGTGGGGAAGGAGAACTCAGCAGTCACTTGTGGTTGGGGCTCTCCCAGCAGTGCTGCCCAGGCCTGCCCGCTCCCAACCATCATCATGGAGACAGTCCTGGGACCATGTGACTTCATTTATGGTGTCACTAAGACCAGGCCTGGCATGCGGTGGAGGGAGGCTAGGCTCCTTCCTCCTCCTCCTCCTCCTCCTCCTCCTCCTCCTCATCATCATCATCATCATCACCACTGCAAAAGACTCGGAGCACCTGACTTCTGCAAAACACAGGCACACCCTCTTCATCCTAAGTCCTCATGGCACTCTGTAGGGTTGGGCTATTCCCTTCTGTTTTGCTGATGGGAACACTGAGATGCCGTGGGAGGAAGAGATGGGGTTCTCATATCAGACTTTTACACCCCACCATGCCATGCCATTCAAAAGCTGCCTGTGACTCCCTGCTGCCCACAGGGCCAACTCCAGGGCTTCAGCCTAGGCAGCTGGCAGGTCATAGCCCTTGCACCTGACTGCAGCCCACTACCAGAGCCCAGCTTCCTGCCCCAACCTTCCCTGCACCCTTTGGATCAAGGTCAGTCAGGTCTCCAAGGACACACTGTTGAGACAGTGTGACAGTCCAGCCTTCAAACTGTGAAAAAGGCCTTCCAGAGCCAGGCTCACCCTTATTTGTCACCTCTTCTCTTCCTGCCCAAGTCCAGGGCAGCCAGGGTGATTTGCAAAATCACAGAGCCATCATATACTATATTGCTGGCATGGTTTGACTTTTATTAATAGCTTGCAGATATTGCTCTCAGCACCATGCATGGGTAACTTCATGTAATCTCAGGGTGACTGGGAATAGAGAACTCAAGTGACAAGGTCACACAGTTGATCTCAGGGGGCTGCTATTGCCTTCCTGATAAGATACCAACTTCTGCATGTGGAGAGCAAAGAGGTCCAGGCCTGTCCCTGCCCACTGGAGCAGCCACATTGCCCTGGCCTGGAGGGCAGCACTATGCATGATGAAGCACTTGCAGACCTCCAGCCACGTGGCTGGTTCACAACTCCTCACCTGCGCAGTAACCACCAACACGTGTGCTGGACCTTGGCTTCCAGAGTTTTACATTCACTATCTCATCAAAACCTCGTTGCAGGAGAAGGGGGATGGATGTAATAAAACAACAATAAAATAAAATTAAAAACAAACAAACAATCAAACAAAACAAAAAACCTCATTGCAATCTGTACCAGAAGTGTTTTTATTATTTTATTTTTTAAAGGATTTTATTCATTATTTTTTTTATTTTTTAAAAATTTTATTGTTGTTGTATTACATCCATCCCCTTTTTGTTCCCCTCTGTCCCCCTCCCCACCCATTCATTATTTTTAGAGAGAAGGGCAGGGAGGGAGAAAAGGGAGAGAAACATCAATGTATGGTTGCCTTTCACCTGTCAGCAGCTATAGACCTGGCTTGAGACCTGGCTTGCAATCTGGTTATGTGCCCTGACTAGGAATTGAACCAGCCACCTTCTGGTTCGCAGGCCCACACCAATCCACTTAGCCACGCCAGCCAGGGCAGAAGTATTTTTATTAACCCCATTACAGAGATGAGGGAAATGAAGCTAAGGCCCCAGGCCCCCTGACTACCAGCCTATAACCTAGCTGAGATGGGAGAACCTCTCTGGGAAGGGACGATGGGGGAGGGATTACTCTACCAAATTTGGGGAGCCAGGTAGGCCTTGGAAGCAACTCATGTTTTCAAGATTCCCTGGGAAGAGGACACCGCTCACTCCCAGACCTGTCTCCAGGGGCCCATGCGTCTCAGTGAATCTGTGCGGAGACCTTCTTGCTGTGCACAGATGCTGCTGTGTTCTGACTCCCCTTAGACCTGACCCCTCCACCTTGACCCTCTCTTGTCCGTGTTTTTCTTTCTTCCCACTTAGGTATCTTCTGACTGTTCCCTTGCATTCTTTTCTTTATCCCTCTTTAGAACAGTCTGTCTTTCACCCTCTGTCTCTCTTTCTGCTGATCCCTTTCATTTTCCCTGGATACCCACTCCATCTTTCTGTGTGTTCTTCTTTCTCTTCCACCTGCCTCCCTCTCCCCAACCTCCATGTTACCTTCCCGTTCAGCTCCTCGCACCCTTCCAGAGTCTCAAGAAGGAGGAGGGGGTGGGAACTAGGAAGGAACCTTTTGGGAAGCTGGGGAGTCGCCAATCCTTGCCTGGGGACTTATGTCTTCGGGCTGGAAATTTTATCATCCCTCTTTTGTGACTGATCTGGGAGGAAGAAATGGGAAATACAAAAAAGAAAACACAGGAACTGTTTTTGCAAGCCCAGAACTGACATAAAACGGGGTATTATGAATATTTTCTGCAAATAATTTCTTTTTACGATGCTGTAACAGTGGTCAGCCCAGTCTGGCTGACTTGCTGGCTGTAGTGAGCCAGAGCTAGAGGTCCCCATCCCCACCCTACCCAGCCTGGATCCTGCCACTCAGCCAGGCCAGGGTGGGGCAGCCCTAGAAGGTAGTGAGGTCAGAGGGCTTCCTGCACTCTGTGATCTCTGGAGCTTCCGTGTTCCTTAGCTCCTGGAAACTCAAGGCTGGCAGGTATTAGCCTGTGATCTCTGCCCACCTGCAGCTCAGATGGCCAGCACGTTCCTGCTCCAACACACCTGATTAAGATCATCTTGGACACGCAGCTCCATAGCTGGGTTCCAAACCCGCCCGGAGTTCATGATTCCCCTAGGACTGGCACTCTTGCGATCCGTTTATCCTTTTGTTGAACTTGACACCTCTGCTTCACCCCCACTGTGAGCGTGGCCATGAAAATCAGCCCTTTCCAGGGTCACCCCTTGTTCCAAATGATCGCAAGCCACGGAGATTTATTGTTATCCCAGAGAGCAGCTGGAGGGAGGCCTCCCGGACCGGGAAAATGACGGCCAACTGCAGGTTGTTCACACCTCCCTCCGCTCCCCTCCATCTTCCTGGCTTCTCACTTCTTTCTTTCTCTTGCCCTCTACCTGCCCTCCACCTCCTCTGAGGAGGAAGAAGGTGATTTTTCGTGGTACCTCAAGCCCCCACACAAGGATGTTGCTCATTTTCAAAGGAATTTTAATGAATACAATTTGTCCTACCTGTTTTCATGCAAATAAGGAGACTGGGGTCCAGAGAGAGGCAGAGGGCACAGAGGTGCGGGACATCAAGGGGAGAGAGACAAAGACAGAGGGAGACAGAGATGGGCGGCCAGCCAGCCTCTGCCTGGGGGAGGGTCCCATCCTGCATTGAGAGTCCTCCTGTCACACGCCCCCCATGTTGGAGAACTCACAGCTTCCTCAGCAGCATGTCCCGGTCTGGGAAGCTCTTCCCCACCTCCCTATGGGGGAACCCATAGGCCCTACTCAGAGCTTTGTAGCTATGCAGGGAAGCCTCTGGTCAGGGGCAGCCACACAGAGATTTGGGGCTGAGATGGGGGTGCCCCTGAATCTAATGGTCTCATGATGTCAGATAGGGCATCCGCTTTCTCGCCAGACGAGCACCTCAGCAGGAGCCAGCTCAGAGCTCAGGGCTGCGGCTGGCCCGGGGCCTCCCAGGTCAGCAGGTGCAGGTCAAGCCTACTAGGCACAGAGGCACCAACACTGAGTCTCTCTTCTTGTCCCCTCTGCCATATGCAGAACGGTGTGTCGGGGCCCTGAGGAGTCTCTGGTCTCCTTGGCCACTCATTCCACCATGTCTGAAACCCTGTTCCTGGGCCATAGCTTCTCCAGTGGGCACTTAAACCGAGGACGTCTTACCCCCAAAGAAGGCCCAGCTCTCCCTCTCCCACTGAGCTTGCAGATGGGTGGGTGACAGAAGTCGCCTTTCCTGAGAGCAGCTGGTGTGTGAGGGGCAGAGAACACAGGGTCATAGGCCTCAGCTGGAGTCTTCATTCCATTGCTGTCAGGCCTGAGGACCATCATGACTGGGCTCCCTGCAGCTCTCTTTGTCAGGTAGGTGGGTGGGACAAAGGTCTGGGCAGGCTTCAGGACATGGGAGAGGCTTGTTGCTTTGGTCCTCAGATGGGTCCTGACTACACCCACCTGGTCTGTGAAATGGGGATGTGGATGCTTCCCTGGTCACCTCACAGGACAGCACAGCACAGCTGAGTTAAAGCTAAGACACTGGGTTTGGAGCTTGACTACTCAGATTCCAGTCTTGGCTCCAGCACTTACAGGCTGTGTGAGTGGGTCAAGTTACTGAACCTCCCTGTGTCTCCATTAAGTTAACCGTAAAATAGAGACAGGAAGAGCAGGTGTGAGGATATAGCTACTTAAGGCATGCACGCTTAGCACGTTGTCTGGTACATAACAAATGCTCAGTAAATGTTAGCTTCCAGCGGCATTATTAGCTTTATCTGAGGGATGGGCCCACACAGCCCACATTACTCTTGGAAGGAGTCGGCAAGAACCCTCTAATAGGCCAATGACCTCTGGTGAAGGCTCTGGGGTTTCCGAATACAGAAGCCTCTCCCACTCTAAACTCATGACCTTTCCCCTCTCCCCCCAAGTCCCATGGAGGGGGACCGTCACTGGGGTTCTCAGAGATGCTGATGTCCCCCTTATTAGTGTTTAAAAGCAGGGGAGGTGTGAGGTCATTTTTGTGGTTTATAGAGCTCACTTAGGCTGCGGAGGGGACAATGGGTCAGAGGGGACATAGCTGTAGGTGGCAGTAGTTCAGAGGAAGATGAGGTCTGGGCTGGAGCAATGGGGATGGAGAGAGGAGACAGGACAAATAATGAAGTACCAGTAAGTCTTGGGGAGTAAGGGAGTGAGAGAAAGAAAGGCCCTGAGGGTGAACCCTAGGTTTGAGGTCTGTGGCTCAGGGGATCCACTCCTTCCTAGGGCTGTGGGCAGCTCATTCTGGCTGGAGAGAATTCCCTGGACCCCACTCAACATGAGGCCTCTGGAGCCATTGGATTCCTGACCAAACCAGCCCCTCCCAGAACCGGCCTGAGCCTCTGCATGGGAAATGGGCCCACCCCCACTCCTCCAGACAAAGGCAGTGTCCCCAAATGTTCTCTTGGCCATCAGCACACCGAGACACCATCCCGTTGAATTCATAATGTCTTTTATTAATATATTATGCTACAAAAATATTTTTGGCAAAATAACATTAATAGCATCTTTCTTTGTCTTCTAATATATTCTTAAAGAACTCTTCATGAAAATTCACAGAGGTGAGGGAAAGAGGAGGCTGAAGGAACAGCATTGCGAATACTTTCAAATACATTAAGATCGGAAGCATGTGTCACACAGTGAGAGTCAGGTGGGGACCTCCTGCGATCTCTCAAAGGCCCAGAAATGGGGCAAAAGCTCTGCTTCTTCTGTTCTGGGTTAGAACCTCCCTTGGCCAAGAGCCAGGCTCTGCCACCCAAGCTCAGGGGGCCCAAGATATCTGAAAGCCCCAGCAGAAACTCCTTAGACTCAGGTCCCATTAAAAGCCTGCATTCCCCCTAGTGGGACTCGGGGTGGAGAGGCCCTTTGAAACGTGCTCCTCTGTCACCTCTCCTACTTGCCACATGCTCCCAATCCCATGGTGGCCTGGTCTGTGGGTCCCGGGAGAAAAGCTGAGCACTGACCCCAGGGAGGGTGGCACATCACCTTTGTGGAGCCCCAAGTGGCACGCAGCATTTTCCCACCCCTTCAGAGCACCCCAGGGAGAAAATAAAGTCTCCATTTGACAGATGGTGAAACAGAGGCTCCGAGAGGGGCAGGGACTTGACCAAGGTCACCCAGCAAAGCGAAGGAGTCCAGAGTATCTCTGGAAAGGAAATGCTACAGTCAGAGGAAGTGCAGGGGAAGCTCCTGGGACAGCGCCAGGTAAGACTCCATTGGCTCTCATGACTCCTCAGTTCCCTCCCCCAGGGGCGGGGACAGGGAGGTAATGACCTCTGAGCTAGAACCAGGGCTCTGGGTTCCACTACCACCCTCCCCCACAGCCTAGAAGTCCCCCTATCCTAGGGCAGCTGGCCAGCCTACCGTTCACGTCTGGCCCTGCTGGGCTGCTGAAGAACCATGGTGTGAGGCTGGATTCGTTCCTGAACCTTATTGGTTTAGATAGCCAGCTGGGTGATTTTTTTTTTTTTTTTTTGGCTGTTTAGATGAATAATTAAAAAAAAAAAATAACAATGTTCAAAGAACCCTAGCCTTACAGAGGCAGGGGGACTCTCGATGTCACCTACCCTAGTCCTTTGCCAATACTTCAACTCTACCATATCTCTAGCCAGTGGGCCTACCGCCCCTGCTCACACACCTCCCCTGACAGGAAAGTTACCACCTGCAGGGGCACCCATCCATCCTTAGACAACTTTGGCTTTGTAGAACTATTCCACCAGCAAAGCTAATTCTGCCTCTCTCCTTCCTCCCTTTCTCTATCCTTTCCTTTCTATAGAGCTATTGAGTGCTGTCTTTGTGCCAGATGTGGATACAAAGGTGTATTCATATGACTCTTGCCATTGAGGAGCTTTCAGTCCAATTGGAGAGTAGATGTGCAATTAGCCAGTCTCGGGGGTATTGTAACAGATGCTAAGAAAGCACAAAGAAATCATAGGAGGCTGCCTGGAGAAGGTGGCATCTGAGTTGATCCTCAACAAGTGAGCAGTTAGAGGTAAGAGAAGAAGGAAGTTTCCAGGCCTAGGAAGCAGCATGTGTGAAACATCCTGTCTATTTCTAGAAATAACAAAAGAAGTTCAATCTGGTTAGGGACAGGGTGGGAGCGATGAGTAATGCGGCTGGCAAGGTCAGGAGGGCCAGATCACAGAGTCTAGAATGCCAGGCTGAGGACTTCCGTTCTTATCCCATGGCCACTGAAACACTATCGCCAGCTCCAAATCTGTTCTCTGCCACACAGGATACCACCAAAGCTTTAATTACCAGGTAGAACTTCTCTTGTCCTTTAAGGTATTTTTCATAAGCTTTCCTTTTGTTGTAGGACCTTTCCTAGGGATCTGTTGTGACAATGGCACCAGACTGGAGACTGGGCAGGTGGGACAAAGGTCCTGAGCCTCTAGGTTTGTCCAAGTCTGGTTGAAGCCAGGAAGTGGATGACAGAGCATTCAGCATGAGGAAAATTTGCTAATGGCCTTTCAGAGCAACGGCAAACTGCTGGTGTGTCAGAATAGCCTAGGGGAAGACCAGAAGGCATGGCCATGCTGACCAGCCCCAGAAAGCTCCTTGGTCATTTAGTCAGGATTCCTGAGAGACCACGGACCTACAGCCACCATTAACCTTCTGCCTAACTTTAGGCAAGGTCACTGAGCCTACTGGGTCTCAGTCCATCCATCTTCTCTGCCTGCCTCAAGGTCCAGTGCAACAGTCTTGAGAAGTGTACACAATGTTCTCAGAACAACAGATATTTTAGGAGGCTGAGCACATAGAACATGCTGGAAAAAATGTCAGCGGTGGTGGTAAGATCAATTCCAAGTGTGTGAGTGGCTGTTGATGGAATGGGGCTCTCTGGACCCGGATGAGAGAATTCACGCACTCCAGCCATTCAGATGTCTGTACACGTGCCTCAGGTCTTCTGGGATGTAAGCAACAAGGTCAGTTCATTTCAGACCCTGGCCAGTGGGGTGGTCCTAGGAGATCAGTAAACTTAGGCTGCAGAGGTCTGACTGACCCGCATTGGCTCTGGTTGTTCCGTTGGCACTTGTCCACCTAATCAGTTAGCCCATCCATCTTTCTTTAGATGCTTGAGTGCTTATTTGAGGGAGAATTTGGAATCCCCGAGTCTGCCCAGAGGAGGAATCTGGGGAAGACTAGGGCTGAATCTGTCTGATCGGGTGGTTGGACAAGGTAACCTCTAGGAATCTAGGACTGTACTGCTTTGTCCCTCTCAATGCACAGTTTCTCTAGGTCAGGAAAGGTGGCTAGATTGGGGCCCAGCATGGAGACTGGCACTGTGTGTGTTTGATAATCACACATTGCATTCATTTACCGCTTTGGCCCCGTGCCTGGCACAGATCTGGGCACGCAGTCAGGTGCCTGGCCTGTTTACCCAAATGCTTCATCTTTAATTAACCTCAAGTTCCATCTCAATACATTGCATGCCACACTCTGCCCTGAACACAGGGAAATCTGGCCTGTGTGTTTCTAATTCCTTTACACTTATCTCATTCAAATAGTGCTCTGCACGATGTGTTTGATGTCCCCCAGGCCTTCTGAGCCTGCTTTATAAGTCAGCTAAGCCCCTTCCCGCTCAGAAATAGGAAGTCACGCTTCTGCCAAGGATAAATCCTGGCTGGGGTCAAGTTCAGTTTACAGCATGGTGCCCGTGGGGCTGGCTGGACACTCTGAAGTGGAGCTCAGGGCTCCTGCCAGGTCTCAAGCTCAAACACATCCATCCGGGGCTGAGGGGAAAAGAATTCAGCTGCCTGCCAAGATGCCAGTGAGGCCTCTGGCCATCCAGTGAACTGCCCTGAATTCTACTACTGCAGAAGGGAAGATAGCTGCCCCACTGGGCAGATGGTACTGGGTTAATCAGTCAGTCACTGCCAGGCCCGCCGGGGAAGCTGCTAGAGAGCACTGGTCTGGGAGTCCGCAGACACCCAGCTGTGCAGCCTCGGGGAAATTCTGCTCCCCCTGGGTGCAGAACAATACTGTTGCAGGGATCGTTATCTGTCAGATTAGGGATGCTTTCTGCTCTCAGGTTCCAGGACCCTCTAATGGATGAGGTGCTAGTCCAGGGAGGGTTCAGGGCTGGAAGGAAGGTAGCCACACTAGGTCCTCCGCCTTCTTAGCCACCACTCTGGGGGCAGAGTAGCCAGGTCAGTCTCTCTGAGTCTTAGTGGCCTGACTGCCCCACTCTGGCTGCCTCCCAGCCTTCTCAGGCTTCCCACAGCTATCTCCTACCCCCTAACCTCTGCTTTGACAGAAAAGCCTCTCACTGGCTCCAAGGTAAGTCAGGGTATAGGACATGTGCTCACACAAAGAGGCTTCAGAGAGAGTGACCACAATGAGCAATGGTGGCCACAGAGCCTCTTAGGCTGGAGTAAGAAGCTTTTGCTGGCTCATCGGGGTGAGGCCTGCCTCCCTGGGAGCTTCCCTGTGTAGAGAGAACATGGCAGAATATGACACAGGAGACAAGCATCGCTTTAGAATCATATTGATCTGGGGCATGTTGTGGCTGGGTGACCTTGAGCAAGTCCCTTTACCTCTTTAGGGAACTCAGTTTTCTCATCTGTGAAATGGGGACAATTACATCTCATAGAATTGGTGTGAGGGCCAGGGATAAAGTGAGTGTGCAAAGTGCCTGCCATATGGAAGGCTTCGGACAAATGGCAGCTCTCGTTACAATCATTACCATGTGAGTTCTAGAGCTCCTGTCCCCGAATTGCCCTTCTGTGCCACTCCTGTCCTTCAGCCCAGCTCCTTCCCTTTGGCCATGACTTCAGTAGCATCTCCTGTAATCCAAGCTGGATTAATGCTATAAGAACAGAGGGGCCTGGACTCACACCCTGGATCTCCCCACTTGATGTGTGCCCTTGGGCAAATACCTTCCTCTCTTTGGGTCTCAGTTTAACCACCAGTCACATGGGGCTTGGAAACTGCCTCCTTCCAACCAACACCCCTCCTCCACCCCAGTGCTTTGGTCAAAACACTTACCAAGAACTCTGGAGGCCTGTTCACAGACACCCAAGGGTTTCAAAATAGCAGCATTCTTTTTCCGAAAGCACCTTCCCAGCCCTAGGATGCATCCAGGGGAGGGAAGGCCTGTCAGCGTTCACATCTCTCGCTCCCAAATCCAGCTTCACAAAAGCTAAGCTTGTCTGCCTGCCCCTCCCTCGCAGTTCCCCACCGTAGGAGAAGCCAAAGCCTGACCCTGGAGGGTTCCGCCTGCCTGTCCAGGAGGAGGCCAGTTCAAACCCACGGTCCACAGAGGTCCCAGGTGTACTGACCAACCTGGGTTCACCCCCTGGGGGCAGTGTTGGGGCTACTTAAGGGGTTATTAACATAGGCCACGTAAAAATAGTTTTATCAGTGGAATAAATACATTTTTCTTTTTTAATATGGACACATATTTTACAAAAGAACCCCATAGCACTATGGGAAATTAAGATCCTTCTACAAAAAAGAAGATGTAACTCGGGTACAATAAAGCTCTAGTGTTCTAACGGATCCCGTCTGGACTGCTCGCCTGTGAGGAGTCAGACACCCCTGGGGGTGGCGGCAGGGGTGGTGGGATGTGGCCACAGATCCTCCTGCGGTTTCTCTGGCTTCTCCGCTTGGGGCAGTCGAGGTCAGGAGGGCCCAAGGGAGCGCAGCAGGAAGGGGGCCCCCACGTGGGCAGCGATGATGGCAGGGAGGAGGCCCAGGGCCGGTTGTGATCCGGCAGGTGCTGCACTGCTGGCGGAGCCTGGCTCTTTCTGCTGCTGGAGCTGGTGGGGGAGCTGGAAGGGTGTCCTGGTGGTCCCGGAGCTGTGTGTGGGCTGCAGGGGCAGCGGGGGTAGGGACGCAGTGGTGCTGGGGGAGAAAACATATAAACTCTGAGTGATCGCTCTGTGGCCCCATCCTGGGCTGGGCCCTTAGGGTTCAGATCTGACTTTATTGGATCTATTTTCCCCCTCCTAGAATGGAGAAGAAAACAAGGGGCTCAGGTAGGGAAAGTGAGCAGCCCAGAGCCACGCAGCAGGCCGAGGAGCTCCTGAGGCTGTGCTCACCCTCCTATGCCAGGCTTTGGGGGCAGGCTAGGCACTAGGGCCACAGGGCTCAAGTGTGACCGTTCAAGAGAACTGGGTCCCGGGCAGAAAAAGTTAAAGTGTTATGGAGGGAGTTATCTGGGATCACAGTGGAGCCATCAGCCTTCACATGTATGACCATAAATGCCACGGCTCTCCTACTTCAAGGCTCCCCTTCCCCATCTGAAATAAACCGGAGACCAAACACACAACCCCTCCCCATCTCATTATCCTAGCTACCATTTATTGAGAGCATCTCTGGTTCTCTCAACAAACCTTCACAGTGGCTGGTATCACCCCCTTTACCAGATGAGAAAACTGAGGCTCAGAGAGGCTCCACGGTGACCAGGTGACAGAAGAAGCGGAGGCAGCACCCCCAACTAGGCAGGAGCCCTGACATCAGCATAGCCACAGGGACTTTAGTGAAAGGTGCAGTCCTTCACGGACTTGCAAAAACAGGAGCCAGTGTTGGAGGTCATGGTGAAGGATCCTGGCTCAGGAAAGCATATGGGACAGAGAGGGAGGGAGGGAGAGACAGAGGGACAGAGTGAGACGGAAAGAAAAGGACATCAATATGGAAGGAATTGACAGGCTGAGGCCAGCACTTGGTGCCACCGGCAAGTGGAGGGTAGGACAAGGGCCTGGCAGGGTGCAGAACCATGTCAACAGCTCAAGTCCTAGAAGAGAGATAGGAAATTATGAACAAAGAGAGGGACAGGGAATGGAGAAGGGAGGGGACAATGACAGAGACTTAACGAAGGCCACAGGGGCTGAAGGCTCCGGGATAGAGGAAAGGGCTGGGCCCTAGAAGCGATGGGCACATTCCCCCTGGGGAGCACCGGGCAGAGGGAGGCAGATGAATAGGCAGGCAGAGGATTCGACAGCCCCGCTACACCAGAGGGGCAGAGGGCACACAGGCAATTTAGTATGGGCCAGGAAGTCCTCCCTGAAGAGGTGACTCTGCAGTCACCTGAGAAGGCAGCAAGTCTAGTGTGCTCACAGCTGAGGGAGCTCCCAGAGGGACAGAGAAGTACTTAGGCCCATGTCCCCTCTGTGGGAAGCACTTAGCCTGCAGTAGCCTGTACTCTTCATTACAATACCATGAGTTAGGTTAGACTATTCTCCCATTTTACTTATGAAGAAACTGAGGCACAAAGGGGTTAAGTAACTTGCTCCAGGACACAGGGCAGGGGGCACACAGTAGGTGCTGGGTGGGAAGGAAGCTTGCCCATCTCTGGTGTCTGCACTGTGGGCAACCTCCTCCACATGAGACACTGCTCAGCTTTCCAGGGCTTCCCCTCCCTCCCAGACAGGTTGCTTGGTCTCTGGGTCTTCTGGGAGTCCTCCACACCTCCTAGTCTGACAAGTGTGGGTACAAGGTCCTGACAATTAGCCATAATCACTTGGGTAAGATCTGTCATCATCACCACCACAGCCTGGCCCCAACATCGCGTGGCTGGGTGCCTCTTCCAAAACCTCACCTAGGGGTGGGTGTGCAGGGGAGCCTAGGGTCACCAAGCACAGCCCTGCCTCCACATGGGCTGGGACCTCTGCTCTGGGACAAGGGTCCAGATGCTTGGTCACAGCGAAGTCCTCACTTCCTGCCTGGTTTCTTCCTCCCTATTCTGTTACTAGTGATGGTTGGACCACAAGATCCTGCTGATCCCTTGCATGAGGTTCTTCTCAACCTGGGGTCTATGCTCCTATGTTTTACGAATTTTCAAAGGACCAGGAGAAGAGGGAGCAGACCCTTGTCGGGCACAAAGGACAGAGGGAACTTGTTCCTGGACAGAGCGTGTTTGGAACAGGAGGGGACGGGGAAGACCAGATGGCTCGGAATGTCCCTTATACTCTGAGAAAGCCGGCCTGTTGTGCCTCCCATCCCATGCTTCAGGCCACCTGAGAGCTATCGCGGCCTGGTGCCCTCTGACCTCACCATTCCTGGCTTTCCTAACAGCACATGCTAACCCTCTCCAGTCATATCTAATGTCCTGTGGCCAGTTTCCTACTCCCTTCTGAGTGTTGACTCAATGTCCCCTCACCTACGGGCCCCTTTGCCTTACACCCCACCACGGCCACGTGAGAGAGTCCAAATTCCCATGAAAATTTGTACATTCTCACAGATGTCACACACACCTACATGGGCACACAAGGGTTGAATGATGCCAGGCGCATGGTGCTCCATGGTGTTGGCTATTTGTATCATCATTATTAGCAGGTTTGCATGCGACTCCCCCACTAATAACATCCTCCACTTATGGGGCACTTCTTACAGGCTGGCAGGCACTGTGCTTGATGCCAGCCACATGCTATTTATTATTCTTCCCATTTCCAAGGTGAGGAAACTGAGCCTGAAGGAGGTTAGGACCCAGATGTGTCCCAGGCAGTCTGGCAACCCGGCTTGAATGGGCCTGGCTGCCGACCTCACTGTGTGGTGGGTGAGCAAGTGCGTGATGGGGAGCCCAGGGGGGAAGCGTGTGCTTCCGGCCAAAGCCTTGAAAACCCGCGCCCAGCAGCACCATTGTCCCAGCCCCCTTCGCTCCCTTTCTTTTCTAATAAAAAGACCCCCATCCCTGCACACAACACAGAGGTCCATGGAAGTTCCTCCCAGCCGCTGCTCCATCCTTTCAGCCCGAGCAGCAGGATGGCAAGGAGGACTGGCCTCAGCAGAGCCAGGGTGCCTCTTACAGTGCCTGGAGCAGGGCAATCGGGGCTCAGGACAGCCGCAGCCAGCCCCACAGGCTGTCAGAAAGGGGCGCAAGTAGGAGATATGGAAACTGTGTCTTACAAGGCGCCTGAAGGCATTTGCTTTTACACTTTGAAAACCAAAGATGCAACCCCTACCACCCCCCTTGGAGCCTGAGTGGGGTTTATTGCTTGGAAGGAGTCCCAGGGAAATGGGGGGAGGTGGTAGGTGGGGGCAGAAAGCCCCTCCAAATGTCCCACCTCCCTAGCTTGCAAAGTCCCCCAGTCCGGATCCCCCCTCAACCCTCCCCATCCTGACCCATGCTGGGAAAACTGTCTCATGGCAAAGTGGCCTCAAAGCCAAACCAAACACTCTGAGTGTTCCCAGGCTCCGCAGACGGCTGGCACCAAGGGGCCCAGTCTGCTTTGAGCTGGTGGGGCCTCTTGCGTGGGGAAGGACCCCTCTGCCCAAGGGGGAGGCAGAGTCCCCATCTAGCTTGCCCTATGTTCCTGCTTGCTATGGTGACTTTGAGCCAGTCCTGTCCTCTTGGCCTTTGTTTCCCCACATGTACAATGAAGGAGCAGGAATGACTCATGGACTTTAAAATGTTTTCTAGCAGCAGAAGCCAGAGTGAGATCTTAGGCAGAAGCCCACAGCATAAAGCACAGAAAAGCAGGGCTGGTGCCTGAAACAGTGTCAGATGTCTGTCCCCTGAGGACCCTCTGAAGGGCTTCCTGGAGCTGGGGGCCAATGTTGGCATAGCAGGGCCTCCAAGACTCACAAAGGGCGGGTTCTGAGAGTCTTGGAGCTGTGGCTTTCCTGCCAACCCAAGGGCTTGCTGGGCTGTGCCCTGGGTGGCTACTGAGTGGGCTCTGAGGAAACAAGGGGACATGGAAGCTAGACAGCAGGGCCTGGGCGGCGGGTGGCCCTGCTGCTTGGTGGTGGAGTTCCCAAAGTGAGACCTCCCTGTGGCTCCAGCCTGGGCCTCCGCCTCTTTGGGCCAAGCACACCAGATGCAGACAGAGATCTAAAGTGACAATAAAAGTTTCAGAAGAAAACAGAGGCAGTAAACTCTCTGATATTTCTCTTAGCAATATTTTTTTCTATTATATCTCCTTGGGCAAGGGAAACAAAAGAATAAACAAATGGGACTACATCAAACTAAAATGTTTTTCATAGCAAAAAGACAACATCAACAAAATGAAAAGTCAACCAACCCACTGAATAAGAGAATTATTCAACAATGATACAGCTGGTAAGGGGTTAATGGCCTACATTTATTAGGAATGCATACAATTTGACACTCACCCCTCAAAAACAAAAGAAAGAACAAACAAAAAAGAATCCAAGTAAAAAAAATGGGCAGAGGACCTGAACAAACACTTCTCCAAAGAGGACATACAGCTGGTCAATAGGCATATAAAAAGATGCTAAACGTCACTAATCACCAGAGAGATGCAAATTAAAACCACAAGGAGATATCATCTCACACCTGTCAGAATGGTTATCATCGATAAATCAACAAACAACAAGTGCTGGGAGGATATGGAGTAAGGGGAACCCTTCTGCACTGTTGGTGGGAATGCACTATGGAAAGCAGTATGGGGTTTCCTCCAAAAATTAAAAATAGAACTAGCTTATGACCCAGCAACTCCAATTCTGGAAATATAGTTGAAGAAATCCAAAACACTAATTCAGTATGTGCACCCCTATGTTCATAGCAGCATTATTTATAATAGCCAAGATATGGAAGCAACCCAAGTGGGTAGAGAAGAGGTGGCATATGTACACAATGGAATATTACTTGGCCATAAAAAGAATAAAATCTTACCACCAACAATAACATTGATGGACCTAAAGGGTATTACGCTGAGTGAAACAAGTCAGACAGAGAAAGAAAATTCCATATGATTCCACTTACATGTGGAACCTAAAGAACAAAGTAAACACACAAACATAATAGAAACAGACTCATAGATACAGAGAACCAATTGAGGCTTGCCAGGTGGGAAATTGCGGTGGGGGTGGGGACTGGATAAAAATGGTGAAGGGATTAAGAAGTACAAATTGGCAGTTATAAAATAGTCAGGGGGGTGTACAACACAGCATAGGGAATAGAGTCAATACAATCGTCAGAGCTATGTATAATGCCAGGTGGGTACTGGAGTTATTAAGGGATCACTTTGTAAATTATATAATTGTCTAACCACTACCCTGTACACCTGAAAACACCTGAAACTAATGTAAAACAATATTGGATGTCAACTGTATTGAAAAATTAAAAAATAAAGGGATGGGTTTGCCTGCAGCCCACTGCCCTGGTGTCTAAGATCCACAGCCAGGCCCCAGGCCTTTGGCTGCAGAGTTTTACTCTATTGGAAGTTCCCTCACCCTCCCCTCAGCCTCCAGGGCCACTTCTGACCCCCAGGGCCTGACCTCCAGTCCTCACTGACTAAACTCCTTTGCAGGCACGAGCAGATGGATTGTGGCTTCAGGGCTCTTTCAGCTGCAACACAATGGTGAGTTGTCCCTGCTCAGCTATGACCTGAGACTCCTACTCTGGTCCCCACCAGTACTTGTCACAGGGCTGGGCATCCGGAAGGTATGTGGCCAACGTGTTCCTGTTCAGCAGGGTAGGGGGGTGTATTTTGCAGCTTCTGCCTGTTTGCTCATTTAAGGCCCATGAGCAGTTTCTGCTGTGAGTGTATGTGTGTGTGTATGTGTGTGTGTGTGTGTGTGTGTGAAGGGGACATCTGAGACCACCTGAGAATCCAAGGCTCAGTCTGCCCACCAGCACTGGGGATAACTCATACTGGGGTCAGCGGCCTGACGCCAGCTTACCACTTTACAAGCACCAGCTCATCTGCCCACTAAGTCTCAAAACATATGAGGAGCAGGGATTTAAATCCTGTTCTGCCTGAATTCACCTGTGCTTTTAGTCACCAAGGGATCCTGCTTCCCATTTCTCACGGGGACATCTTCTACTTCCCTTCAGATGGGGTCCTGGCCTCCTGCAGAGACCTGGCCGCCCTGGACCAGGGAGAGGACCCGGCTGTGCTAGGTGAAACCGAAGCTGGAGGACTTCAGGGCAGGAAGCGGCAGCGGTGTGCAGAGCCCGCCCCAGAGCTTTGGGGCTAGAACATTGACAGGCCTCTGGTCTTTAATTCAAACTTCAGGGGAAACCAAGTCCCAGAAGGCAATGACCCCTTGCACATGTGCGTCCTGCACCCCCTGCCCTGGCATAATGGCCCCCACAAGGCTCTGCATCCATCACATACTCATGTCCCCCTCTGTGCCTCGCTTCAGCCATGCCTAGCTCTTCCCTGCACCTGCCCCATCATGACTGTCCTTCCAATCCTGGTGGCCCAGCGCTCTGCTCCCTTGCTTATCCAACCCCAACCCTCCATGCTCCCCCCAACCCCCAAATACCCTTTGTGGACTCGGAGCACAAGAGAGCTGGCATGACCTTCAAAGACCAGTCAAGGCCCTAACTGAGCAAAAGGAGAAACTGAGGATCTCCACAGGTCCAACCTTGTAGGGGCGGTGCCCTGCACACGGCCAGCCTGGGAGTGGTCCCTGCCTGGCTGCCCCCTCCTGGCTCTCAGACATGCAGCCCTCTGTGCCATGGCGCAGCCATCTGTAGGGACAGGCTCAGCCCTTTCCAAGGGTCCCCATAAATCATCCTGCCACGGGCTGCTGCTTCTCTAAACTTCCTCCTGTGTGTTTACATCTCGGGTAATGAGGGGTGAGGGGAGGCCAGCCCGCTCCAGGTGCTGTCCTGCCCAGGCACTTGCAGCCCCTGCCCTGGCTCTCTCCTTCCTTCTCTCGTGCAGCGACCCACCGAAGTCCCACTCCGATCTGCTCCCCAGAGGCTCCGGGTCTAGAAACACAAGGGAGGAATTGCAGTCTGTGCAACTGTGCCAGGACAGGACCCCCCTGGGCAGCTGTGGAGTGGAGGGGAGGGGGTAGGGAGAGCTGTGGTGGGAAGGGAGACCTCAGATGCTTACCAGGCGAGGGTGGCAGGGGCCTTTGAATGGTGAACAACTGTGACCCTTAGCAGGAGACAAACCTGTGTGTGGGGTCTGACTCCACACCTGATTTGCTGTGTGGTCTTGGGCAAGTTGTCTGACCTTAGTGAGCCTCAGTTTCCTTATTTGTCAAACAAGGACCCCTGATAGGACTGGCAGACATGGTGGATATAAGGGTCTGGCACAGAGAAAAAGCTCAGCCAGTGTCCTCTGGCACCCACCCCGCCAGAGAGAGAGAGACAAGCACGAAGGTGGGGAGGGGGGCTAGGCATGACCAGCTGAGAGGAAGCCCAAAGCCTGGCAAGGACAGGGCCCTCAGGACCCCTCAGGAGGACGGGCAGTGGGTAAGGCAGGACAGAGGTGACAGGCACTGCAGAGCTGCAGGAAGTCAACCTGGTGGAGGTGGCAGCTACAAAGACTCCGAAGCGGATAATCGGTGATGGGCGAGGGCCAGGAGACCTGTTAGAACCTTGTGTGGGATTCTAGCTGGAAGAGGAGCTGGGGAGAGGGATAGACAGAAGGGGATGGCGAGGAAGGAGTGGAGAGGAGGGATAGAGGGGAAGAAAATGAGAAAACTCTGAATGGAATTCAAGTTCCAAGAGAAATGGTTTGGTTAGCTGGACTACAGAGGGGTCCCTGGGCCTCCCCCGAGGGTTCTCCTCTGTCCCCTCTTGAAGAATCGGAGACTTGGGAACCTGGAGAGGATGCAGCGAGACCCCGGGGGGACAGAAGCTATGCCCTGCACTGGGTCTCTCAGAGCCCAGAGCCTGCTTCCCTAAGCAGCTAAGAAGCCGTGGGGACACTTGCACCAAGTAGGCCGCCTGTTGGTGGAAACTTCCTTCTCCAACCCAGCCAGATGGGAGAGAGTTATCCAACCATAATTTACCTGTTGGGGTTGAGAAAGACTCCCTCTTGCCAAAGAAAACCTGTGTTCTTCTCCTGAAACCAGGCTCTGTGTTTCGGGGCGACGTGTTGTGAAAAGGAAACTATTTTGGGGTCATTTGCCCAAATTTACCTTTCAGACATGGTTAGGTACTGGGGGTCTGTAGCTGGAGCTGACAGCCCAGCCTCCTGTCACCCTGGGGGCCGGACCTGTCACTGGTCAGGCCTCCTCATCATGTAGGTTGATCAGGACCCAGTGACCGGCTTGACTGAAGCACTTTATTGGCTGCCACCATCTCCCAGGCAACCTGTGGCCCTCCCCAGGGCTGAGGGAAGCAGCTCAGTAACTCTATGCCCTTGCTCCAGGTTTGAAGCTGGGGGTGCCTGTGCAGGGCACAGGAGCCGAATGGGTTGCAGCCAATACTGCTGCCGCAGAGCCTCTGCCTGGGGCAGGCCGGGCTGGCAAGGGACCGGCAGAAGTACATTACCCAGAAACCCAAATCAGAAGCTGTCAGCCAGCACACAGCTAAAGGAGCATTGGGCTTGACTCTTATTTGCTGGAAGTCTCTTTAAGAGAGTGGACTGGGCTATGTCAACCTTTTGTTGGTGACTCAGAGACCTGGCTGCAGGAGGATCATGCCTGGATAGTGCAGCCAGCAGCTCCTGATTCCTGTGTGACCCCAGACAGGCCTCCCGCCCCGGGCCTTGGTTCAACATCTATAAATGCAGAGCTGGGCCTGTGTTTTCTAAAGCTGCTCAGAAGGATCTCCAGCTCACATCCAACCCACAGCTCCCCAGGCCCCTGTAGATGCTGACTCAGGAGGTCTGCGGTGGGGCCTGGGAACTTGTTCAGCAAGTGCCTAGGGAGGGTGATTCTTTCTGAGGATGCTGAGGAAGTCCTGGTTGGTGATGTGCAGGGTCCAGATGGAGACTCCGAGTCTCCCAGGACCCACTGCTGGGCACGGTGTCCATGGCTGGGCTCTCACGGTGAGATCTCAGCCTTTCACTGACAACCACCACTGGGACATCCCGGAGGCTCTGGTGATGCCGTTCACTAAACAGGAAGATTCTCGCTTGAAGTGGAATCTAGGGAGACTGCTCTGTACTGAGCCTGTGGGCAGGGTTTAGAAGGCAGTATCGTATCTCGGTTGCAACAGGAGCTTTGGTGACAGACAGGCCAAGGGAGTGGTGCAAGGTGGCAGGAGGGGCAGAGGACAGGGAAGTATCAATACATTAGGGGGACTTCTGCACCTGCCCATTTTCAACAAGGTTTATCATGAAGTCCCCATCCCCTGCTGAGACAGCCCACAGCATTAGGGCACCAGGTGTCACCTCTCCTGCACGGGAGGACCCCCTCTGTGGGCTCCCTGCTGGGGGTGTCAGCCACTCAGACCTTCCAGGCACAGGGAGCTCACAGCCTTTGCCTACGACTACCCTGTTCCATTTTGGCTCAAATGGAGCCTGCTTTGCACACCAGGTGCGTCCCAGGAAATTAAGGGTAAAGCAGACCTTTGTCCACTGCACTTGAAGGAAGCTTCTATTCTCATTTTAAAAAGGAGGAGGAAATTATAGAAAGGAGGAAATTATACTTGTTCTCATTTTGCAACTACAAATGAAAAATCAGATGCGCGTGCGCTCTGCGAGCCCTGAAAGACGAATAGGAGGACAAGCCGGCCCTGAGGTTTCTGCTGGGACACACACCTGCCACAATTCCTCAGAGCAGGGCTCGCGTGCATGAGTGTGCCCGGCCCTGGGGGCCCGGGGGAGGTGCCCCCGAGACGCCCCTCTCCCAGCAGGCCTGCCCCTGCACAGCTCACCTGTCCTCGATGCGGACCCAGAGGTCGTTGAACTGCCGTGGCCTCTGGTGTTTGTTCTGCCTCTTGTGCCACTTCTTCTGCCGCCCAAACTCCTCCAGCTGGCTGAGGCTGCTGGGGAGCAGGAGGTGTGGGGACAGGGCTGGGTCCTCCTCCTTGGGTGGAGTGGTGGGGGTCACTGAGGGCGCTGGGAGCACCACAGCTGATGGGGTCCCTGGGGCTGGGCTCGCTGAGGTGGCCTCAGGTGCAGGTGCAGGGCTTCTGGCGGCAGGGCTGGAAAAGGTGACATGTTGCAGCATGTCATTCACAGGTGACAGGGAATACGCTTTAGTGGGAAAGTTGTCATGGCAAGAGAAGGTGCCAAGGTGCCCCTGCTGGGCCTAGTGAGGATAACGCACGAAAACCATTGGTGCTGAGAGACGGAGCATTGACTCCTTCTTTCATTTATTGATCGAATAAATATTGAACATCTACCTTGCACCAAGCACTTTTCTAGGAATTGGGCGGAAGCAGTAGCCCAAAGTCCTGCCCACTTCGAGCTCACAATGTGGAGTGGAAAGTGGAGAGTAAGACACACAGGATGTCAGATGGGATGACTGCAGGGAGACAAAAGAGAGACAGCAAGGGGTGGGATGGGGGTGGGCTGGGAACAGGATTTGGTCACTGTGGAGCTGCCAGGTGACATTTATGCTCAGACTAATACGAGGTGACAGGGTGAGCCATGGCAGGTCTCTGGCTCTGGGTCTCATTCATTCAACAAGCTCTGGCTGAGGGACTTTGGCTGAGTTACCTTTCTTTGCTGTGCCTCAGTCTCCTGCTCTGGAAAATGGGACCTACAGCCTGTGTCTCTGAAGGGAATCACCAGTGTGAGGTAGGTTGACACCGGAAAGGCACTTAGAACAGTGTCTGGCAAACACTGTTCATCATTCATATTATGAATTAAATATTAACATTGTTGTGGATGTCATTCAGCCAACTATCCATTTGCACCTTTAACACGAGTTCACTGAGCACCTTTCTGGGGAGGCAGGACAGTGTTAGCCAGGTTAGAACTCAAGCTGGAGGTCCACAGACATGGGCGCATCCTGCCTCTGCAACATACAGGTAGAGCGACAAAGGGCAGGGGGCACAATGGCCTCAAGCGGCAGTCTGCTGCGGAAACCGGAGTAGCCATGCTTCTTGCTTCACGAGGATGGACGAGCTGCCTGGCACAGAACAATCCTATCTGTGGCCAGCAAGCAAATGGGCCTGGCTTTTAGTGGGCACTAAAGTGTCCATCAGGGGTGTGAGTGTGTGTGTGTGTGTGTGTGTGTGTGTGTGTAATTCACATTCCGTACAGAGGTGTATAGAGATACCCCTTAGCCTGGAAACATGCTCTGCTCCTCTCCATTTTATTCTCTCCTCTCTGAGGCTGAAGTAGAATTCCTTTCATGGCCATCTGCCCCTGGGAGAAGGCTAGCCACTGTTTCAGGAACTGCAACGGTAAAGTGGCACCTGAGGCAGCGAGCAGCCTGTTCTCCCACCCCACTTCTGCATGCATGATGGGTGAGGGGCCTCTCTATCCTTGGAGGAGAGAGAAGGCCATCAGCTCAGCCTACCACCCCCAGCCCCCATGGCCACTCCAGGTTCCCAGGGCCCAGGAGATGCCGCAGATGCTAGGGAGATAATTCAAAACAGGCAGACAAAAAGATGGATCCAGGAAGCACCTGTGGCCGATGATATCTTTTATTGTTGGGGCCTCCTCAACATCCCCACCCCTTCACCCAGCCACAGGGTTTCAGCCTGCGCTCAGAGACTCTGGCTGAGAGTGCTTGGAGCAGAGCAGGGCCTGGGATGGGGGGAGAGAAGCAAGGGGACCCTCCTCCAAGGCCTGGGCTCTAGATGAATAGGAGCCAAGCAGCCTTTCCAGCCTGCCTCCTCTCCCATCCCGCCCCACTCTGACCTGGACAGATATAATGAGCTTCAAGGTGAAGGACCTTGTCCAGTGTGGGGAGCTTGAGGAATGCTTTGTCCTCCACTCTCTTACTCCTCAAACACGTGCCTGCCCAGGCCTAGTGCCATCTGATGTGTGTTGTACTCAAGGTTCAGGGAGAGCGGTCTTGTCTGGTTGGTTCAGAAGATGAGAAGAGGAAGGAGTCCGGTGTGAGACAGTTTGTGGGTTCCTCTAGAAGTGCCATGGAGACAGGGGAATAGTGACCGGAGGCTCAGTGTCCTGGGTAGCCTGGGCCTCCTCTCTGCCGAGTGCTGAACAAGTCTCAGCCATTTCTGGGCACTCGCACCCTTGGGCCCAGCCTGACTCCCAGAGGGGCTCAGGGAATGGTTAGGAGCTTAGGCAGACCTTAGACTGCCACACACACCAACTGCGCATCCTTCTGCAGGTGACTTTGCCTCTCTGGGCCTCAGGTCCCTCAATTTTAAGATGAGGATACTCTTAGTTCTACCACACATGACTGTCATGAGGATGCAGTTGAGTTAAAAGCACATAGAGCCAGGGACACAGTGAGATATGAACAAATATTTAGTATGATTATTCCAGCTTCTTTCCAACTCTGGGTCTTATAGTATCAGGGACAGGGTCTCAAATCATACGATGGTTGTCCCTGTGGGCCAGTGAGGAGGGCCCCTTCATAAGGGTTGGATGCAGCAAGGGCTGCATGGGACCCCTGAGTCTGAGGGTCCTGACTGGTCCTTGGGGCTGCCCAGCATGTAGACCTCTGATGTTCCAGGCCTCGCATTGGCACTGGGGGACACACATGGACCCAGCTGGCCCCTGCCTTCGGGCAGCTCCTGGGTTGGGGGATCCCCACAGAAAGAAAGGGGGCATTATATGGCTCTTTGAGTGGAATGGGGTGTTCTGGCAGGAAAGCCAAAGCAGGTGGACACAGTCAAATGTCAGCAGTGGGGGAAGTGTGGTCAGAGGAAGGTTAGGACTAAATGTGGGTGGGGTTGGGACACAGGAGAGAGGCTAGGCCACTCATTGCTCACCTTGACCATGGCCCCATCTCAGTTCAGGGCCCTAGCAGCCCCTAAATCCTCCAGGCAGCTACCCAGGAGTCCTACGGAGTCCTTCCACAGGACTCAATCACCAGCCTCTAAATCCTGAACATCTCTTAAAACTTAACTGTCCTCCACTCCCACCCCCACTGCTAGGTTCAGCCCCCTTGCCTCATGCCTTCTTCCCAGTCTCCCCACCTGCAGCCCAGATTCTCTCTCTCTTGGGTGCCAGGTCAAGGCTGGTCCGTACAGAGTCCCACCAAAGCCTCAGTGGGAAGGCAAGCTGCAGCCCTGCCATGCGGCCCATGGTCAGGTGCGGCCCATGGATGGGCAGCAGCAGGCCAGTCAGTCCCACCCTGAAGACATCCCTCCCTGGCTGCTCACCTGTGGATGGTCTGCCCAGCAGGTGTGTGCTCCACCTCCAGTCCTGCCTGCCGAAGGACGTCGATGACTGTATTGTTCCCCAAAAAGTGGCCTGGAACACAAGAGACAAATTGGACTCAGTCTTATGCCAGGACACCAGCAGCTGGGGGTGGCCTCAGGCCAGTGACCTACATAGTGTTGTCTAATGCCTTGCAGTGCCTCATACCATGAAGCAGACCGTAGCCACCTGACTCTCCAGGTAGGGACAGCCTGCAGCATCCATGAGTAGGGGTATCTTTATGATGCACTTGTTCTGCAGTGGACACTGAGAATACAGGTATAAGTCATATCACCCACAGCCCCAGATGAGAGCAGGAATTGCCCTTCTTCAGCAGGACACAGCAGTGAAATCTGAGAGCATGACAAAGGGTCCCAGTCAGGAAGGTTCGAGAGGTCACTTGGGAGGCCAAGTGACTGTGGAGACAGTACCTGCTGGGAATCAGCAGCCTGTTGAGCCTCTCCTGTTCCCTGGGCCTCAATCTCCCCGCCTGGTCAGTGCGGGCAGAGTGGCAATGGCTTCTGGCACCCTCCCCACCCATGTGCCTGCCCTGTGGCCCACTCCCACCCGCGGCTCCCTCCTGCTAACCATTCATCCCAGAACCTGGGGGATATCCCCGCACTGTTACTGTAATTGCCTGTGACGGGTGGTGACAGGTGGGAAGCGGAAGGTCAGCATGTTGACAGCCCCGGGGAGGTCTGAGCACAGAGAGTAGATCGGCTATGAGGGAACAGAGAAGCTCCTGCACAGAGGAAGCCGCGCTGGGGGCTGCACAGCGGCTGGAGCAGAGGGGGAAGCTCGTGGGTCCAGCCTGCCCGCCACCTGAAGGCTGGTTTCACCACTCCCCTGCAAGCCCCCCACCCAGCTGTCTCTCTTGCCAGCCTGGCACAGTCCCTGAAATCCACCTTTGGATCATGGCATAAGATCACTGGTCTGGGAACAGCAGATGGGTTCTAGTCCCCGACCCACCGCACTCGCTGTGAGACATAGGGCAAAGCCATGATGCTGGGAAGCCCTGTTTCTCTCTGCGTACAAGGGAGTGGCTGCATGATACCTGTGGGCTCCCCTAGCTCTCAGGTTCCATGGGCGAGAGCTTTATTTGACCCTGGATGCCTTTATAAAAATGTGTTCTTCCTCCCTCCCTCTTTTCCTCTCTCCCTTCCTTTCTCCACCTATCCATCTGATAAACACACAGTGACTGCATACCTAGTCTGTGCATCCTAGACTGTGAGCAGGCACTCACAGTCTTAAGAATCAGGCTTTTGTGACCCAGGCACTAATACTATGTTGAAGGAAGCACACAGAAGGCCTTTAATCCAACCTGGGATTAGGACTGGCTTCCTGGAGGAGGCATCACTGGCTAGGTGAGGATGGGAGTGGGGTGGCACTGAAGGGGTGGCACTGAAGGACCATGGTCCTCTTTTCTTCTCACTCTCCTCACAGTCTGTGGGCAAATCATCCACCATGTAATTTCATCTCAGACACAATGCTGACCACTCTGGACCCGCAGCCCTAGCTCGACCTGTTTTTCCAATGGCCTGCTAGACATCTGCACCTAACACCCCAGAGTCTACAACACCCAGCTCAGGCTCCCCTCCTGGGATGTGTCTCAACTGAGCTCTGCTCTCCAAGTCAGATGGGCCCTGTCTTAACTCTATCCTCAGAATGCCCCTGATTTTACCTCCTAACTGTGCTTGACTCTGGCCCAAGTCACCATCACCTTCTACTGAAATCACCCTCCTCGCAGTGGCTACAATGACCTTCCCATACCCCAAGCAGGGGGAAGAGCATGTACACAGACTAGGAGATAAGGGAAGGACTTTTGGGAAGCCAGCTGCAGAAGACATACAGACAATGCAGGTGTGACAGCCACCCCCACCAACCCCCCACCCCCATGCCGCCCTCTAGGTTCCAGCACTGACCCAGTGCTGTTGAGGACAGAAGACCCAGGTTCCTGTCAAGGCTGTGAGTCTCTGCTACGTAACCCTGAGCAAGTGGCCCATGACTTGGGCACCTATAAGGCGCTGGTGAAGCAAGAGTAGTGAAAAGCCCAGCATGCACTCCCAACTGATGGGCTAAACGGTCCCCATTCTTGCTTGTCCCTGAGCATGACTGGGTTGGAAGGAGGACCGGGCGTGGCGGCCTCCAGTGCACAGGCTGCAGGACCGCCTGCCTTGCCAGCAGCACTTGGAACCCAGTCCTGGCAACAAACCCGATTCCTCCCCTGCCTCCATGGAGACCTGTTTAAAGACAGGGCTTCTAGGCCCAACACTGGTCTGCCCAGAGGACGGCAAGAGCCGCCAGGGAAAACAGCCCGCCCCGGGCTGCACAAGGGCAGCAGTGAATATTAACAGAAGGCCTCGAGGCTACTCCAGAAGAAACTCTCCTGGGGCTGGCAAAGTGGGTATCTGCAGGGGCCAGGCCTTAGCTCCTAAGCATTCCCCGGCGACGTCTCAGGGGCCGGTCGGCACCCCGTTCATTCCCTCCACCTCGGCGGTTTCAGGCCCTTACTGTGCAGCAGAAGACCATGAGCGGGGACTTCAGAGGCTTGCAGAAGTTGGAGCAATCAGGGAAGAGGATTTCAAATTGCCATCCCCGCTTCTCTAAGCCACACTCGCCTTCACCTCCTTCCCTCCAGGACAAGAGAACGGTGTCCCTCCTGTTCTTCCCCTGCGTGAGGCTGCTCCCTGGGCAGGCGGTAAATTTCCCACGTAGGCTGTGCCGTGGGGCTGCACCGCGCAAGCCGTTCACCCCTGAGCCCCTGTTCCCGTTACCCTCAGCCCCACCGCCCTCTGAGGGGCTTGGGTTCATGGGACCACATGACACCATCCTGTTCTGGTTCATCCTCCTGTCACTGCCCTCTATCCATCCTCTTGGTGGGGTCCTTTTTCTCCTGCCAAGTAGATGTGGGGACCCATAGGAACCCTCTCCATGGTCCTCTTTTCTTCTCACTCTCCTCACAGTCTGTGGGCAAATCATCCACCATGTAATTTCAGCTCAGACACAATGCTGACCACTCTGGACCCACAGCCCTAGCTCGACCCGTTTTTCCAATGGCCTGCTGGACATCTGCACCTAACACCCCAGAGTCTACAACACCCAGCTCAGGCTCCCCTCCTGGGATGTGTCTCAACTGAGCTCTGCTCTCCAAGTCAGATGGGCCCTGTCTTAACTCTATCCTCAGAATGCCCCTGATTTTACCTCCTAACTGCGCTTGACTCTGGCCCAAGTCACCATCACCTTCTACTGAAATCACCCTCCTCACAGTGGCTACAATGACCCTCCCATACCCCAGAGCTGCCTTGTCAGAGCATGTTCCCAACAAGCCGCTTGACGGCACACTGTGAGCTTTTTAAGGGCAGGAGACATGCCTGATTCATCTCCGACCCAGGGCTAAGCCCAAGTCTGGCCCCGAGTAGTGGTTTCATGATTGTTGAATGAATGAGTGACAAAACCTGCTACTCTATATCCTTTCCATGATCTCATCCAACCCCCACGAGACCTGAGCTCATGATCCCCTCCCCTTGTAGCCCCTGGCTAGCCCTTTGGTGTTGCTCATACAGATTCCACCAATCCCAAGAGCTTGGCTCTCAGACCTGCCTCTGAGTCAGGGCCCAGTGCATGTTGTCCCCAGGGGCTGGCAGACAGGGCCTAGGCTTGCCTCCAAGATCAGAAATCCTGAAACTGGTGCCACACCCATCCTGGAACCTGCAGGAAGGTGTGGAAAGTTTCCAGTGGGGCCCCTGGTGTTGAGGTTTAGCCCGTGTGGCTTGCCCAGGCTCCCAGGGTCTCCTGGCCACCACTCAGCAGCTCTTTCCAGCACTGACAGCTGTGCTCTGGCCAGCTCTCTGTAGGAAGGCACGTTCCATTTCATCTGCTGTGCTCACATGGTTCAGGAAAGGAGGAAAGAGATGGAGGACAGAAGGGGGTGGGATACACAGAGACACAGAGTCGGGGGGACACACAGAGAGGCAGGAAGAGGCAAGAGATGTCACAGGGACACAGGGAGCTCTGAACATAGGGAAACAGAGGAGAAAGACAGTGGAGAGGAGAGAGAGGGCCCAGACACAGGCAATAAGACACCTGCAGAGACACAGAGACAATGGGAGGGAGAGAAGGAAAAGGAGAGATGCCTCGACAAGGAGAGAAAGAGACAGAAAGAGACAAGGATGGGGCAATGAGATACAAAGAGGCAGACGGAGAGAAACAGTCAATGAGGGTAGAGGAGAAAGAGACTGCATAAATGGAAACAATGGGCATGGTTACAGGAGAGACTAACCCACTGAGGACATCAGGGATGGCTTGCTGGAGGAGGGGCCCATGTAACCAGGACCCCTAGAATGGGCAGGATTTACACAGGCAGAGATGCAAGGAGCAAGAGTATAGGTCTTGAGCATGGTGGGAATGGTATGGTGTTGCCTCCTCTGACCTGCAAGCCATAGTGCCACTTAAAGGGCATTCATATACAAACAGGAAAGGTGCCCTGCACCGAGTGAGCACAGCCCCATCGTGTTTTAGTGCAGAGGAAAGGGCTCCTCTTCTTCAGGGTCCAAGCAGAGCTCTAAAAGCAGAGCACAGGCTGGTCACAGCCTGATGGCCCCAACTTACCCTCCAACATGGAAAGGCAGGGTGGGACAGAGAGAAGAATCCTATCCTGAGGTTAGGACAGAAATCCTGGCTCAACAGCCTTTTGGCTGTGTGACCTTGGGCAGCTTTCTTGCCTGCTCTGTGCCTCAGTTTCCCCATACGGTCCAGCAGTCCTCTCACCTCTACGATTTCCACCCAATGACCTGAACACAACTTCTACCTAATGGGCCTACTGGGGACATGAGGCTTTTCCAACATTCTTTCATTTCATCCTCACAGCAGCCTTCAAGGTCCCCCAGTTTATGAGGGAAATGGAGCCCAGTGAGGGGACAGGGCTTTCCCAGGTCATGTAGCTGTTGAAAAGCAAAGAGATGTCCTCACTCATCACACATTCCTGCACACCCACTCTGAGGTAGTGGTGGCTGCAAGGGGTCCTGAGTTCATGTTTTCGGGGCAGGAAATTGTCAGAAACATGTGTACCTTCCAAGGTTCACCAGATCGGAGGGAAAGTGTGTGAGCACTCAGCAAGAACAACCTGCCAATTAACAGGGTAATTTCAAGGCAGTGTTGGGGGGCCAGGGGGAGGACCAGATGTTCCCACAAAAGCTCCAAAGTAACACGGGCTCCCCTCGGCCAGCACACATGTTTTCTCTCCCGTGAGTCCGCTGGGTTTCCAGTTTTCTCCTCCTGGAAGAGGGATCCCAAGCCCATATTTATGTTCCGTCTGAAATTAATGCAAGGGAAACTTTCAAATGCTAATCTAGCTGCCAGGAGCAGCAGCCGGATATCAAGCGACAGCGGTGTTTGTTTTCGTGAGGAAGTGTGACAGGAGGGCTGATCGGAGGGACCAGGGGAAGGACAGGCCACTGGGGGCTCCGAGGGGCCTCGCATCTCGCTGAGCTTCCTTGCTCCTTCCTTGTGGGCCAGCCCAGGGCAGGCTGGGGGCTTGGACCGAGAGGACACCTCCTGCTCCCAGTCTTGTGCCTGCCCCACCTCAGGGGAGCTCTCAAGGGGGAGAGGAGGCAGGAGCTATGCAGCTCCAGGGGCTACTCAGCTGGAGAGGGGGGTGGGGGCTGACTAGGGGGCCAGTGAGGAGCCTCAGGTGAGTTGAAGGAAGAGAAGCAGGCAAGGCCTTCTTGACACGGTGTTGCATGAGCATGGTCACCAAAGGGAGAAAGAGCGTGGCATGTGCTGGCCACCAACAGCGGCTCTGGAACAGAAGGTGAAAGGGGAGGTGGGTAACGGCAAGGGTTGGGGCAGGAGGATATGAGCAGTGGTGTTCTGAATCAAGGCAGGATAAAAAAAAGGGCAGGTTTCAGCTGGGCCCGAAGAACGCTCTCCCAGGCCACTGTCCAGCTCAGTGAAGAAGTGAAAGTCCCATCCCTGGAGGCGTGCAAGCAGAGCGTCAAAGAATGCTTCTCGGGCCTGTGCAGAGGGGATTCAGACACCCTCCAGGGAGCTGGGTGGCATCCAGTTCTGCCCCCTTTACTGTCTGCTCCTCTTTGGGAGCTGCGAGAACTCAGGATGTCAGAAACAAAGGGCCCCGAGGCTTTAGCTGGTCAGTTCGGCTCTGCCCTTCACAATTCAAAGATAGATATGGACACTGAGACAAGCAACCCCACCTACCATTTTCCCAGCACCGAGACTGTACCAAACGCTTTGATTTATTTTCTCACTGGCCCTCACAACAGTCCCGCTGAGGACTGCAGAACTGGGTCAGGGTCACACAGACAAAAAGGGCAGAGCTGGGGTTTGCCTAAGCCCACAGGTACGCAGACTGTGTCCCTTTCAACGGCACTTCTTGGAGAGGGCTGCTCCGAGACAGGGGCTCCCTGGGCCCAGGGCAGGCTCCCTCTGGGGGCTGGGGCTGCTTCTAGGCCACTGACACCAAAACAATTGCCCCGCCTGGGGGTTCCCTTCAGGACCTCTCCTAAGTGTGTGCTTCCTCTTAAAAGTACGCCCCACTCAGAGCTCACCCTCCAAGCCAATGCTCTTTATTACTCTGAAATCCCCAGGAGTTGAGCCTCTCATTGCCTTTCAATCAGCATTTCATTTAGGGGTGAGGACACAGGCCCTGGGGGTTTGACCAGCCTGCACCCCCAGAGCTGGAGCCAGCAGTGCTTTCTCTGTTTCCTACCAGCCTTTCCTGGGACCTCCCATCGGTCAGGCATGTGCCAGGTCCTGGAAACCCTGAGATGGGTCAGGCATGGTGTCTGCGATGGCCCCAGACCCAGGCAATGGCTGTGCCAAGTGATTCGAGGTCAGCAATGGGGCTCTGTGGGGAAAGCCCCAGAGACGGAGCCTGTGATGGGTCTGTGGCCTGAAGGGGGCAGTGGCCAGCCCAGGGCCCCCCCATGGGAACATTCTGCAACATCCAGAGGCTCCCCTTCTAGAATGACAGCAGCTGGAACCCTTGTAAGCCAATTATGCTGGCAGGGATAGATCCTACTGCTCCTGAGCCTCACTGTCACTTGGAGCTGAGCTCCGGTTCTTGGGGTTTTCCTGCAAGTGTCCCAACTGAGCTCTCAGAGGTCACAGAGCACTTCTGCCCCTCCTGGGATGGCTCTGCTTTCTCCCCTGTGGGTCCTGACCTTGGATGAATGTGAGTTCTGAGGGGCCAGGGCCCTGAAGTAACAATGGCAGCACAAGAGCTCACCAGGCCCTGGTCATACAGCACTTACTTGGTCATGCAGCACCAGGCCCTGATCGCACGGGTACCCGCCCGTGACTGGGGCTCATTCTGCAGAGGGGACATCCGTGGGCCGAGACAAGCTGCACTTCCCAGGCTACTTCCTATACATGCTGGGTTTCCAACTCATACAGCCTGGTTCTGAAGCCCATGCTCTTAATCCGGGACACTTTCTTCTCCTTCTGCCTTCCCCAGACTGGCCAGTTAGTGCCGGGCCTACGGGAGACATTCCATAAATCCTTGTTCACTGATGGAGCAGCCTTGGAGCTCCAGCCCAGGATAAGGGGATCAGGGCACTCCCCTGATCCCGAGGGCAGGGTTGGCTCCAGTGAGGGACACACTAGCAGATGGGATGTTCCTCTGACTGGCTGGATGCTCTCAAATAGGAACAGTGACTCTGGCCAAAGACTGCAGTCCAGAGCAGGCGTGCCAGCTGCCAGATGTGTGCTGGTGGGGGCAGCAGGGTGCTTTGAAGCACGGGAGGAAATTCTGAAACACTTCCGGACACTGGCCTTGTGCTGCAGTACGGGGAGTGGCCATGGGCGTTTGCCCAGGAGGGGAAAAAGCAGCTGGGCGTGTGCTGCCTGTTTGTAGGGCCTCTTGTTTCTAAGGCTAAAAAGGCCTGACACGGGCCATGGCTGCTCTTCTGGGCCCCATCATGAGCTCTTCTGTTCCCCAGGCCACCGATCAGAGAGCAAGGTGGGGAAGGAAGTGGGTGTGAGTCGCATCCTGAGGACCGTGGGATGATGAGAGAAAATCAGAAGCAGTGGGACCTGCCTCGGGGAAATTTCAATGGCTCTCACTTCCTCCAGGAAGCCTTCTCTCACCCACTCTGCCTCCGTTCAACGCCATCACTCGAACCTCTGTGAAATACATTTGGAACTGCTGAATGCTGGGGAGAGAAGGGATGTTCTAAACCTGGTCTAAGCCCCTCTCTATGCAGCTGAGGGAGGAAAGTCTCACAAAAGACAACATGGAAGGTCACAGAAGGCAACAAGTGCCCACAACACCACTTTCCCTTCCCACCCTTATGTCCTTGACTTCACCTTCACCTCACCCTACTTTCTTTTCTTTCTCATTGATCCCCACCTAATGCTCCTGCTGCCTCTTCCTAATTCTCTCCCCCTTGCTTAGCTCTAAACACCGTCCTCCTTCAGCTGTGCCTCTGTTGCACAGCTGGGTCCATCACAGTACCTGGGACTCTAGTTCGGGTTGGTTCTAGGGATTTCCATTCATCAACTCAGTTTCACCTTCCAAAGGACACATACGAACTCGCTGCATCCCTGGGTTTCCCTCTGTGGGGGCAGCAGATGTGAGTTCTCATTTAGGTTTTGCTGTGGGTAACACAGGGCAGAAGGTACTTTTCTACGCATGGGACTCAGGGTGGGCACATTCATTCATCATTCATTCATTCAAGTGAACACTGAGGGTCTCCTCAGTGCTTAGGGAGTGGACAGCCTAGACTAGGAGAAGGCGAATGTGTTTGGCACATGCCGGGCCGTGATGGGCGAATCCTGCAGGGCTGTTGGAGCCTGGCAAGGAGACAGGACGGGCACTCTCAGTAGAACAGCGGGCCCAAGCAACAGCTGGATTTTTTTTTTTTTAAGGAAGGTTGGCCATGAGGAGGAACGGCCTAGTCAGTGTTGACCGTTGCTTCTCTCCAGTTCAAAGATTCTTTTCCTTCCCCCCTGTGCCTTGATTTACCCATCTGCCAAATGGAATAATAAATATCGCGCTGTCTCCCTCCCAGGGGAATTGAGAACCTGGAGGACATATGAGCTGATGGGTCTGGCTATTTTTAAGGAGGATGGTGCCCTGTCTCAGGGAGCAATTGCTGCTGTTATTAAAGATGTGTCCCTGGAAATAGATTTTCCAGCCCAGTGACACTGTCCCAGGTGACACCAGAGGTGTCATGAACAAATAAATAAAGTGGTTGCTGGTTTAGGCTTAAAAAGGATAAAAGATGTTAAAGGTGCTCAGTATGCTGGCTTCAAGCTTTTCCTTTTCTCAAGCCTGGGTCTGCACCACCAAGGAGCCCCTGTGTCCCAGCCTTATAGGTGGCTTTCTGCTCATAGGTGAGTGGGCTGGGTGGGGGCTCTGCGTGGGTAAAAGCTCCAGCCCCTCTGTCTCTCATGCTCACACAGCCTGCCTTTTAACCCTTCAAATCCTGCTCTCTGTTTGGACCTCTTCTTCTTGTAGGGGCAGGTGACAGTAGCCCTCCATGGAGGAAGGAAGTTCCAGGTCCTGGAAGGCTGTTAGCTCCACACTCCTCCTAAGGAATCCAAGAGGGATTGAAGTCAACTATGCCAGAATGTTAGACTGCAAGGATGATAGATGCTGGGATATTAGAACCGCACAGTCCTAAAACAATAGGACGCTAGGGTCAAAGGACTTTGCAAGGTCAGAAGTTAGAATTACTTTCAGATCACAGCATGTGAAGGTTACAGAATGTGTGATAACCCGTGGTAACCCTCTGGCTCTCAGAGTTCGAAATGAATGGGCCCTAGAGGCCTCCCCTTGAGTCTGGCTATGTCTCCAAATGAGCTCTGCCAGTTCCTCATTACTCATTCTATCCCAGGCTACAGGGTGGTCAAAAAGTAAATACACCCTGAAAAAGCCCCACTTCCCCGGAGCCAGGCACAAAATTGTCATTTTCTAGTGCCTGGGACTGAGACGTCCGTGAGGCTTGGGGTCCAAGAGATGCCATGTGACTAAATGGAATGAACTTGATTTGGGGTGATGTGGTCCAGGATGTCTTCATAGAGCATTTCTGGGTGTTGGCAATTCTGTGGATGTTTGTGTCTGCCCTGGAGTAGTTCACACATGGTGGGATGTTGACCGATCAGGGGGTACTAGGATAAAATCAGGAAGGGGCCTGGACCACAGCATCCACATTTATACCCAAGCTGCTCAGGGTTGCTGTGTCTTGAGATTACTGCCGGTTCCTGGGCCCTCATTGCCAGTCAGCATCACCTGTGGCCCCAGCAGACAGACATCACTAATCAAGCAGGACTTCTTCTCTGCTAAGCTCTGATGCGGTATTATCATCCTTTACACCATCCCCCTCCAGGAAGCCACTACCAATCAATCACAGTTGGCCCATGATATGAAATCTATTTACCTCTCTGTCCATGTTAGTGCTTATGGCTAACCTCGAACTTATGTCAAATGTTCTCTTCAAACCAAGAAACGTCCCGTCTTACCCCTCTTTCTCTGCAGATAACTTCACATTTTATTTAATAGTGTGGTGCTCTTATCAGAAGAGAATTCTTTGGCCTCCCCACCACCAAATTACCTATCTGCTGGCCTCCTCCCTCCTTCCCTCTGATTATAGATGAGAAAGTGCCCTCTTCTACCCAAGGCCAAATCCTCTACCTAAGTTCTGATCACGCCCGTTCCTGCCTTCTCAGAATCCTGGACTAGTAATTTTCTCCTTTTCTTTCTCCTGTATCGTCCTCCCTCTGCTCTAGTCTTTCCATCATGTGTGAAGCATGCTCAGTTCTCTCCTATCTTTAGAAAAGGTGGGTGGAATATTATAGTTACTAACTTTTTTATTTTGCCAAGTAAGGGCTTTAAAAGCTCCATTTGTTTTATATCACCATTATGTTTTTAAAAAGGGTATTTAACTTCAAACACCGTAGAAAAAAAAAGATAATTTCAAGACTAAAAGATAAGCAAGCAAATTGCATAAACTCAGCTCATAAAATATTCCCCACCTTGTACTTATTTTTCTCAGTTCTTTGTAGGTCAGAGGAAATCCAACCCACATAAGATCTTTGGGGGCTTTTCAGGGTCAGCTTGTCCATCTGCATGATCCTGGCGGTCCGGAATCAGACCCCTCCCTCCCCCTCGGCCAGCTCTCTCCTCTATGGCGGTGGTTTGCACCCTGGCCACAGCCACCTCCCAGAAAGGCAGGGCTTCCATCCAGGCCCCCAGGCACTACCCAGGCCTGTGCAGAGCTGTTAGTTATGTCTGCACCCCAGCAGTCCCTGACCTGCTGAAGAGGTTCTGCTGGCCTCCAGAAAGGCCTAGTAGCGTCTTGCTGCAGAAACCTCACAACACCACGAGAATATTCTTTCGTGAGAGGCACCAGCTAAAAAGCATCAACACTCTGGAAGGACACAGCAAGAGCACCATGTACAGGAGAAATGGCCAGGAGCCATACCCAGGAGGCCAGGATTCACAGGTCTGCCTGCACAACCTTGAGGAAACCATTCACTCTCTCCAGGCCTTGGTTTTCATTGGGAAAATGTGTGTAATAAAACCCACCTTGTGGTGTTACTACAAAGATCAAAGGTAATGCTATTTAAGAGCCTGGGCCTGTGGCTGGCACACAGTAGGGCTTTTATTATAAGGATCTCTCCGCTCTGGTGGAGAGTTTTAACCCTATGATCTACTATGACTGTATCTAGCACAACCCACTAGGGTGGGTGTATTACCCCCATTTCACAGAAGAGGGGCTGGGGCTCTCGGAGGCGAGATGGTTTTCCCAGGCTCCCTTAGCTGACAGTGGCAGAGCCACACTTTACACCCAGGCATCCTGACTCCAAAGCTCTGACCCTTTGCCCCAGATTGCCCTATGGAGCAGAACGGAGGAGGAGCCAGTCTACACTGAGCACTGCACAGCCCAGTCTGTGGGCTTCCAGGTGCAGGATTCCAGGGTAGGGATGAGCTAGGAAGGGTCTAGGTAGGCACTAGGTGAGAGGGGGCAGGCAAGTGGAGGCAGGAGCACTCCTCTTTCCCCTTCCTTAGCTTTCGTGACCCCTTCCCAGTGCTTTAGAGCCAGAGAGCCTTCAGGGTCTTTGCTGGCTTCTGAGGCTGGCCCATGGCAGAATGGCAGACCCTCAGCCGGCGTCCTGCTCAGACACCTGGCAAGGCTGGGCTGGGGGTGGCTGGGTGTCTTACAATTATGTTTTATTTCCCAAGCTATCTCCTAGGGACACCCAGTGAAAACTGGGTCTGGGAGACCTTTGCATGAGTACACGCATACCTGGAGGATGGCTAGGCATTATCTCCAGTGGTGTGGGCCTCCCTTCCTCACAGCCTTGGGGCCCTGTGCCTTCTTTGAGGATGGGATAGGGAGTGGACAACAAGAGTCAGGCTGACTTAGGCCCCCAGGGCCCAGTGGGTGGGGAAGGCCTGAGGTGGGCCCACAGAGGCACCCCCACAGAGTTCGTGGAGTAATTGTGTCTTCAGGTCACACCCCACAGAAGAGTGTTTGGTCCTGCACATAAATCCCCAGCCCATCACAGGATGCATGACTTGGGAGTTAAATGGTCATAAGAATGTAAAAGGCAGGTGTGGACTTCTCTTGCCACGGATTACGTACAGGCACATTCCACACCAATACACTGGCTGTCGCAGGTCTGTTCAACTGACTCCTTGCCTGCGTATAAGAACAAAGTCCCTGGGTCATAGCTTCCAGGCTGGGGTCCTGTCTTGGCCTGGCCCTTGACTTCCCATGTTCTGGCCTCTCTGAACCTCACTCGTCCTTGGCTTTGATGAGGTGAGCAAGCTCATCCAGGCTTGAAATTCTTAGATTTATAGCACCGAGTGGGCCATGTGTTCCAGGCGTGGCTGTGCCAGAAGTGGCAGCTGTCCACAAGGTCTGCACATGGCTCCTGGCCTATTGCTAGTGGAGAGCAGGTCTCTGAGGGCCGTGTTGGGGTTCATATCACCCTGACTTTATTACTGGCCTCTCCAGGCCCAGAGGAGACCAGGAGGGCAAGATCTGGTCAACATTCATTCATTTGTTCTTTTCTTCACTCATTTATTCTTTCACACACACAATCACACACAAACCTATTAAATGTTACTGAAAACACAGGGATGATTAAGTGGTACCTGCCCTCCCAGAGCTGAAGGACGGGGTAGACTCAGCACTATGCACAGGCTACAATGGAGGGGTCAGTGCAGAGATGGGAAGAGGGTGAGGATGCTGCAGCGGATGAAGGCTTGGACCAGGAAAATGGCAGTGAAAAGAGACAGAGTACACAGGTGTGAGTGTTCTTGGTGGTCTGTCAACAGGACCCACCCAGGACCAGTTGGATTTCAAAGACAGAGAAGAAACTAGAGTTGGTTATGATGCCTGCATGATGGCCTGGTGCCTAAGTCGTGTCCCCACACATGGACTCTGATTTCAGGAAAATAGGTCAGGGTCCAGCGTTGCCCACAGTGCTGTGCTTCTGAACTCTAGGTTCTCCTGTTTCCCTGTCCACAGGAAAGAACTGGTATTAGCTACCCCTAGACCCTGGGCAGACTTTGGTCCTGGGCTCTGCAGCTGGTGGAATAGAAAGGTCCTGTAGCTCAAGTGGGACCTGAGGAATGCTGGACCATTTACTGGCCCCCTTCAATGGTCAAGTTCACTATGGGTTCCTCTTGGCCAGGGAGGAGGTTGAGATCAGAGTGGCTCTCCTGCTGCAGGATGCCCTGTCCAGATGTCTATTGCAGGGTGGCAGGGGGTGAGGGAGGCAGCTGGGTGGTGTGAGAGGGTGTGCTGGGGAGCCCTTACTTCCCTGCACAGTTCCTAAAGCCGCCCTGATGCATGCCAGATCCCCGGCAGGTGTCCTGCAGCTGGAGAGTAGCCTTGCCCTCTCTATGTGGTTAGCTACGGTCCCACTCCTGCTGGCTCCTCCAGGCTCCGCTATAGGAATCCGCTCCTCTAAAAACTGCTTGAAAAGCTCCTGGAATTGTAGATGGCCCAAGTGAGTTCTGTTTCCTTCTGTTCAGATGAGTAAACTGAGGCTGTGGAAGGGGAAAGGGCTTGCCATAGGGCCTGGAAGCCTGAGGCACAGCTCCTTGTGAGCCCACAGCTCTTCCTGTTCAGCTTCAGATGTGGCCTTGAAGACGCTGCCCCAGAGGTCTGGGTTTCTGAGGCCGTCCCGTGTGCCTCTCCTGGGCAGAGGGCTGTGGAGGAGGGAAGGCAGGCACAGACGGACAAACCCTGGTTCTTGACCTTGAAGTATATGGGGTTGAATGGCAGGGAGCAGAATGCAGGGGGAAGACAGACCTCAAATAGTAGACATGTCCCATAACAAAATCAACAAACTCAAGACCCTTCTAGGTTAGACCAACTGCTCGATTTGATCCAACTCAACCTGACCAGGGAAGATGGTGTGTGTGTGTGTGTGTGTGTGTGTGTGTGTGTGTGTGTGTGTGTGTAGGTGGGTGATGGTCTAAGAGAGGGAGGGGTGAGAGGACAGCGCTGTGAGTGCTCACCAGACCTCACTTGATTCTATCAAAGCAGGAGGTAAATTCAGTCAACCCAAATTGAGGTAACAAGAGAAAAAAGAAATACATGTTTATTGTAGCTCTGGAGCACAACTTGACCAATAAAGGAGGCAGATGCAATATCCTGGTCCCAACACGGACATCACTGTCATTAGCAGTGCCAGCCACAGAGAAAGGAAGAAAGAATTTCGGAGAATAAAAGGAAGAGAGAAAGAGAAGGAACAGGGAGAGGTGCAGAGCAAGGCCCGCATCTGGACATCTGGATTTCCCTTTGCATGAAGAGGCCAGAGTCCCCAGGAGAAGCATCAAATTCATGGTCCACATGGGATAAGAAAACTTGTATTGATTGTCATGATGAGATCATGATAACAGTAGCCACCATTGTGAGTTTTTACTACGTGGCAGGTTATTTGAACGTTGTCACTAATTTCTACCATCCTTCTCCAAGGTAGATATTTTCAATTCATTGAATAGTTACCACTATAATTTACAGAAGAGGGACTTGAGTCTTTGAGAAGGTACTGCACCGAGGCCAAGCAGCCTGAATGGGGCTGGGGCTGAGATGTGGAGGCAGGACTGTGGGATGCCCACTTAGCCCCATGGCCCTG
The DNA here is from genome assembly GCA_004026585.1 of Noctilio leporinus. Lineage (NCBI taxonomy): Eukaryota > Metazoa > Chordata > Mammalia > Chiroptera > Noctilionidae > Noctilio > Noctilio leporinus. Next base: position 290,313 of record PVIW01000425.1, on the reverse strand, counting down.
GCTCTGCTGGGGATGAGGAGGCTCAAGGCTGGGCTGAGTAGTGGGAGCTGGTTCTGGGCTCTGAACATGGCCTTCAAGGGCATGAAGGGATCATAGCAGCTGTCCTGGCTTTTCTAGGGGCCAATCCCTTTGCCCATGGGGGTGATTATGAAAGAACTCTTCACTAGAAGCAAGAGAACCTAGGACTATGTTGGGTCCTAGCTCTGCTGAGCACTTTGTAGTTTTCCCTGCCCATTCTGGGCCTCAACTTTTCCCTTTATGAAGAAGAGATCAGGAAAGGGTTTAGTAAGTCTCCCAGCCCTTAAGAATTCTGCAAATAATCCCTTTCCCACTCCAGTCCAAACCTGCTCCGAAGGCAAAGAAGCAGATCTTGTCTTCATTCTCCTGAAGAAGTGCCATGACCCTCTTCCCCATCCGCTCATTTCTCTTGTAGATGAGCTCCTGGCGGAAGTAGCTGTCAATTTCCTGGGCTGTCACCTGCTCATGTGGTGGGAGGGTGGTGTTGATAAAGTTGGGTAGCTGTAAAGGTAAGACAGAGGCTGCCTTCAGTTCTTTCTAGAGCAAGGGGCGCTTCAAATAAATATATGTAACCCAGGTGGGGCATGAAACATACCTTTCTTATGTCCCTACAGTGGGCTATATATTTTTTATCAATTCCAAAACCTGTTGAGATGAGTGTTGTTATTCTAGTTTTATAAATAAAGAAAGCAAAGGTGGAACGGTCCAGAGACATGTGCAAAAGCACAGAGCTAGCAAAGAGGCTGAGCCAGGAGAGCCCTGGGCTGTTGCATCCCCATGTGCATCACTCCTGCATCTCTGCCTTGTTGAACATCAGCTTCCAGACACTGAGGTCCTGGGAGGCAAGACAGAGCTCCGTTGCTTCACTGCTCTCAGCAGCCTGGCTCCAGCACACCCAAGAAATTCTGTTCAGCAAGTAGGTGAGGATGGTCAACTAAGCTGTCTGGTGTAGGAGAAAGGCTGTGGGGTATGGGTTCAGGTTGACCTGGGCTTCAGGCCCTCTTCTGATACTTTGTGACTTTGACCAAGTTACTTAACTTTTCTGAGCCTCAGTTTTCTCACTTGTAAGAAGGGGCTGACAATAGTTTTCTGGCAGGGGTTACATGAGATGATGGGTGCTGTGATGAGCTGCATTTAGTCCATCCCACCCTACAGAGATGAGAAGAGGGGTCCTAATCCATGGTTTTCCCAACGCCTGAGCCCTGGGTGGCCACCATCTGTTGCCACCACTATCTCTCCAACCCCAGCTCCACCACTTCCCAGGACACAAGCCAAAATCCCTGCATCCTTCTTAGGAGCTTCAATTCCAAGACCATGGCTTCCTCCCATAAGGATGGTTTGTTCAGCAACCTGGCCTGGAACTGTCCACACCCAGCCATGGGGCCAGCCTCACTGACATGTTCTTGAACTAGGCAGAGAGCAATTTGAGTTTAGGAACACTGCCTTTATCAATACCTGGAACAGGTGTCCACTAAAGGTTTTTTGAACTTGGAACATAAAGTTGTGCTGTCCTTCCTCACCACATTGCCTCTTCCTGTTTTCTTCCATTCCCAGAACATTGTCTTTCCAACTTGGGTGGCGAGTCCAGGTGTCCTGCCATGTGGCCCCTGCAACATGCTGGTGTGGCCTCAGAGGAAGCCATGGGCCACTGAGGAAAGAGAACATACCTTTTCTTTCCCCACAGCTGTCAAGGCCATTCCAACCTCCAAGCGCTTGCTCATTGGATGCCTTCCTTCTCCTGGTGTCCCTCCCTCCATTTCTTCATCTTCAGCAGTCCAGGCATAAAGCACAGGACACAGGCCTAGCTGACTGATAGACTAGCTAGATGGAAAGTCTGGCATGAGGAGACTAATTTCATGCATGTTTTAGCCCCCAGAAGAGTCATGTGGTCCAGCCACATGGCTTCTAGAGCCACTGATGAGTTGTCAACACTCTTTCTGAGGAAAATGAAGGCGTCAACGGAGGCTGACCCTGGAAGGACTTGGAGCAGCTTGGGACATCTGTCCCTGATATCTGCTGGCCAAGGACCAGTGTGTTCTCCAGAGAGGGGAGGGGCTCCTCCTTCAGAAAGGCCTGATTTGTTGTTCTAGGCTGAACAGGACAGTGATATGACTGGGTCTCTTAAATCGATGCAGTATGCAATCTGTGTAGGTGTAGGCAGCAGCCGTGCTGTGCCCCATACAGCAGCACAGGGTTGGAACCAGGGCCTTTTTGGCAAATGGATAAATGAAGAAATGGCATTCTTATCTCTTTCCAACGATGGAAGAGATGATTGGCAGCCTTGACAGCACCAGCCACACTTAGATTTGATGCAGTTGTAAGATAGGGAACCCTGCAGACTTCTGAGTAGAGGGGAGACACAGGAAGCTTGGACTCAAAAAGGTTATTTCTGGAAACCTGGCCCTCACAGGCTTCCCTTTGTTCCTTGAACATGGGAAAGCCTGTGAGATGATGTTGTACCAACAAAAAAATGTTAGTTCCATCAGTGAATGAATGGATGAATGAATGAGCTGAGAGGCAATAGACTTAAGGTGATGTGAATATGGGTCCTGCAGTCAGAAAGCCAGAACAACTTGGGCTGGACTCTGTCTTCCGCCACTACTCGAGCGGGGTGGTTTCTACAATTAGCAAGTGACTTGGCCTTTCTGAGACCCGGTTTAGAAACTGGTGTTGTGGAGGTAATAGATTATCCATACTCAAACAGTGCTGAGAGTGACGCTCATTTATAATTAAGAATCAGGATAAGAATCTTCGCTATCCATGAACCAAGATACATGTTCCCCCTGTTAGGTTCCTCCTCCGGTTCCCCAATGTCTCAGCACCCTGTCAAAGCACGAACCCCACAGGGTTCTCATGTGCAAGTCTGACTCCCCACTGAGCTGTGAGTCTCATCCACAGCAGCAGACCTGGGATGAGGGTGCTCCGTGGTCCCCTAGCTCATTACAGGTTTGGACCAGTGGAAGTCCTCAGAAGAGTTTGTTGGATGAATGGGGTGAAGAAAAGGGATGAGGCCACTGAGGTTAGTGATCCATGAAGACCTGGCCCAGTCCTGCTCATGGGTCAGGGGAGCCTGCTCTGATGTCATACCCTTTGGCTCCACTCCAGCTCTGTCCAGCCCTTCTCCTCATCACCCCATCTCAGACCCACCCCTCTAGGGCCCCGGGGACCTGACGTGTCTTCTTTAAAATCTTATCCTGCATCCTGCACTGAAACTTGTCACAGAAGAGTTCAGGCTGCCAACAAACCGAATGACATCATGAATTTGTTCCCATCTCCACTCGGGCCCAAACCCAGACCCCATCCTTGGCGTGGAGCGAAGGCCCATCAGCATGAAATAGGCAGAGAATGTCGGCCAGCCCCGGCACGGCCCAGGCACCCCAGTCAGGGTGTAGCCCAACTCCTTCTAGCTTTCATGTTCAACTTTCTGGTTCCTATCCTTGTTAAATTTTTTTTAGCTCCCTCAGGAAGGAATGGAGATTCATCTTTCCACACATGCACACTCAGGTCAGGAAGCAGAGGAGGTGGGGCCCTGCCTGCACCCTTGACAGAGGGAGGAGCTGAAGAATGCCGCCTTCATGGCTCTGCGATGGTTCTGATGGCCATCGTCTTCTCGTCTCCATCCTGCCCCCACCCAACACCACCCTCCACCGTAGCCTCTGCCACCACAGGGCAAAGTGACGAAGCCAGCTCCATCCCCAGGCTAGCTATGCAAAGCTGACATTTAGTTAAGCCTTCTTTTGTGCCCTGCACTGTGCGATGCACTTTGCAATACTAATCGTACTTAATCCCTGCAATGACATACGCAGTTCACCTACCAGAGACAAATCAGTGATTCTGGACACAGGCTCAAAGCAAATCCGAGCGTGCCATTCCCTGAGGTCACTCCAGTCCTCCCTCCCTCAGCTTAGTGTCAGCCAAGCCTGGCAGGGTCCTGTGCTACAGGCTCCAACCCCTAGTCCGGCCACACCATGGCCGGGACATCTCAAGTGCCTGCAATACAACGCTCTGTCTGCTTAGGGCTTACTAGTCTCTTTCTCTCTCCTATGGATGACACAGGGCAGGGCTCTGTCACAAAGCAAATAGCTAGTGAAATGCCAACGAGCCTCATGGTGCCTGAGTTCTCCTCTCCTCCCCCCTTCCTCCACTACTAAGAGTCATAGCTTTCAGGGTCCTGAGCCCCCTGCCTCTGGGCTGGTCTCTGGATCCTTCCTCCATTGCTCTCTGCATCACACCGTGCACAACACAAACTTACTACATGGGTTCACGCACCAATCGTTCACCGATGCATGTTCTGCGCCAGGCTCTGTGGACTGAGAAGAGCACCACACCCTTGCCCTCAAGGAGTTCCTGATCCAGCGGGGGTGGACAGAAGGACACAGCTGGGCCCAGCTGGGCCTCTAACCCAAACACACCCTCCCCCAGCTCTCTCTCCTCTAGCTTGTTCACATGCAGTTTCCTCTGCTGGAACACCTCCCGCCTCCTGTCTGCACCCAATGCAGGTTTTTCTCTGACCTCTCATCTTGCAGGAATCTTTCCTTCTTCACCCAGCCCCCGCCTCTACCCCAACGGCCATCTGAATTCCTTCTCCTGCCACAGGCTCCAGCTCACCCTCTACTCTCCTTCATAGCAAGGACCACATTTTGGTGCCATTACTGGTCAAATGTTGCCAGTTCTCCTCTGAGCCTGTCAGCCCCAGGAGGGCAGATTTCTTGGGCTGCCCCATATCCCTTTTCATAATGCTGAGCCTGTCCTGTTCTGTGCCAGATGCTGCTTTAGTCAGTTGGGATATGTCGATGAATAAAACAGACCTAAGCTGACCTCAGGGAGCTTCTGCTCTATTGGGGAAGGATAGGCAATAAATAATCACCAATTCGTCAACTGGATACATAAGTGTGAGAAAAAAACGATAATACCTGGGATAAAAGCAGGGCATAAGGGATGAGAGGCATGTGAGTGAGGGTCAGGCTGCAGTTCTCAGTCAGCTAGTTAGGGCCTCATTGAGATGATCCTATTTGAGTTAGTCTTGATGGTAGTGTGGGAATAAGCCATAGGGCCACCTGGGGAAGGGCATTCTGGCAGAGGAAACAGCCAGCTCGAGGGGAAGCATGCCAGGTGGGTTCATGACACAGCAAGGAGGCCCAGGCAGCTGGAGTCTGGGTGGGAAGGTAGGCGAGAGGACATACGGTTGGTGGAGGGGGCAGGTGGGGTTACGGGTCACACAGGCCATTGTAGAGACTTGGGCTTTCCCCCGAGGAGAATGGAGGGCCACTGCAGTGTCCTGACCAGGGGAGTGACAGGATTGGCAGAGAGCAGAACACAGAGGGCCCGGAAAGCTGGACAAAATGTCTTGGAATTTATCACAAGGTCAATGAGAAGGCCTGGTGGAGCCATGCTCAGCTTCTTGGGGTCCCACCCACTGTCTGCCAAGCTGTGGGTGAGTTTTCCTCTGGCCCTCAAATTAAAGCAGACTCTAGGCCAGACTCCAGCCCAAGTTCTGAGTAACTGGGGGCTTTCCCTTCCCTGAGATTTAACTCCCCCAGATGCTGAACTGAGCCTCCCAGAGCCTCCCTGTTCTCCCAGGCTACACTTCTAGGGTCCACACATACCAGGTTCAAGTACTGCTCTTGATAATTTGATAACTCAACAACTAATGAGTGGTGCAGCCTTGGGCAAGTCTCTTCCTCTATCTGTGCCTCAGTTTCAACATCTATAAAATGGGGATCCCAAAAGCTCCCAATGACCATGGCTGGAGAGAAGGTTATCTGAAGTTGGCACATAGTAGGCATCTATAATAAATGCTAGATGGGCTCATATGGGCCTGAACTTGGGAACTAGTGACCTGGACGCTGTCTGGGCTGGAGAAGGGGAGCCTCACCTGTGACGTGTCATGGTTGAAGATGACGGCATTGAGATCCCCACAGTTGTAGTGCTTGATGAGGTCTTCCGTGGTGTAGGGTGCCTGCAGGCTCCCGGCCCGCACGCTCTCGTGCTGCAGCAGGGTCTGGTTCAGGGCAAACAGCACCTGGGCAGAGGAGAGACAGAGAAATAAGGGCGGTGGTCAGGGACTTGGTGGAGATCCCCTCCAGGACTGGTGTTCTTCCCTCTGGACTTGGGGCTAACAGGCCTGAAACAGAGAAGGTGTGTGGGGCCGGCATTCACAGGCACAGGCTGAGCACTTCCATGTTGCCAGCTCCTTAGTCATGGGCCTCTGAACTCATGCAGCCTGCTCTCACCTCCAGCCCTCTGCCCACACAGACCCTGCTCCTCACCTCCAGCCCTCTGCCTGCACAGACCCCACTCCTCACCTCCAGCCCTCTGCCTGCACAGACCCCACTCCTCACCTCCAGCCCTCTGCCTGCACAGACCCCACTCCTCACCTCCAGCCCTCTGCCTGCACAGACCCCACTCCTCACCTCCAGCCCTCTGCCTGCATAGGCCCTGCTCCTGAGCTGAGTATTAATATCTTATCTAATGATGTGACAAAATAAGAACCCTAGTTGTGGCTAGGTTTTGGAATGATGGATACGTTTTTCTTTGGGCTCCTTTCTTTTCCTGTGTTGAGGGAAGTTCTACAATTAGCACAGGCTCATTTTGCAATCAAGAACACCCCCAAATAAAGCAAGCAAACAAATGGCCAAAAAAGCTTCGATGTCGAGGTCCAACCCAACGTCTGCCACCTGCTCCAGAATCTGTCCCCATACCAGGCGAAGGCCTGGGGTCTGGACTCCCCAAGTCAGACCATGCTGACATTCAGCACATGTTTCCTTAAGGGCCTCTATGCTCTGGGCCATGGTGCTGGGCCCTTGGGACACAGCCATGTCCCAGGCTGACCTGCCAGGCATCAGATCACTTGGAGAGCTACACAGAATAAATTGATAAATGCCCTGGTCCCACCCTAGAATTGGAAGCTCTGAGGAAGGCTTCTGATGTTTGAGGGCCAAGGGTCTAATGGAACATTTCTTGCCTGAAGGATGAGGACTCTGAGAGATGACCTAAAGCGTCCCATTTTAGATGGTAAACCAAGGCCCATGAAGGGAAGGGACTTACTCAGTTTCACACAGTGACTGTATCCCAGACTCCCTTAGCCAACAAGAAGCAGGACTCTGACATTTGAGTCAGCCAGCAGAGATACAGGGAAAAATAGGTTGCAATTCCTATGCCCAATGTCAGGAGGTGGTCTCCAGCCCTGTCCTGTCAGTCTTCAGGCCCTGCTTCCTCTGTTTGCCCACAGTCTTGGCTGGCAGCCCCTGGCCTCTTGACCCACATCAATGCAGGCCCAAGCAGTTCTCACTGGGTCACGGCATCCGCAGATCTCATGCCTTCCCTAGAGATCCCCCCTCACACACACACCTACTGCATGTGCTTCTGCCACAGTCACCTGTTAAAAGCACAGACATGATGGTCCCTTTCTCTTTTTTATTTTTTGCTCAAAACGTTCATGGGTGCTTCCTGCCCTCAGGGCAAAGGCTTAGCCCTTTAAGAGAGTCTTCTAGGCAGTGACCTGGACCCTCCTGTGGTCAGTGACCTCATTTCCTACCCAGCTCTTGTGTCCCCCAGTGCTCAACTGCTCAGCAATCTCTGCGCCTCGTACATGCTATTCCCTGCGCATCCCACCTCCGTGCTCCACTTCCGAATTCAGACTTGGCTGCGCGGCTCAGCTCAGACGTCTCCTCCACCGAACGCCTCGGGCCGCTCCATGGGACTCCCAGGGTTTCTCTGTATTCATGCTCTCGGCCAAGGAACTCGGTACTTCCTCCCATTCTGGTTCTAGACTTACTTTACAGCCAACGGGATGTTAGTAACCACTTCCAATAGTGGCCTGAAAAGCTCCAGTGTGCCGCTGCCTCTTGCACCTCCACGAGGGCCCTGCCCAGGCCAGCCTGCTGGGCGATGGGGCATGGGCAGAGTCACGTTGCCTCCATGGTCCCACCAGGGCCACCCTAGTCCAGCGACAGCCAGCCGGCTTCCAGGCATGCAAGCAAGCCCGTGAGCCTACTTGCAACTGGGCCCGGACAGCTGAGCAAATGCTCACTGCTGTTGCCACACAGCACAACGGTGGTGACACTTTCCCTCATGCTGCCTTCCACTGCGCTGTGAACACTACATTGTAACTGCTGTTAGCTACTTGTTTCTCCCATTAGTCTACAAGGGTCCTGAAAGCAGGAAGTGCTCTTTACTGATTTCGTATTTGCAATAACTAGCAGGGGTCCTGGGAAAGACGGCATGCTACCCTGCCCTTTCCTTAGCACGTTGACACCTGCTGTGGTCACTTCATAGTTCAAAGCTGCATGGTAATCCCTCGCCCTAGCCCCTAGGATTTTGCTACTGTCTACATCTGGGGCAGTCACACCACCCCAAAGCAGAATTTCCCACCAAGTGGCCTCAGTGACAAGGTTCCAGAATACATAATATGAACAGAAAAGCTCATGCCATAGGTCCACAAAATCTGACCAGAAATACTGTCATGGGTGTGGGGCTGAGCTCCTTGTGGTCCAGAGGGCTGGATTGAGCTTGGATGCAGCACCCCGGGCTGCTCCCCATAATGAGCTGGCTGGTGATGAGGTCAGTCCCACCACCCCACCTCTGGGCCTTCTCTCCAGGCTCTGGCCACTACCCCTGAAATCCAATCTGCAGCCACCTGGTGCGGGGTGTTGATGGCAGCCTGGTGGTGGTGGATGAAACACAGGAGGCAGTGGACCTGTCGCTGAGGACATTGCTAAGGCAACAGGCACTTCCTCCCACATGGCACATGCCTTGGATGAAAGCATCCGTGTCAAGCTGGAATGCTCTGCTTTCCTCCTCTGGGGGCTAAGACACACACACCTCCTGGGACCATACCCAGCCACTGCACACACCTGTCCCGATGCTTCTCAGAGTAGGGCTGGCCAAGTACCAGCTGGCCTGTGATGACATCATCTGTCCAGGCACCAGAAGACATGCCTGGAGAAGAAATAGCTCCCTTGGACCTTCTTAGCCATTCGTAGTCATTTCCTCAGTTATGTGGCCATTGTGGAGTTGGGAGGTATTCTGTAAGGTGCTAAGCACATTCTGGCATGTAGAAAGTGCTGGATAAATGCTTGCTAAATGACACTTGAAAGCAAATAGACCTTAACTTTTCTCTGTTGGAGCTGGCAGGGCCCCTGGAGGTCATCAGGTCCAGTGATTTTTCAAGCCTTTTTTCAGCCATGGAATCCTTTCTTTGTTGTTTTTGTTTTCCAGAGGAATTATTTGGAATTCAAAACATGGAGCAGATAAAACTGTAAACTCCTCCGAATGGCATAAGGGAGGCGGGCTATAGCCTGAAGTCTGCTAATTCAAGGTCCCTTGCAACAGGGACTCCCAAAGCTTCCTGATGGAACCCATGGGTACCCTGGAGCCCAGTTTGAGAACCACTGATCATACGCTGTGCCCTCAACACAGAGAAGAGAAAAAGAGATAGGGGCCCAGAATGGGCTCACACTGTGAGCTGGGGGTAGAGTGGGCTCACACTCAAGTCTCCTGACACCCAGCACAGAATGCTTTGCCCTGCACCAGACCCCAGGGCTGCATTTCTGGCTGTCCACTGGCAGAGTCCATGTTCATCCTCCCACTGCCCCTGCCATGGCCATGCCCATTTGCTTTCCGGAGCCTTGTGAAATAGCCAGAAATGGCCAGGGAGCATTTATTACTAGCTTGTTACAGATAGAAAACAGGCCAGATGGTTGAAGAGGCATCCCAAGTGTGGCTTAGCGAAGTGTGGTGGGCCGGGACTGACACCCAAGCCTGTCATCTGGGACTCCCCCACCTCTGGGTGGGGTTTGGTGCCTCCCACAAACCCCAGTGCTTTCCTTGGTCTTGGCATTACCCCTATGAAGTGTCCATTTCAGATAATTCCTTGTACTCTGCCTGTCTAGATCCAGAGTTTGGCCAGGGCAGGAAGCCTGTCTCTCTGTTCCCTGCTGAACTGCAGACATTTAAGAACTGCTTCAGAGAGAAGGGGGCTGATCCTGAGTTGTGTTTTTTCCCCCCATACCTGCCATCTCATATCAATCCTTTGCCATTTATGAAGCAGTCCTCATCCAGTCATTACTAGGATTACTATATTTATTGAGCACTTACTACGTGTCAGGAACCCTTTAAGCTCATATTAAATTAATCTTCACAACAGCTCCATTTAGTAGATTTAAAAAAAAAAAAAAAAAAATCAGGGCCCTGGCTGGTAGCTCAGTGGATAGGCGATGGCCTGCGAACCCAAAGGTCGCTGGTTCAATTCCCAGTCAGGGAACATGACCAGGTTGCAACCCAGGTCTCCAGTCAGATCCGTAGCTGGAGGCAGGTAAAAGGCAACCATGCTTTGATGTTTTTCTCCCTTTCTTCCTCCCTCCCTGCCCTTCTCTCTAAAAATAATAAATAAAAAAAATTTTTTAAACAATCAAAGAAAGAACACAGAGACATTAACTCATCGAAGCTGACAAAACTAGAGAGGGGTGGATAGGATTTGCACTTGAATGTGGGCAGTCCAGCCGCGGAACCACCCCCTTGGTTTAACTGATCACCAGAGCCTCCTTGTGCTCTCTCTGGTCACCAAGGATAGTGTCCCTATTACAGACAGGAAACCAAAGAAACAGAAGGGAAGGACAGGCCCAAGGCCACATAGCTTGTAAAAGGGAGAGTTAGAATTTGAAATCATGTCTGTCTGGCTCCAGAACGGGTCCCATGACCAGAACTTCAAAGTAAAATGTGCTCCACCCATCGTGAGCATTCTTGGTACTTCCAGCAAACTGAGAAGTTGCACTCATTCATTTGTTCGACAAACAATTACCTTCTGTCGACTGCCTGCAGGGATCTGGGATGGGTGGGTTAACTGAGCTTGGTTTCCATGCATACGGAGCTTATTTTAGAGGCAGAACAACCAACTGGCCATGGAAGTAGGGGGTCGTTGAGAGGCACCTTGCCTCGCCTGCTCCCTCCCTGCCGTTCACAATAAATTCCGGGGCCTGCACTGCTCCCAGGCTCCCAGGCCTTGATGCCTTCTGCTCCTGGACACTTTAGAATAACATACCCTCCTTGCCTGTAGCCTCGGTGGCCCACTCTAGGATAATGTTTATGATAAGGCTTTGACATGGAATAACAAACACCAGGTGAAGGCTAGAGCCGCCTTGCTGCCCCTGGAGCTCTGCATGTGAAGGCCCTGCCACCAAGAGCCCCTGAACATCTCAGGGGGGCCCCCTCCCCAGCACTCGCTGGCCTGGAGCTGGCCTGCGGCGTCTGCTGAATGTAGGCCCAGAATTTAAACACATCTTCAAACACGGGCCTAGAATGGAGTGAGGCTGGCGCCAGGAGGGTGCGGATGGGTTTATTGTTCCAGATTAGTCTAGTAAACAGTCCTAAATGGGCTAGAATGGTGAACACTGAGGCCTTCTGTTCGCTTGATGGCTCAGCAGCGTCATTATGAAAGGAAGGCAGCAGGACCCCTTTGTCAGGAAGAATTTGGGACCCAGGGCTTCTTTGGACAGCCTGGGCTCTCAGGCTGGAGTGCCAAGGTGCTCAAGGAGCGCTTCCCATAGAGAAATTACAGCAAAGGCCCCGACCTGCTCAGCAATGCTTCTGAGCACCTGCCACATGCCAGGCCCTGTTCTAGATGCTGGGGAATTAGGGACAAGAGAGAACCAAAACCTGTTCTCATGGAGGATCTTACCAGCCTCGGGGATAGAGAATAAAGAAAATAATTAGTAAAATATTTGTATTTCAAATGTTAGGGACACAACAATTCCATTGGACTGGAAGTTAAGTCTGCCCCTGGCCACTTGGGCTCCTTGTGCCTCCAAATCAACGGGCAAAGAGGGGCTGGGCAACTGGTCCCGACCTCCAAAGGGGAACTGGACCGTTGTTCCACAGTGGAAGTAAGGAAAAGTTAGTGTGGCATTTGGCAGTTCCCTTAGGACATCTCTGAGGGTTCCTACACACTGTACTTAACTGACATCAGTGAAAAACTACAACCCAATCCAGGCAGAACTATGAATGGCCCAGAACCTGTAGGAATGCGGTCTTGGGTCACCGCACCAGGTTAGAAACCACAACCAGCTCAGGCGTTTACAGAAGGCAAAGGGAACATGGCAGTGGTGATGGAAGAAGGTATTTATAAATGTCAGCGACCAGTTACAGAAACAAGGACTCTTGTCAGGGCCATTTCCTCCTTATTTTGTTAAGAACGTATGCCTGGGTATGTAAAATTTTGTTTTCTTCTCCCCTTCCTCTGGTCTCCTCCCTATCACATAACATATGATCTACTGACTTTATAGTGTAGCATTTAAGTATTGTTAAATACTTAACTTTGCACCATATATTTAAGTTGTGGGATATCAAAGAAAAGTGTAAACATCACACAAGGATGTTTTGGGGAAGGCATTAGTGCATTTCGGTTGGGTGCAGAATCATTATATCATGTTAGATGGAATTATGGCCTTGTTATTATCTTTATTTTTAGATTAAGTGTGGTTTAAGAAGATCCATATGGGTGTCAAGTTGACAAGGGGTGGATCTGTGATGTCAACTGTGTTAGATTAGCATGCCAGGTTCCGTGAGCCATTGTAAGGGTGTTGAGAAACCATCCCACCCCATAATCCTTTGGGAAAAGAGGTTATTATTCTCACGTGACAAATAAGGCAACTGAGGCCCTGAGATGGTCAAGTCACTTGCACAAGGCCTCACGCTGAAGCACTAGAGCAGGGTCCAGCAGACAGGCCCTGAGCGCTTCTGATCCTGCAGGGCACCGTCCGCCAAGCCACCTCCACCCAACCACTGGCAGGAATGACAGGCATAAACGAGGAAGTAGGGGCCAGTGTGCAAGGCCCAAATTCTGAGCAGGTTGCTGGGAAGGAGAAGAGGAGCTAGAATCTTCCTTGCCAGAGCTGGCTTAGGACAAGAGGAGAAAGGTTACCTTTGCTGCCCAGGCAGCCCCACCTGGAACACAGCCTCCCCGAACTGTGTCCACTCTTTGCCGGGGCCTGACGGAATCTCCTTCAGACCCACGTTTGTGCAGATCTCTTCTTCCGGCTGAGGGACCTGCTCCTCCCTCCCTCTCTTTCCATCCATTGTTCATGCTCCCATTTGACCTGCCTGCAGAAGCTCCTTCCTCGGGAGGACTACCCTGCTTGGGCTGTGGACTGAGCAGGTCCCCTGCATAATGCCCCCCAAATCATCTGGCATTTCTCGAACCTTGGCGTTCCCCTGCTTCCTGTTAATGCTCAGCCTGCCTGTTCGAAGGTGACACTTGAAGGATAGGCAAATCATTTGTCCTTGTGCTGTTTCTCTAGCAGAGAGCACAGAGCCTGACCTATACAGTAAAGCCTTCAAAAATACTTGTAGAATGAATGAATCAATGAACGAACAAATAAATGAATACATGAAAAGAGGAATGAGGCACCCTTCCCAGATCCCATCCCCAACAGCTCCCTGCCAGGACCCTGCACCTCTAGGACACAAAGCTGGGAGAGCTGAGTCCCCTGGACCTGGGTCACATCAGCCTGTCAGCACCCTGGGTCAGAAAAGAGGGCAGCTCTACCTGGCAGGAAGCCTTCCCCAGCTGGCGGGACATTTCCTCGAAGGTTAGAGCCCACCAGGCTCTGGGTGAGCTTTATTTATTTATTCTCCTTGCCCCTTCGGTGCAACTGCTGCTTCTGACAACTTCCTGCTTACTTCTCAGAATCCTGGGTGCCCTGTGCCTGCTGGATGCACAGAATCCTGCCTCCAGACACTGGGCTACTAGGTAGCTGGCCTCCAAGTAGACACAGGTTTCCAGGAGTTTGGACTGGCTCTGAGCAGGGAGGCAGAACTAAGATCTAGTCACCATTTGAATCTCCACTAGGAAGCCCTGGGCAAGTCGCTTTTCTTCCCCAGGCTTTGTTTTACCCACCTATGAAAAGGATCAATTCATATATCTATTGAACACTTAGATTCCAGACAGTGTTCCAGGCCCTGGAGGTATAGCAATAAGCAAAACAAATAAAGATCCCTGACTGAGTGGAACTTCTGTTTCAGTTGGAGGAAGCTGGCAATAAACAAAAACAACCAGTAAAACATCTATGTTTGAGAATGACCATCCCTAAGGAGGAAAAATAAGGCAAGGAGTTTAGCTCATGCGTGCGTGGTAGGGGTTGACATTTTAGATATGATACCCAGGAAAGGCACAGTGAGAAGTGACATTTGAGAAGAGATCTCATGGAGATGAAGGAGGTGGTCATGTGGATACCTGAGAGACAATGTTCTGGGCAGTGAGAATAGCAAATGCAAAGGCCCTGTGGCAGAGCAGGCCAGATGGGGGTGAGGAGCAGGAAGGAGGCCAGTGGGGCTAAAGACAAGTGAGAGAGGGGGAACTAGGAGATGAGATCTGTCTCAGCCAGGAACCCAATACAAAACAGATGGTGCACTACCGGTGAAGTGAGTTCCAATGAAGTAACTTCAGCTGAAAGGGTAATTGAAGTGTGTTGAATGATGGGAATATTCACAAGAGGTGTGGACAGGAGATGGTGGAGCATGAGGAGTCGCAGCAGCGGGAAGCTTTCCTGTTGCTAAGCCTTAAAGGGAAAGGGTGGGTGGTCAGGGACCTAAACAGGACCAGAGCCACAGCCATCAAAACACTGCATAGCAATGGCTCTCTGGCCTGGTCTGTGGCAGCCCGCAGGGCAATGGGGGCAGGTAGGGGCATGATATGCCCTAACTTCCTTCCACTCCTGCCAGCGTTTGCATTGAAATCAGAATAAGGGAGCCCAGGTGGTGACACATCAGTTCAGGGCTCAGAGCAGGGAGAGGAGAGGGTCTATCTGGAGAGGCAACGGGGGATTTCCAGGACACTGTCAGAGCGACATGGCAGGGTGGACTGTGGGGACCCATCTAGCAGGGCTGGTGGGCTGGAAGCCTTTGGCTCCACCCTGAGGGCGATGGGGAGTCCAGGAGAGTTTGAGCAGAGGACTGTGGCAGCTGCATTGATGTGGAAGCCAGGAAGGCCATAGTGAATCTAGGAGATCCAACTGAGGATGAAGGCAGCTCTGTCTTCCTCCTAAGGGGGAGGAACCGAGCATGCTCCTTCCTTCCATGCACCACACCCTAGCCCAAACCTTCAGCCACAACCCAAAGAACCACTGACTTGGCCTCTAGCACAGATGTTCCCTGCTCCATGGACACCCACCCGCTGGACCCAGCAGTGTGGCCACATCCTCCATCTGCCCTGCAGTGTGGGCTGGCTGAGCCCTCCGTGCTTTCCTGGGCGGGCACTGGAGGCTGACTCACCCTAGCTTTCTTTCCTCCTTTTCTCTGAATGCCTAGTTTCTCCACCCAGAGACCACCCTTAAAGATCCCAGCTTCCCTCTTCTGTCCTTCAAGTCATGCCAGGAAATGCTCATAAATCTAGAGCCACCCACAGGAGGAGATTAGCATTGTGTAGGAGAGGGAGGCTGATGGCCAGGCCGGGTCTGGCTGGGAAGAGCAGGCCCAGAAGCTGGGGTCTCTGGGAAAGGAGTTCGTGTGGAGTCTGCCTTGCCGGAGGGCAGAGGAGTCCCTGGTTTTTGGTTTTAGGTGCAGATAAGCCTGAGGGAGGCTGGAGCCCCAGATTCTGGCGCTGCAGACTCTGACCTTGTCCAGTCATGAGTCCACTCTCCAGGCCACAGGATCCACCTCAGAAACGTGAAGAGATGAGGCCACTTCTCAGCTTTGAAAGTCATGTCTTGGAAGCCCAACATTTGACAGTAACACCCCCCATCTCATGATTAAAACAGACTCTAGTTCCAGGCATTTTGCATGTGAAGCTCATTTGTTGTTTAGAATAGCACCGTGAGGCCAACATTCCCGACCCGTTTTACAGACAGGAAAATCAAAGCTCAAAGAGGAGCCACCCCATGTTCTCCCATTGTTGGGGCTCTGTGGCCCAGGCTTAACGCACTGAGCCCTCTCTGCCCCTAGTGTTGACTCTCTGACACAGATATGAATGTTTTTTGCTCCCCAGGAACCATTTCTGAGCTTCTAAATTGATTATATACCAGGCATGGAGGGAAAAAGGACAAAATATTTAGAATGTTCTGGAGAATCACCTAGGCCAACCTAATCTCAGTTACAAAGTTTTGAGGAACTTCAAGGTGGTGGAGAGACAGGCAGAGAAATAGGTGAGTACAAAACTAAGTGATAATTTCTTGATAAAAGAAAAAAACGGGGTTCTGGGGCCTCAGAGAGGGTTTCCGACATAGCCGGGGAAACAGTGATGAAGTCAGGCTTTCAGCAGGGCTGTGCAGGACGAGCATGGTTGAGAGGAGAGTGTGTTCAAGATAGAGGGACATTGAGAGAGGTGTCAGGTGTCAGGCCAGGAAGGGATCCAGTGGCGCAGGCCCTTGGATCTCAGGCCACTGGCCCTGCACTCTACCCACCAGGGGTACCTGGCCTTTCTGTCTGCTTTCTAGACGGTGGGCTAGTTACCTGAGAAGGCTGAAATAGATAGGGACCCACAGATGAGCAGACTGAGAGACCCTATGGAGGAACAATGGTCTACAAGGTAGGCAATCGATGGGCAGTGGCCCTGGTTACCACCACCACCACCACCACCACCACCATCATCATCATCATTAAGTGCCTGCATCCATTGGTTGAAGGTGTGTAGTTTTATTTTTCCTGCTGTCTCAGACCTGCCTGCTGACACAGCTGCCTAGACTTCAAAGGGCAAGTCTCCATTTTCATTTGCAAAATCAGTATGGAATTCCTAGAGGGCTTGTCTAATTCCTCCTGGTCTGACCACACAGCAATTACTAATTTGCAGGGGGGAGGGGGGAGCCTCACAGGCCCTGCAGCAGCATGGGGACCTCGCTCGGCCTTGGTCCTGGGCGGCAGCCAGTGAAGACGGGACTGGAGCACGCACCTCCAGGTTGCCTGGGGTGGAAACTGAGGGGCTGACTCAGTGAGCATGAGCTCCCCATACTGGCGAGTAAAATCAGTGAATGGTGCCTAGCAACAGGGCTCTGACCCAAGTTCAAATCCAGGTCCTGCTACACTGAGGCTGTGTGAAGTTCCTGTTCTGGATCTTTTGGTGACATGCTGCTAAAAGAACAAAGGACAGGCCCTTCTGGGCCTCAGTTTACCCACCTACCAAATGGGGAGAATATTTGTCTTCCCTGCTCAGCTAGCTAGCATTCTAAAAGCCTAGCAGGAGTGGGTGGCTCTGAGGAGTCAGCATGTGCAGACTGGACTCTCAGTCCCTCCTCACTGTTCGTCATGGACTAGTTCCAAGCCTTGTGTTGGGCACTGGGGCCACCACCAAATCAGCACCATTTCTATCCTCAAGGAATTCAAAGTCAGGGGTGGAGGGGAGCAAGGCAGGAGGTACCCAAGGAAGACTTGCAACAAGATGCTCACGTCACTCACGTCACTCGTCACTCATGAAAGCTGGGCTCAGGGATGGACACGGCAGACAGACAGACTCGTGCTGCCAGGGCTGACTGCATACATGATTCCTCGTGGAGGTGATTCTGCAGGGACACCTGGAAGGAGCATGCATGTCTCATGCAGAAGAGCAAGAACAGGAATGCGGGCAAGTATCAACACCCATGCAGAGGCTGGGAGAAGCTGGCAAGTTCTGGGAAATGCCATGACTCCCATTAGCTGGAGGGCAGCGTGTGGCTGGTGGAGGGCATGAGATGGGACTGGAGCAGGGAACAGAGGTGGGATCCAGAGCTCAGGCTTCATGTGAGGGACCACGGGAAGCTACTGAAGTTACGGAGCAGGGATTGATCAAGTCAGGCTTTCAGCTGAGAAGCTGCCCTCTGGCCGCTGCAGGGAGGAAGGGTTAGAGGAGCAGAGCCTGCAGACAGTAGCACTGTTAGCCTTCCCTAGGCCAGGAGAGGTGAGGAGGCCCCACTTAGGCCTGGGGGTTTTGGGGATGCATGGATATTCTAGGTTTCTCTAACTTGGGGCTCAGAGTCTCTCTCTTTGTACACACTGCCTTCTCTCCCTGCCCCAAATTTGGGGCCTGGGCCCTCACCCTCTTTTCCTCCACTTCAGGAAGCCTTGAACCCCACTCTGGCCGCAGCTGGACAGAGAAGGAGCAGGTCCAGGACAGCAGGAAGGAAAAAAGGCTGCGTGGGCCTGGCATGGGACCCCGTAGCCTTGACAGGCTGGGATGGATGCTCTTGCTAGAGTACATCAAAGGAGACAGCTGCATAGAACTTGACCTCACAGACAAAACTCAAATTCAGTGCCAACTTCTCCAGCACTTTGCCTGTTCAAAGTCACAGGAGGCATTTCCTGGTGGCAGGAGGGGAGAGTTGGAGACTTTGGCTCTGCCAAGAGAACATCAGATGGGGGAAGGTCCTTAGAGGACACAGAGGCCCAGAGAGAGCAGGAAGGTGCCCACAGCCGCACAGCAAGCTGGTGGGGGTCAGGGGTGCAGACTAAGGCAGGAATGAAGCATCTGTCTACTCTGCTTGGGCAGCTTGGGCAGCTCAGGCCTCCTATGCCCCCTTATCCCTTTCTTACCCCCACCACAGAAAGGAAAAATGCTTTTAGACCCAAGGCAAAAGAATGTGGAACTGAAACCTGAGCCCTGGGTCTTGGGAAAAGAACACAGAGAAGTTAGACAGATTCTGGATGAGCGAAGATCTGCTTACATTGCAGATGGGAAATACTCAGGGCTCTCCAAGGCCTCCTTGTTGTGCAGGTCTGACCCGAAAGGCCAGGCCGAGTAGGAGCCAATGGGAGCAGAGACAGATCTCCAAAAATGCTGGTTAAAGGGCCAGTCTGCTTCTAGGCTCCATCATGGGCAGAAGGAGGATGGCTCCAGCCTCTTGCCTGCCTGCAACCTTCTCATGGGGTGTCAGACCCACGCTGGCATTCCACCACCCTGCCTGGACTTGCACCAGGGCCCTGCCAGATCAGGGGCAGGGGTCCTCGCTGGTCCCCACTTGTCCACACCCACACATCCATCCTGCCCTGCCTAGAAGCTCACCTCCTCTAAGAGGGCCTCCCTTCAGCTCCAGTTTGTGTTTGTCTCCTTTAGGGAGTTTCTGCAATCCGGAGAGCCAGTGTTCAGAACTAGTAAGTGTGTGCTTTATTTTTATTTTTTTTTTTACAAGAGAATGGAAGGAGCACTCTGGAAACCCAGATGTGAGGCCAGAGCTGGGCAAAAGCTCAAATGCGGGCCAGAGCCTCAGGAGGGGTCTCAGAAATTGTGCAGTCCAGGGGTTCTCGGCTGAGGTGTCTGTTTTCAAAGTTCACTCCGCTTCAGGTTCCTGCCACATCTCCTGAGGGGACATGCTGCAGCCACAGGGAGAGGGGCTCCTGGTGTAGTGCCAGGGGGCTCATCCCCTGCCCAGCAGGCCCATGCCACGGCGCGCACGGATGCGGACTGTAGAAAGAAGCTTCCTTATTCTGCCTGACATCTGCCTTCTGTCAGCTTCATCTCCTGCTGGAAGAGCCAACCTGTTTCTGAGACAGGCATATATGTTCCTTGGGAGATGAGGGCCCAGTGCCTTCACAGGACACGAAGGGGACCCCTGGACACCTTCCCTCTTGGTCATACCCAGGCCTGAGCAGCCAGAGACTGGCCCTGGGAGGTCAGCAAGCTTGGGAGGCTCCCCCTCAGCTCCTCCCGTCCCCCCCCTTTGAAGGGGATCAGGTTCCCCCACAAACATAATTGAACAAAAATATGAGAGAGAAAAGGTCTTTGTTCTCCCATTTACAGCGTCAGAAAATATGTAACAAATTAGCCGTTTATGAGGTAAGAGAACGGGGCTGTGCGCTGCGGCCGGGAGGCAGAGCTGCCGTACAAGGAGGCCTTTCAGCGCTCCGAGTGTGGGGGGCAAGCCAAGACTGGGAAGGACGGGCTCTGCCCCAGGCCTGCCTGCCTGCAAGCACGGCCTGGCACCGGCAGGACGGAGGGAGGCCCCAGCTGACCCCCTGGTTTGGACTGGGTGAAGCCCGGCCAATGGAAACATGGCGCCAACCAGTCGGTGGTGACACGGCTCTTGGAAGGGTCAGGTGGCTGGAGGGTGGTAGTGGGGACCGGAGGCCTGGCTTCCCAACCCACCTCTCACTGGTGGCCCGGGGTGACCCTGAATGATGCTTTCTTCTGGGGACCATGTCTCACAGGAGGACATTGTGCACAATTAGGGCTGGTCGGACGCTTGTCTAGCTGCAGGAAGGCCTTCATGGCGTCCCTGCTGATTTTGCTGAGCCGTACAAGTGGGGAGGTGGTTCTTGGCTTGGCACAGGGTTTTTCTCTCAAATACCTTGGAATTTTCTTTCAGGGTTTGATCAAAAATTCCAGCTAAGGCATCAAACACAGGATGTCATTAAGACCAGGGGGAGGGGGCATTATGTGGAACCAGCGGTGGGGTGGCTGGCTGAGCAGGAAGCAGTCTGCTCCACAGGGAGACAGGAGAGCACTTTGCTCTTCAGCCTTGTTCTGGCCCTTATTTGCTGCCCCCGCGTGCTGGGCTGAGAGCATTTCCAAAGAGATTCTTTGGGTTATCCAGTGTGGGGGTTCTCAGAGCTGGGATCGAACATCTTTTGACTTCACCTACGACCTTGGCAGTCACCGAGCCCGTCACTTGCATTCGATGGCTTTGGCATCGCATGATTCGGAATTTCCGATTCTGTGGTTAGAGCGTCGTAGGACCCGTGTTTCCCCAGAACTAGGTACATGGTAAGGCCCTGCAAACCCCAGGGTGGGACTCTCCTCTGCAGCCCTGGTGTGGGACTCTCTCCAGCCTGCCCTGCACTTTCCTTTCCCGTCGCACAGGGGCAGGCAGGAGGCTCCTCGTGGCCGGCCTCTGAGAGCCGGTGCTGGTGAGATCACGGGCCCATGCCAGTCTGGTGTAAGGAATCCCTGAGAAAACGGGGTGCTGGGCTTCAGCATGAATATCCTGAGTGTTTCGTCTGCAGTCACAAACACATCGCTTTCCTGGATCTGATTTTATTTATTTTGATTGGATCTTAACAGTTCTTTACAAGGCTGAAACTGAAGCTGCCTGGAGTCCCTGGGAGACTTGCTAAAACTTCAACTGCACCCAGTTTAGCAGCGCAACTTGAAAGTCAATCAGCGGTGAGGGACAATTTGCCTCATTATTTCCAGCCCTGGAATTTGGCAGCAGATGGAATTCTGGGCCTGGTGTGGATGCAGGGCTGGGAGATGAACACAGCAGGGTCTGTCACTGTGGGGTATGTCCATGCAGGTCTGCAGCTGGACAGGCTGATAGTCCCTTTGAGGGTAGGCGGTACCAGGAAGAATTTCCCGCTAAGGGGGACCTGGGCGACAGGGTCCTCCAACCCCAGGTTCAAGGCTGCTGCTGCTCCAGACCTGTGTGGGTCAATCTTATTGCCCATGTGGGTCTAGCCTGGCTGGGTTCTGGGGAAGCAGAGGTGAAATGGGACACAGTTGCTCCCCTCCAAGAAGCAGGCCAGAAATGCTGGGGAAATGCGGGGAGCACCTGAGGCAGATGCCTTCTCCCCGAAATTTTACTTTCTTGGTGAGGTCCACTCTGACCCCCAACTCAAAAATGGTAACCCCTCACCCAGGCCACTCCCACCACCGTTTACTCTGCTGCATTTTTCTCCACTTGCCGCCTTCTAATACATGATGTTAGTTATTTGTTTATCACACTCCATAATGGTGGTGATGTTTGTATGGTTTACAAATATCTCTTCAGTCTCAGAACATAAAATGTGCTCAGTAACTATTTGTCACTTTAATGAATGAATGAGTGAATGAGGGAATGAATGAATGAATGAGTGAATGAGGGAATCTGGTGGCATTTTGTTACCGATTACTATTCCCGGGACTCCTGGGAGTCTATTCTTTTAGCAGCAGGGAGCTGGTGCCTAGGGAGAAGGGATGGTGGTGCTTATATACCAGCAAGTCAACTGCTCACTTGACAGAGCTCAGAGAGGGGCAGAGGCCTGTACAAGGTCACCCAGCAAAGGAGCATGTGCTTGGACAGACCTTAAAGATGTGCCTGTGGACTCTCTGCTCCCAGAGGAGCTCTTTAAGCTCATTGGGTCACCAGGAAAGAAGCCCGGTAGGGAAGGGGGACCGGGAACTCTCAGTGAGGGCAGCAGGGGGGCAAGGCTGGGCCATGGCTGCTGGGCCATCTTGACCGCTCATCCTTGCCCATGCCATCCCACCCTGTGGGTCTCATTTCCTCCCCCGCTCCCCATGTCGAAGCCACGAGTCAACAGATGCCATGTATTACATGCTGAGAACTTTGTGCAAGCACACACATACAAAATCTCCTTTAGCCTTCTCCCGAATCCTGTGATAAGTACGAATATTTCAGTTTGACAAATGAGAAAACTAAGGCTCAGGGAGGTCAAACAACTTGCCAAGGTCATGAAGGTGACAGGGCAAGTTTTGATCTCAGGGTGGTCTTTCCTTCCTCCGGGGTCTTTGTGCCCCCACCCTAGGCTTTTGTGCTGCTACGTTGTGCGGCCTGTGGCAGCGCCCTGGGCCGCCCTTCCTCACCCCTACTGCCTCTGTCCCAGAAAGCCCTCTCCCCTCCCTGCAGGAACACAGGCTCTCTCCCTGAACTGACAGGGCATCTCCGTGTGTGAGAAGGTGTCACCTTCACACACCAGTACTTGTTGGAGGCAATAAGCCAGTCATCAGAAAAATGGGTCTAAGAAACCCCAGTGCCACTGCGGGCATCCTGGGGCGGCCACTGGAGGAGCCTGTCTCAGCTCCATGACTTGGCTTTGGGAGCAGGAACCCCCTGTTTGCCCAGGCCTGGGGGTATCCTGCTCATGTCCTTGCCTGGCAGCACCCCTCCCCCACTCCAACTTCTAGAAAGTGCTTTCCCACAGAGCTGGCCCCTGCCCGCCCACCTCAGGTCAGCCTGCCACCCTGCCCCCGTCCTGAGCTCGGTTGTGTTCTGCAATCCTCGGAAGGCTGTGGAGGTTTGGGCAGGCCCCGTCCCTGCCTGGGTCAGCCCTTCTCCAGGGGGACGCTGGAGAGCCAGTTCTCTTAGCACCACCAGCACGGATTCCAGAGCCCCCAACCCTGGTCGCTCTCTTTGTACACCCTTCAGGCTGTCATCATCCCTCTTCAAAAGCAGATGCAGACACTGGAGGAAGAAAACATCCTACAGGGGTTGGAACAATGAGGTGCCGCTGATTAACTCTCAGCCAACCAGAAAATGTAATTAACCTCACTGCCCAACTCCAAGCCCTGGCTAATGCTCCTCTCTCTTCCGCAAACCTTCCCACACAGACGTGCACACCCACTTGCACAACACGGAGCTCCTCAGTCTCATATATCTAGATGCGCACAGATCCCCAGGCACACGGACACATGCTCAGACCACACCTGTAGTCACAGTTACAGTCATACGTACAGCCACACTCACAAGTCCACTCACACACACAATCACACTCGCAGCACCCACAGAGCCACGCAGAGTCTCTCTCTCTTACACACACACACACTCCTCCAGGGAAGCTCCCGCTCACTGCTAGGCCTGATCATGTCTCATGTTTTGCTCTGGGCTCCTTCCCCACCTTGAAAGAATAGTGACTGAGGGGACACGCTGCTGGCCAGGCTTTTAGGAGTTGAGTGTAAGACAGGGCTGGCCTGGGGCAGCCAGGAGCGTGATCAGCTCTTGTGTTGCGCACTGTGCCCCGCCCCCCGGGGGTGGGGGGCTTTGGTTTTCTCCCTGGGGACTGTGATTGGGAGACCTGGTGCAGGCCCGAAGGCTGAGGTACTGAACACACACAGCAGATAGTAGGAAGCCTGCTACACAAACATAGCGTCAGCACATTTTTGGAACAAATATTCTGAAAACCCCATCCTCCAACTTCACTTTCAAGGGGGAATGAGGGCCTTACTGCCCCAGCAGGGTCGGGCCTGGGTCACTGCCTGGGGCTGGAGGCTTTGTGGGGAGAGGCAGGGGAGAGCCCTGGGAGGCCCCCCCTGGCTCCCTGGCCTGAAGCGCCGGCCCCTGCTTGCCCTCCCCCTGTGGCCAGGAGCTCACTAAGACCCAAGGCTTCTGGGAAGGCTGCTCTCTGGTAGGCACGCCCAGTTCTTGAGCGAGAAAGTATGTTTTCGGGTGCAGTGGGGCCAGGGGTGCCCTGATCTGGTGGGGGAGAGGGAGGGGCTCACTGAGACAGGGGGGTGGGGGGGTGGTCACAGGCCCCCAGCTCATTTGGACAGGAAAGCAGAGACTTGGCCCAGATGATCTATGTGAAGGCTTCCTTGGAGTCTGACCCTCTGTGCTTTCCCAAGGTGGGACCAGAGCCTGGAACTGAACCTGTGAGTTCCTGTCAGAGCTTCTTCTGCCGGAAAACTAGGTAAAGGGTGATATTTGAGGGGCTCCAGAAATCACCCCCCCTGGCAGGAGGGTTCCCCTGATAGCCGACTGAAGCGGCACATTGCTACCTCTCTGAGGGTGGCAGCTGCCTGCTGACTGGGGCAGCTCCCTGGGCTCCACACCCTGCCCCCAACCCCCAAAGTGGGGCATGCCCTGCCCTGGGGTCCCTACTGCTGTCCCTGGGAGGGATGTTGGCAACTCTCCCATCGTTCCTGCACTTGGATATCCTCATTGGTAACGTGGGGATAATGAATCCCTGTCTCATGGGGTCATTGCAAGGGTCAGTGGCACATGGGAATCCCAGAGCACAGGGACTGATGTGCGCAAGGCTTAGGCTGGGCCCTCCCTGCTGGGTCTGGGATCGAGGGCTTTGAGGGAGCGGGCAGACCCACAAGTCTGCTGTAACTGGGAGAAAAGGGGCGCCAGGGCCCAGCAAGCTCACAGCCACTGCTTTTCCCGTCCCTCCCTCCTGCTCTGTTCCCAGCCTGGCAGCCCTGCCTCTTAAGGCAGCTCAGACCTTAGTCCCATTCCTGCTGGTGCTGCAGAGGCAGGGCTGGGGTGGGGTACCCTTCACAACGACAGTGATCAGCTCCCCCAACAATGCTCCACAAACTCGATGCTGGACTTGGCGGACCACCACTTCTTGACACCCACTTTGTGTGGCATGTGGTCTCCACCCCAAGATCTCATTGGTCATCATATGACCCTATGGGTGGATGAGGGAGCTCTCCCCATTTCACAGATGAGGAAGCTGAGGCCCAAAGAAGTGCAGCAAGGTGCCCAGGCACACAGCCCTCCCTCCCAGGAGGTGTAGGAAGTGGCACTTAAACTTCTGTCTGCCCACCATATCCATACCCTGTTTACTCTGCTCCTCACACTTGCTGGGAGCAGTGGGTGCAAGCAGAGAGGGCTGTGTGGGAGAGAGGTCCCCCAAACTAAGAGGGACAGCCCAGGTGCAAGTGACAGGTTGAATTATTGAGGGTGTTGTTGGAGGCTCCTGGGCCTTTAATAGTTTCTTTCCTTTGTCCCATTGTTTCCAGGCCCCGGAGCCCGTGGAGCAGCTAATCATGGGCAGTTACCACAGTGGCACATCATAAACAGTCTGTAAAAGCCCAGGGGCTCCACTCACACTGCAGAGAACCAGACAGTACCCTCGCCACACACACATGCATGCACACATGTACATGCACATTCATGCACACACGTGTGCACATGGACACACACATTCACACATGTATTCACTAGCTGCCCACAGGAGGAGGCTGGCATAGCTCTGGGCCTGATGTGCCTTCATTCTAGCTGTAAGGCCAAGCCCAGTGAGGGAGATGGATGGTCAGCCCAACTGTTGCCCTGGGGGAGCTCAGACTCCGAGAAAGGCAGTGAGTTTTCCAAGGTCGCAGGATGGACTATGAGTGGGGCAGGGACCAGACATATTGGCTTCAAAGAACAAATTAAGGTAGAATAAAGGTTGACCCCACTGGCATTCCTAGAACACTTCTAAAGCTGGGTTCTCATGAATTCTCACATTAGCTGACTTGGAAACATAGAACGTGGGGCTCAGATGAGAGGACGCCATAGTCTTTCACCAGCTCTGGTGTGCAATGACCTTGCCATAGCCCGGCCCTTACACATGACCCCTCTGTTTATAAGTTCCCCTCTTATTCTCCCACCTTACAGTTCCAAAAGTCAATGAACTACTTAGGAGGAGTCCCCCATGACATGGTTCTCTTCCACATCTTTATGCTTTTTTGCTTCGGCTCTGCCCTTTTACTGGAACATTCTCCTGCTTCTGCTCCACTTGGATTAAGCGATCATTATGGGTCTGCACTGAAGACTTCTTGGATCTCTGGGATTGGATGTGAAACTCTGCAAGGGCAGGAACGTAGGGACCCTGGTCACAGCCACCCAACACAGCCTGGTGCAGAGTAGGTGCACAGAGAGACTCATTTCCTGAGCACAGTCCGTCCTCATAGAAGGCACCCCCTCTCTTCCCCTACGAGAGGAATTTAATTGGCGCAGGGAGCCCTTGTTGGGGCATTAAGTGGGAGGAAGCTGCTGAGACCCCAGCATGTAGCTCCACCCCCTCATGGAAGCCCACTCTCAGAGGCTGTAAGGGTGTGTGTTGCGGGGCCGGGGGTGGGTCTTGGCTGGGGGTTGGGAGCCTGTTTCTGGTTCTGCCTTCAACACTGACTTGCTGTGTGGCCCTGGACAAGTGCCCACCCTTCACTGGGTCTTGGTTCCCTCAGCTGTGCAATGGGCAGAGAGGTTGGAAGCGCCAACAGAATAGAGACCAGGTCTGTGTGCACATCAGCACATGCTTGGTGCCTGGCAGAGGGTGGACACCAAGGAAACACCTGTTAGCCCACCAGCAGTGATTCTTGTGGGGAGCTCATGGTGTCCAACTCTTGTGGGGGGCTGGGTGGACGTTGCTGTACTATGAAAATAAAGCAGCCCACCTCACCTGGCTTGAAGCAGCCAATGGTAGGCTCCCTCCATCACACATGGGCCAGGGCAGAAGGGTGCGTTGGAGCTGAGCCCACAGACTTAACAGTGGTCGAAGGAGAAATACCCCTCTGTCTAGATAAAAGGGAATTTCTAATTTTACCATAGCTTTTGGTTGTGGTTTAACTCATGACCTATAATTTTATTTAATATAAAATATATCTAACACTATCCAATGCATTTTGCATATGTAATTTATTTCATAATATATATTTGTGTTGAATAAATAACAGAGGGTCTGAGATGTTCATATGGACCTAGAAGGAGCCACGGTGTTCAAAATAGAAAGAATGAAGGGGTGCTCTGAGGGAGGCATTCTAGTGGGTGAAGCCGCAGGGTCCCTGCATTCTGGTTTTGTAATGGTCTGCTCCATGCTGGGGGGCACTGGGCAGAGATGAGGAAACCTTAGAGCCTCATTGCCCTGCCCTCCAGTGGGTCCAAGCTGCAGTCAGAATCAGGGAGACTGGTGGGCGGCTGCAGGGCAAGGGTGCTCCAGGGCCCCTGCTGGGGTTTCTCAGGGTGACACCGAGCCTTCTTTGTCACCAAGGCTTTCTTGCCACCCCCCTTGACACCATCCACTCCAGCAGGCTCCCCAGAGGCAGCCAGGGAATTCCTCAGCCTGCTAGCTCAGGACTCTCGGAAACATGCATGATCAAGGAAATGGGAAAGCAGGTTGACTTCTCAAATGGGCAGGTGCATTTCTTTTAGAGCATCTGCATGCTCTCCACGAGGCAGGTCTGCTGGGTCCCAATGCCTTGTCACCTTCTCTGTCTGTGCGGCCTGTGGCAAGTCCCTCGGACTCTCTGCTCTGCATGCGTGGCCAGGGAGCATGGAGTGGAGAATGCTCTGTGAGCTCCCAAAGGGTCCAAGGTCTGAGAGAAAAAGCTCTCCTCAGGCTCCACAGGCACCTGACTTGTCTTGCTGGAGTGACGTCAAAGCCTCACACCCCGGAGAAAACAAGGGCAAACTGAGAAGGGGCCTATTAGGGAAAACAACCCCAACAGCTATTTACCCCTGCTCAGAGTGGGTGCTGAGGCCCCAGCAGGGGGACAACCACCAACACTTTGGCTACAGGGAAATCCCTCTGATTTTAATCGGAGGCAGTTAAACAAGTGACTTACTCAAGCTGGGGCCGATACCACCTCATGACAGCCACTTCGGGGCTGGTCAGGAGAGCCGGAATGGTGGGCCTAGGGAGGTGGGAGTTCCAGCAGGGTCAGACAGGTGTAGTGACCTCAGGCCAAGACAAGAGCCCTTCCCCACTGACTTGCAGCTCACAAAGTAGGGACCCCACATGGTAGATGCTGCTCCCTTCTTCCCTCAAGGCTTTGCCCCCAGCCTGGTCCCCACCCCATTGGGGCAACACTTTCCCCCTTGCTGGCTGGTCCCCTGGAATTCTGAAGTCTTTCGAAGTTTCCTCCTTCCTCCCAAACAGGCTCCTGAACTGAAAATTTCCCCACTAAGGCTGGCAGGTGGGGGTTCTCAGAATCTGTAATTGGATACCCCCCAACCCACCCCAGCAAGGGAAGGGAAGGGCAGGCAGGAGGAGCAGTGGCAAATCGCTATTCCTCCTGTCCTCTTGCCTCCTGCGCGAGAGGGTCACTGTGAGTGGAATGTGCATGATGGCCTCCAGGCCAGGAGCCTTTGAGGGGGCACCTGCCATGGTGTGGGCTCCCAGCGGAGCCGCTGTCCTTGGACCTCTCTCTTAGAAGCTGCCTGCGGGCTTTCCTAGTCTGGATGGGCTGAATTTAACCCAAGGACAAACGGAGTTTCCACATCAAGAACTTGTGTCCTAGAAAGTGAGGACCTTGAAAGCTCAGCCCCTCATGAGACAGGTGTGGCCGGGAGTGGTCCCACAGCACACAGGCAGTGAAGCCCCCTTCATCACTGGCTCCTCAGCTGCAACCGGCTGCCTTCCTTTGGTGACATGCAATCAACTTGACAGCAGTGCTGGTGGGACCATGGCTGGGGGATGATGCTCTTATCCGATGCCTTCTTAGCGCAGGAGGGAGGGTCGTGACTGCCCAGGAAATGGCCTGAGAGGAGACGGACTGGCCCAAGGTGACCCAGAGAGGGCCTCTGTCAGCCTGTCCCTTACGGCTGGACATCAGGAATGACCTGGCCTTGGCTTTTCACATTCTTCTAAGAAGCTAATTTTAAAGATCCCAGGGGCAAGGCACAAAGAATGTGCTGGCTTCTGAGACCCAGAGGCTGCCCGCAGAGCCCTATGTGGTCTTGAGGAGAGCCTTCTGGCAGTCACTGCCCCCGCCCCTGGGAGAAGGGCTTAGATTGGGCAGAAGGGGAGGGGAGTGAGCGGAACTGGGGAGCTCAAGGGACTGGGGGTTGGCACGCAACTCCCGCGTAGATTCAGACTTGTAGGGGAATGCTGTGCCTCAGTTTCCTCAGCTGCCACAGAGGGCTTGTACCTCGAATCCACTTGCAGGAAGCTGGAGTCGGCTGGATTCCACTCTCCTGGTTCCCACCCCCTGCTGCTCCTCAGGTTCTCCCAACTTTTCAAGCCACCACTCCTGTCTGTTCCCACTCTCCTGTTCTGGCCATCTCTCTGGTCCCCTCTCCCAAATATTTCCTCGTCCCCTTCACTCCATTCTCCATCAGGTCTAAGATCCAAGGCAAACCACAAGCACCCACAGCACATTCAATGAATATTTCATCAATAAATTCACGCATGATGCTTAAGACGCTCCTGAAAAACATTAATGATAAAATGTCCCTAGGTGCACCCAACCTTCCTTAGGACTAAATCAGGTTGTTACCCAGCATCAGGGCCCCTGGCTTCCCTCCCTCCTGGTCTCTCATCGCTGCTCATCCATGGTTATACTCTGGTTGCTTTCTCCAAAACATGAGGCCCTGTCTGGCCGCTGGGCCTTGAACTTCTCTCTTCCACCCACTCTGCCTAACTTCTGTTCGTCTTTAGAAATCCCAGGTGTGGGTCACTCCTGAGACCCTTTCCCACCTGGTCACGAGTCCTTGTGAGCTCCCAGCATGCAGATAGGTCTTTAACCGGGGCTCCTTGTCCTGCCCTGGAATGGCCCTCTCGCTGGGCAGGACCTCCCACAGGGCAGCAGAACACCATCCTCATCCCCCCTGGCCTCATTCCCAGATCTAAGGATGCGCCTGGTCCAGACGGTGTCAGCATAGCTCAGGTGGACAAATGAAAGCTCACCTGCAGCAACAACTAATACTAGTCCCTGTGGACAGAGGAAGCTCCGGGGTTTCATCTACACTAGGCATCTGCTACCAAGAAATAAAGTGACTTAATGAGAGTTGAGTGAGAAAATCCTCCAGGCTGGCAATCAGAAGGAGCTGGATTCTAGTCCCTGCTCTGCCTCAAAGCCCTGTCACCTCCCTTTTCCAGGGCCTCAATTTCCCCTCCTAACACAAGGGACATGACCCCACTTTGCACATCTTTGAGGATTAGACAAGATAACTGTGGTGAAAGGGGCTTTGAGAAGTACAAAGCTCCAGCCAGACATACAGGATGACAGATATTATTCAGGCACAAAGAGAGGTTTCTCCAGGGTCTGTTATCTCTTCTTTATTTTCTTTCAAGGAAATGGCTCGCCCGGCCCGCCTGCATTATTGTTGGCACCGAGCGCCAGGGGCTGAGGGAGGCAGAGAGGGAGAAGGAATCTTTAAGAGAGACTCTCTGGGGGACACTAATATTTTTAATAGTTTGTGGGTTATGAAGCAAATCTCTGTTCTCCGTATTATATATCTCGGCTGAGCCTGAAGAATGTTTCCAGAGTCTTTAATGAAACTGAAGCAGTTACCCAGCAGAGAGAGAGAGAGAAAGGAAGAAAGAGGAGATTTATTTGCAGAGATGTTTGCTCAGAGAGAGGAGAAAGTGGCTGGAGGCAGGGGGCTTGACTCAGCCACATTCCCAGGGCCATCAAGTGCCCTGATCCTGTCCTTGGTCGCATGGGACCACCTGTCCTCACCTTTGAAGAGCATAGGTGTGCACACGGTCTCTTCTCCCCAAGGCTGGGGGTCGCCTGTGCTTTCTTTCCCCTCTAATTGTCTGGAGAGGAGAGCGAACTCGCCAGCAGTGGGGGGACTGGTTTTTATAGCACGTAAGAGAGCCGGCTGTAGCCCAGAGCCTCGGTGGGAGAGCGGAATTATTAATAGGTCCTACCGAGGCCTCGGGAAAAATGCAGGACTGCATGGAGTTTAAAAGGTCAGCACAAATAACAAAAACAGACTTTCTGGGGAGTCAGAAAGGAGTTAAAATACACTCGGAGGAGCCCGGGGCTCCTTTGCTGTGGTGGGCGCAGCATGAGCGTCTTTGTGTGTTTGCGGGTGTGCGTGCACACCTTGGGGTTCAAGACATCTGTCAGCTCCCAGGGAGCTCTGTTGGAGATTTCAGCCTCACAGGGTTTGTGTTCCGGGCAACTTTCGAGGGCCAACCGTAGTAGCTTGGAGGCTGAGCTGCTGTGTGCCAGGGCAATCACTCGCCCTCTCTATAAAGTGAGGAGAGTGAACTAGCTGATCCTGAGGACATTTCCAAAGCTGTGGAAGGTGGAAAGAACCTGGCCCAGCACTACACAAGCCTGATTTTAGTCCTTAGCTGGTCATGTTACTGGCTAGGTGACTTTGGGCAAGTGGGCTCCTTCCTCTGGGCTTTGGGATGTAGTTCTCACCCTACAGGGCTGCAGTGGGAACAAAGTGAGCACAGCCTCGGACGTGCCTGTCAAACTAAGGTATTCACCACATGTGAATCCTTCTCCTTATCCAGCACCCCCCTTTGTTATAACTAACCCTCTATCTGCATTTTAGAAGGTAAGATTCACTCAATTAGACCAATACTTATTGCACATCTACTACGTGCCAGGTGCTGCTTTAGGCTCTGGGGTACAGTCAAAAACTCCTGACTTCTGGAGCTCACATTTTATGGTCACTGGCATCTGCCTGTCCTGGGGTCAGGTGAGTTAGATACTAAAAGAAGAGGGTGGAGTGGAAGCAGAGGCTGGAAGCCTCAAATCTTGAGTCCAGTCAGACAGACATTAACTGTGATTGTGAATATGGTACCTTATCTCTCTGAACCTTGGTTTTCCCATCTGCAAAATGGGGTAGCAATCTTTTTTTTTTTGGAATGCCTACAACACCAGTAGGAGCTTAATAAATATTTGTTAGTAAATGATTATTAAGTGTAAAAAATTTGTAAATTTTAAAGGGCTGTAATCCTTCTCCTTCCCCCTTTTATAGTCTTTTACGCATATATTAAGGCTTCATGTTGATGGCTTGTAGTGAGACTGTCAGGAAACCCTGGCAAGTCCCAAGAATTTCATGGTGGGGACTATTATTTGAGTACCTGATATATATTGGCCTGGTGCTGGGAGCTAGAGGCATGGAAATGAATCTGGGAGATTCCTTGCCCTTGTTATATTGTGTGGTTGGGGAGATACAGCTGAAAAAATAGCCACAAACTGTTTGTTCCTGTGGGTCAGAGGGAGGCACGGGAGCTCACAAGAACCCAGAGACACATCTAGCCCTGCTCTGAGGATCTGGGAAGACTTGGTGACATCTTGGAAAAAAAAAAAAAAATCACCCCAGCTCAACTGTCACAATCCTAGGCCCCTAGTCTCAAAGTATTCTTTAAACCCTCTTCCTTGTTTTACAGGCTTAGAAATTAGGACCGTATATACCCTTTTCTTAGGGCACACATATGGCAAGTGGCAGACTCTACCAGGCGCGAGGCTTCTGGCTTCGTAACCCCTCAGTGCTTGCATTTCAGGAAATCTGAATTTATTTAAATACAAACGTCCAGACAAGGCAATGAAGTGGTGGTGATGTTGGAATTCCAGGTCCTGAGGGAGAAAATGGCAGAGAGGTTCCAATGGTGGGAATCCTGATCTGGGTCCAGATTTACCTCTTTCCAAGGCTAGGCCAACAGGGGAAAGGGCACATCACAGGTGAGGAAACCTGGAGCAGGTCAAAAGGGACAGCCTAGAAGAGAGGATACAATTTCAAAACTAAAGGAGCTCTTCCAGATCCAGCAGTGGCATCTGGTTGAGTTCAGGTAACTAACACCCTGGTCAAAGGTCTGGCCAGTGAATGACCACAGGGAGAGGAGGCTATTGAGGGACAGAAGATGCTGGGATGGGTGAAGGAACCTTTGCCCTTGGCAGTCAGGGAGAACCGGGATCTCACTTCCTTCAGTAACATTTATTTGACTATCCATCTACCTTGATCATACCCTTCTGAGGACTTATGTGACCCTTATTATAATAACCATGCCTTTTGGCACCTAACAGATTTTCAGAAAATTATTTTCTATAGTTCCTAAACCACCTTTCTCCTCAATGCCATGCATTCTGCCTCTGGGCAGAAGTGCAAGAAGTTGGACATCCCTGAGCCCCTGGGTACAGTCAGGACTTCTAAAACTTCTCTACTCCATGAAAGCAATAAGAACACTGTGGAAAAAATGGTCAGAATCAACTTTTTCCGGAACTCTGGAAATTGACCAAAGACTTAGAAGTAACCCAGGGTCAATTATTCAAGAAAAACAGCTTAATTTCAGTAAGAATGGATTTTTTGTTTGTTTTTGTCTTTTTTGCATTTTAACTTTTTTTATTCCCATCTCTGGCTCCCTTGGCAGTAGTCTTGAAAACCAACACCTGCAATCACAGTGGAAATCAGCAGCCTGGCAGCCACCACATGGAGTGGAGTGCAATCCTCTAAAGACTCACTCCTAGAGAGCTGTCATTCTGTGACCTGTCTGGTGATTCCCTGGAAGATCTTACTTTCAAAGCTCTTAGAGCTTCTTAGTGCTAACAACCTTTTTCCTAGGAGTGTTTGATGAAAAACAATCTTAGGCAATTGTTTAAGCCTGAGGCAGTAGATAACAGTTAGGGCAAACAACAGATCATCAGTTGACCTCAGAAGTAACTGAGCAGAGATTTTAGTGACCAAAAGGACAAAGAATGCACGCTTGACAGAACTGGTGCAGGGAAGTCACTAAGTAAACTTAGTGACAAACTAAGTAATAACAACTGACAGAAACAATCTGACCCAAGGAGGAGGAAGAATCTGATTTCTACAGCTGTCACATTGTATGACTTAAAATACCTAGCTTTCAACAAAAAATTTTAAGACATGCATAGAAACAAAGTGTGACCCATAAACAAGCAAAGCAATCAATAAAAAAGTGTCCCAAGGGAAGTCCAGAAGCTGTACTTACAAGTAGACAAAGACTTAAATCATCTATTTAAAATATGTTCAAATAATTAAGGAAATTATGTCTAAAGAACTAAAGGAAAGTAAATGAAAGGTGTCTCACCAAAAATAGCCTCAAAAAGACATAGAAAGTTTTTTTTTTTTTTTAAGATTTTATTATTTTCAGAGAGAGGGGCAGGAAGAGAAGCTGAGAGGGAGAGAGACATCAATGTATGGTTGCCTTTCACCTGCCTCCAGCCACAGACCTGACTGGAGACCTGGCTTGCAACCTGGTTATGTGCCCTGGCTGGGAATCAAAGCAGCAACAGAAAGTGTTTTTAAGAAGAACCAAATAGACATTCACATATTGTATTGATGAAAAGTACAATAAATGAAATTTTAAAATTCAATGGTAGACCTGATTAGGCAGAAGATAGAATCGGCAAACTTGGATAGGTTAATTGAGATTGACCTATCTCAATTGTCTTGAGACTGAAAGAAGAAAATAAAGAGTAACAAACAGAGATCTACGGGACACCATTAAGTATATCAACATATTCATAATGGAAGTCTCATTACAGAATAATAGACAGAATATTGAAGAAATAATAGCTGAAAACTCCCCAAATTTGATGAAAACCATTACTTTACACATCCAAGAAGTTAAATGAACTCCAGGTAGGATAAATTCAAACTTAAACATATGAAAATCAAATTGTTGAAAGCCAAAGATAAAGAGAGAACCTTAAAAGCAGCAAGACAAATATGAGTCAGTACATTTCTGAATAAGATTGATAGCTAATTTCTCATCAGAAATCATAGGGGCCAGAAAGCCTTTGGTTGAATGACATATTCAAAGTAATGAAAGGAAAAAGATGTCAACAAAGATTTCTATATCCAGCAAAACTATCCTTTAAAAAAAAAAACGAAGGTGCAACTAAGACATTTTCAGATAAAAACAAAGAGAATTTGTTGCCAGCAGACCTGCTAACAAGAAATTCTAAAGTGAGTCCCTCAGGCTGTAATGAAAGGACACTAAACTGTAACTTGAATCCAAATGACGAAATCAAGAAAAATTGTAAGGAGGACCCATGGACAAGGACAACAAGCTAGAGATTGACTGAGGCAGGGGAGCAGGGGAGCACAAAGGAGGAAAATGAAACAATTGTAATACAACAATAATAAAATTAACTTAAAAAAGAAAAATTGTAAAGGTAATTTTAATATAAAAGATAGTATAAATATATATTTTTTTGGTTTGTAACTCTTTTGCTCCTACCAGTTTAGAAGGCGACTGTATAAAGCATTAACTAGATCTATGTTGATGGGCTTTATGATACCTAAGGATGTAATTTGTAACACAACCACACAAAAACGGGGAAGGAAGGAAAGAAGCATTAGGGGAACAAAATTTTATCTATTATTGTAATTAAATTGACAGTAATCTGAACTAGCCAATTATAAATTAAGATAGTAATTATAATCCCTAGGAAAACCACTAAGAAAATAACTATAATTGCAAGTAGTCATAGACTTGGATTCACATGACAGGGCTGTCATTTCATTGTCATACAGCCTTGGGCAAGCTGCTTCCAATTTTTGTGTCTTGGTTTCCTCATCAGATAAATGGCTATAATTAACCCACAGGTTGATCTATCTCCCAATAAGGGAATAAATGTGCTGTGCATGCTGAAGGGAGGGCACTGACCCCTTCCACTGGACTGTGGTAGGCCAGACCGGTAGCCTGGTTGGGAATCTTGCCTTCTTAGTTGTGTGACATCGGATAAGCTATTCAACTTCTCAGAACCTCATTTCTTCTGTACAAAATGGCAAAACAATAATGCATGTGAATTAAATGGGGACATGTGCTTTTTCTTATTTGGCAGAATGTACTATATAGTTGGTATCCAACACACATTGGTGATTATTCTTAACTCTGAGCAACCCAAAGGCAGGGATGATCACTTAACTATCTCTGGGTCCCCAGAGCCTAGACCAGAGCAGCCACCCAGCAGGTGGAGTGTTCATTAAACAGAACTGAAACTTGCTATCCCTTTTGTCATCCAGAGGAAGCCTCAGATCCTGTGAAAGTTCACACCACAGGGGAAAGGCCTGGGGCTCTGAGGCCAGAGCTGGAATTAGGAGAGAACAGTTACTGGTGGGATCTATCCTTGTCCCCTGCTGGGCCTGGGAGTCCCCAGTCCCCAGCCAGGCCCAGCGGTACAGTGGGTGAACTCCTTAGAGGCAAATGTCATGACCTTAGGGAGAGGGTTTACGTTTTTCCCACATTAGGACAACTTGCTAAGAATGAGATCCTGGCCCTGAAAGATATTTGGGGTTCAAGGGTGACCAGGCCTGTTTCAAATTTCTTAAAGGGACCACACATCCTCTCTCAGCCCTGCACCACCTCCTCTCCTTCACAGCCTATCTTCCTGACAGTCTCCACTTCCCACCTCCCTCTCCCACCACGCCACTCTGTCCTCCCTGTTACGGCTCTGGGTGAAGTCTCCAAAAGCCTCCTCATGAATGAATGCAAGCCCAGCATCTGGCTGACACTACCAGGGCTTCCAGTGCTGGGAAAGAGGCTAGTGGGTTTCTGGGGGTGCATCTTCCATGGCCTGGGTTCTGCTGAAAGCTCTAAGAGTCATGAGTTAAAAATAATCCCAGAGGGCAGGTATCTCCCAAGGCTTGCATTGCGGGCAATGAGCAGGAAGCAGGACTCGAGCTGCCCACTGTGAGCCTGGCCTTTTCTAGGCCCTGTCCAGGGGCTTCCCTATTTAGTTTTCATAGCTGCCCTATGAGGCAGATACAATGACGAGCCCCATGTCAAACCATGAGGAAACTGAGGCACAAAACAGCTAGATAATGTGCTCAGGTCACAAGTGAGTGGCATTCAAGCCAGTCTAAGGTCAAGGTCACACTCCTTACCAGAGCCCACTTACTTAAAGGCCTCTTAAGGTAGGACATCCGCATGCTTAGGCAGGCCAGGGAGGACAGCAGAGCCCCTGCCTTTGTTTAAATTAGGGCTAATTTCAGAACTTGGGGGTTGGATTTCAAGGGGAAAAAATCAGCTTCAATGAACGCGGCACCAGGAGAAAGCAGAGTGAGAGAGGAGGGAAGGGTGTAATTTGTTTGCAATCAGACTTGGCCACGGTCCTCCCTTCCCATCCTGCCTCGCCCCAGGGAGACCGGTTTCCCTTGTCAGACATCCAGGGCAGGGTTCTGAGCCAGGCTCATCTTTCTAGAAGTCATTCTCCCAGGGACCTGGAGATGTCTGAGCAAGAAAGAATGTAAATTGTCCTGCTTGGATGATAGGCAAGTGTAGAAAAGGCTGAGGCCTCTGAGAGCCTGATCCTCCATTGGGATGGGCTCTCCAAGGAGGGGGTGAACACCCCATCTCTGAAGGGAGACTGCAACCTTAGGTCACAAGGCTGCAGGTTGCCCCTGGGGTTCCTGCTAGCTACCTGAGTCTCGCAGTTGGCCTTCCGATTGCAGTGTCCTTGGGCATTCCACTCACCTCTCTGAATCCCCTGTTTCCTGTTCAGTAATACTAGGGTGCTGAATGATGCTTTCTAGGATCAGTTACAGAGGACAGGCTGTGGTATTTACCTCCTGGGGAAGACCAAGTCCCTTTGATGGCACTTTTAAAGAGATGCAGTGTAAACTACAGGCCAGACCACAGGTGCTGCCGCCACAACTGGCAGACAGACTCAGGCCCAGGAGGACAGGCACTGACGCTATACAGCAGCTTCAGCAGCACAATGGGGCTCTGAGCAAGTGTGGGTGAGGAGGCAGAGGGATGAGGGGTTCAGTCTGAGGGTCAATACTGACCCCAAGTTACACCCAAAAGGAAACAGGAGTGAATGTCTGAAATCAGAGGCTACAGCTAGAGGTGCACACAGCCAGCTGCCTGGGGCAGGTCTGTCAGCCCTGATACACTAATAGCCTCAGGTGGGAAGATGATGACTGATAGCTGATGGCCGGCAGCCCTGCCTCACCCTCTGCCTAGCGGAGGCCACCTTGGGCTTCAGCGCCAGAGAACAGTCTGGGAATGTCTGCTCATAGGCTGGTGTGGGGGTTAAGTGAGATCACAAATGCAAAGTACTCTGATGACAGGACATGCCACACAATGTAATTGGTGTTACCTGAGAGGCCACAACCCCGCTGCAGAGTCTTTTCCAAAACGAGAGCCCGCTGGGTAAAGAACAGGGCTCTGACAGACACAGCTGGCAGGGGACACATGGGATCAGCTTTAATCAGGACATTCCTCATTTCAAGTGCCAGAAGCCTGGCTTCTCCTTTAATCCTGCCCCTTGATCCCCACCACATGCAGATGCACACACATGCACTCAGGCACACACACACATACACAATCCCATGCATGCATGCACACACATGCTCATGCACATGCAAGCATGCTCATGCTCACATGCAATCACACATACATGCACACGCACACACAGACGCACGTGCACATACTCACTCACACCTCACCAGTCTCCCAGTCAGGCTGAACCTGACTCTTAAAAGTCTCCAGACACCATAGCTTTCACTTCCCTAAGTCAACACTGCCTGCCTCCGACCCTCAACACCCTCCACCTAGACTAGTCTCACTGCGTTCCCACAATCCATGTTCCAACCTGCAGCCAGAGGGGATTTTATGAAATGCAAGTCACATCTCTGAGGGGAAGAGAGAGTGAACTAAGTATGTTTAGACCTGATAGCTCTAGAATAGGCCTGGCTTCTGAGTGAAGCCGTCGGTAACTCTGGGTAATGCTGACAGTGTCCCCCCACTCCCACACCACCCCATTACTACAACTGCCAGCAACGGACAACTTAATGAGCAGAGTCAAAGGGCCATGTGCTTAACATCTGTTGCACTACTGAATCCTTCTGAGGCCCTGCACAGCTGGAAGCGAGCCCTGTCTACCTGGTGGAATAAGGTGAGGGCGATGAGCTGCATGTGGGCACGGTGGAGCACGGCCTGGCACTCCACTGACAGCCGAGTGTCACCCCTGCTGTGCACTGGGTTGGTGTGGGCCACCCCTGCGTACTGGGAGCTTCTGGAGGAGTTTACCTCCTTAGATTCAGTTCTGGGCTCAGGACCCGATCAGAGTCCAAGTTTGCTGAGTGAGTGATCTGATTATCTTGTCTTAGTCTATCAGCTCGTAAGCACTTAAAAGGGCAGAAAGAGACCAAAGTGCAGTGATGGCACAGATCCATTTTAGGATCAGGATGTGCTTTCCATAGCAGTGTATTCTTGTAGGGAGGGGTTGCTTGTTTTTTTGTATGTGGCTTCTAGAACATTGGGGATGAGGAAGTTAGGCATGCCCACTCCAGTGATGTTCTTTCATTCAGTCAACATTTGAATGGCACCTACTCTGTGCTGAGCCCTTCCACACACATGGTCTCAATTAGTCCCAACACATCCTCTCCATTTTTGAAAGTAGAGATAGACTCTGAGGGTTTCTGTAACATGTTCAAGGTCAGACAGCCTGTAAGAGGTATAGACATCATTCAAACCCAGGTCCCGCGTCTCACATTCATTCTTTTTCTCTGCTCAGACAGATCCTACAGACCCTGGCCCTCCCTGAAGCAAGGCAAGGTCTAAAGCAGGCCTCAGACTTGGTCCCCAGCATCGCCCAGACCACTCATGTTGGAAACAGAATTTGGCAGACCCACTGGGATTAATTAATTACAGGCCTATCTTCAGGGTGGCCCTGCCGGCTATCGCAGCGGTTGCATACCTGTTGATTGCATAATCCATAAATACATTTGACATCTTTAATGGGAATCAGGCCCCCGGCCCTGCCCACAGTTGAGTTACGAGCTCCAAACTCCCTGTTGGCAGTCCTGAGCTTCTGCCTGAATTGGGGCCTGGGGAGGAAGAATCAACTTGGGGCTCAATAACATTTCTCCCGGATTACCAAGCAGAGAGAAACAAAGAAAATCATTGCTCTACTATAAGGCCGGGCTCTTCCTCAAGAGCTGGGGCTGTGGATCACTTCCCCACACCATCACACCATCTCCCCCAATCCAGAACACCTTCTAGGGCTGCTGCATCACATGACAGCAAAGCAATGTACTGGGTTTGACAGATGAGCTTTTGGGGCTCTCTGCTTCTCCCACAGGCGCCTGACTATCACCCATCTCCTGTGCCAAAGTAGGTCCAGCCCTCCCCGGTCCAACACACACAACCCAGATGCTGCAGCCACAAGACAAGACACCCTGCTTGCCGGAACCCTGCAGGGCCACCCAGGTTAGTGCCTGAGTCCTGGAACTGTCACCTACGTGGTTAGTACTTCGCACAAGTCACACGACCCATCTTATCTTCATGCATTCCGTTCAGTCCTCACTCACCCAGCATCACTGAAGGGGGATCGCTGGCCAGGCTCTCTGAGAGGTTCTGGCTGCAGGGATGGAGGGGAGCTGTAGCTGCTGAGGAGTTCCCTGTCGAGGAGCCCATAGCCCAGAGGTGAAGTGTGGGCAGAGGGGCCAAGGTGGGCAAAGGCCAGAGGGCGATTATCTTGCCTTGGGGGTGGCGGGGGGGAGGGGGGGATGAGGTGGAGAGGAAGGGGGCTCCCCAGAGCCACAGATCTGAGCTGAGCCTGTCTTCCTGAGCAGATCCTGCAGGGCCTACCCTCCACCCCCACCCCGTCTTCTGCCTTATTTGATAACACAGAGGGTTGTTGTGAACATTTACACAAGAAGCCTGTAGAAAGTGCTGGTACAATGTTGCTCTTTGACATTAGGTTTTCTTCCCAAGATTTTCCCCTCCTAGACTCATGTGGAAAAGTTCAATATTGGTAGAACACAGTGGGATAAGAGACAGGTGCTCTGGTCACCCCTGACCTTGGTGACCACCCCAAGGGCTCAGGGGGTCATAGTTCAGCCCACCTGTCGGAAGCTCCACCTCAGGGCAGTCTACCCGCACCCCAGGCTGCCTCTAAAAGCTGCTAGTTCTCTCACCTTCCTATCTCGTTTTTCCAGCTCTGCCTAGTCCCCCACTGGGGCTGCGTGTGTCTGCCCAGATGGAGAGGACGAGTCCTACTCATGTTTTTCCTTCTTCTTTCTTAGCACTAGTCCCTGGGGCAAGCTAGCTCCCAGGTGACCTGGTCTGGAAAACCAAACTCCAGGAAGGCAAAAACGTGTCCTGATAGAACATGCCAGCAGCTGGCATGGCCAGGCACTGGCGGCGGAGCCTGGGCAAGTGGTTTACACCGCTGAGCTTCACTTTGCCCCTCTACACCAGGACTGAAAAATGTGTAAGCGAGTGACTCATTCACCTGAATGCGTCTACTCCATTCAGGATTGTTGTAGATGCCGGGGAAAAGGCAGCAAATAAATCACTCTCTCCAACATGCTGTGATTATGTGCCAGTAGAAGAGACAGGAGTTAATAAACAAGGACATATACTGTGTCCTGGGCGGTGATAAACACTGGTGGGGACATAAGGCTGGGTAAGGAAGGTCTCAGAGTGTGGGGTGGTACTCTTTTATTCAGTCAGGTCGGGGAAGGCGTCACCAAAACTGGGACATTTGAATACAGATCTAAAGGGGGTATGAGAGCAGCCATGGGGGATACTGAAGACCACCTGAGACAGAAGACCATTCCAGAAAGAGCAAGGCTGGCATGTCTGAGGAGCAGCAAGGAAGCCAGTGCGGTTGAAGCTCAGTGAAAGGGGAAGGGGGAAGAGAGGGTGTCAGGTGAGGTTATTGGGGTAACAGGGTGGGGATGGGATGTGGTGACCATTATGAAGGACCTAAGGTCATCATAAGGATATTGGCTTTTCCTCAG
Source organism: Noctilio leporinus (assembly GCA_004026585.1). Lineage (NCBI taxonomy): Eukaryota > Metazoa > Chordata > Mammalia > Chiroptera > Noctilionidae > Noctilio > Noctilio leporinus. The sequence continues at coordinate 248,509 of PVIW01000425.1, read as the reverse complement.
AGTATTGGGGGAGCCATTGGGGGACTGGAAGCCAGTATCGGTGACATGTAGTTCAGAAGCTAACCCTGTGTGGAAAGTGGAAGCCCAGGAGAGCTACCTCGGCAACGGGGAACAGGGCGGGCTTTGGTCCAGGGAGGTAGCGGAAAGATAGTGAGCTGTGGGTGCCTTGGGTCCAGCATGATGTAAAGCTCGTAAAATGTGATCATGAACTAGATACAGATAGGAAGGAAAAGGAAGAGTCGAGATAAGGCCAGGTATTTGGGCCTGATCCCCTGTTGGAATGGAGGCTCCCTTTCCAGAGACAAGGAGCAGGCTTGGGGGTTAGCAGAAGGCTCCGAGTCTGGTTTGGGGTGGGGCCATTTTGAGGCACCTGCTAGACAACTAGAGAGACATCAGGGGACAACTGGACACAGGAGTTTGGGACTTGGGAGAGAAACCCAGGATGGAAATAGGCATTTGGGAGATGACTTTAAAAATGAGTTATGATGGACAGGAGGTCTGTGGATGGAAGCCCAGAGCTTTCCACATTTAGAAGCCAGGGACGTGAGGAGAAGCCTGCTAGGACACTGTAAAGGAGGAGCCAGTCAGGCAAAGGGGAAAGCAGGGAGGTGGCCTACGATTCAAGTAAAAATTATTTTAAGAAGAAAAAATATCAAGTGAGTCAAAGGCTGCTGACAATTAGACACTCTTAAAGGGAGAAGAAGGATGTGATATGTGTGGACCTTGCAAAGCAGAGGGAGTCAAGTACAAGGTCATTAACCGCTGTCCCCGGAGATGCCACCTCAGGATGGGTCTTTCTGGAAGTCAAAGGACCAGGGCTGTTGCATCTCTCTAGATGGGCTCCCAGCCCCAGGGCCACAGCCTGTGGAAGGAAGCCCCAGTAGAGGCCCATGTTAGCCCTAGCTCCTGGAATGCCTTTGAGCCCCACAAGGAAAAGTGGGAGCTTGAAAGCAGGTAATTTCAGCCAAGGGCACTCTGTTTGCTTAGAGTTTGGGTGCAGCAACCAGTTAATTACTCAGGTAAATCATGTCACCGTCCCCTGTAGCCGCAGAGTAATAACACCATGCTGACCGCACGTTTAAGGGTGAGATAAGCCTCTGAGTGCAAGCTAAGAGGTTTTATAGGCACCCTTTGAATGAGCCTCTTTCTCCCAAAGCCCACAGAAGTCGTGTGTGCCCACACGCATTCAGCGGTGGGCCGGGAGGGTGGCTGTTGGGGGTCACCTTCTTAGACAAGGTCCCTATGACTTGGGGCCAGTCCCGGGCTGGCTGGCAGCCCAGCGGGAGGTGGGAGAAGTTCATCTTCTGTGTCTCCAGCTCACGTCATTGTGACATGTTTCTCTCACTGCCCAGGTATTTCCCAAGGCAAATCCATACCAGTTCAACCAACAGCTAGGCATGGCCCTGTGCTGAGAGCTCAGAACCTAGATTGTCAAAGTACTGCCCTCCAGGCAGATGTAAGAAAAGGCAGCAGCTCTGCTCCTGAGTAAGGCAGGATGAACTCAGTGCTTCACAAGAGGCAAAAGCGTCATGTGACGTGAGCACCAGTGGAAGGTGATGGATTCTGAAACATCTGTTCCTACAAGGCCTATACAAGGACAGTATTTTAGCAGGCAGGGTACGGGGATGAAGAAATCCCCGGCAGTGAAAGCAGCATGAACAAAGACCCAGGGATGTGTTGTATCCACAACTGGATACTTGCAGAAACTGAGGCTCCTTGACTCGGACACTTGGCATCAGACTCTCAGGTTGCTGGGGTCCTAGGATGCAAGAATTACAGCTCATTGAGCAACACGGAGGTGCACCTGGTCAGCTCTCTCCCCCCAGGGCAGGAGATCCTGCCACCAGTCACCAACAGGTGACACCTTCCAAGATGGGTGGAGACATGGGTGAGGATTCCTCCCACACGGGCATCCGCTCAGCATCTCTGTCCCCATCCATCAGTCTTCAGACGCTGACCAGGTGTGCGGTGCGTCCAGCTTTGTCCCACTGTGTTCCAGCACTTCTGCCCGTCCCTCCCTCCCAAGAGCAAAGCTCTCCTTCCCAGCAGGGCTGGAAGTTCTGATGCGGGTCAGGGACAAAGCCAGGTCCATTAGTGTGCTTGTGATTAATAACAGCCTAGGAGCTTAGGCTCTGGCCTAATCCTACCCTAACATATTTTACCTCTCTAAGCCCCCATTTCCTTTTCTTTAATATCAGGATAATAACAACAATAGCGAGCAGTTATTTTGCTCTTCCTAAGTGTCTGGCACTGGGTTAAGAGCTTTACAGGCATGATCTCTGCTAAACAATCTATCATACAGGCGCTGTTATTCTTCCCTTTCACAGTGGGAGACCAAGGCACAGAGGGCTAAGTTAATTTGCCCATGATCAACCAGCTAGTAAATGGTGTTGAAATAAGGACCAAGAAACCCTACTGCAAAGCCTGCTACTAATAACAGTGTATTAATAATAATATACAACCATATTTTTTCTAGGAGTATGTGCAGCAAATTCATTATATCAGTGGGTGTTTAAAGTCTGTCTTGAGGGCCTTTGGATATCAAGTATATGAGTGTATAGCCTGAGGCAGTGCGGCTACTAAGAAACTGTTATTTTTTTTGTAGCATGGAATATATTTTTAGAATCTAAGTAACTTCCTTCTAACATGTTTAGTCCTCATTAAAAACTATGGGCTTTTTCTGGGAAATGAACATGTTTTATCCAATGTGAAATCCCCAGAATAATGCCTGGAACACTGTGGGCACTTAGTGGATGCTTGTGAAGTGAACTGAGCTTCCTCCTGGACTCACAGAGCGGGGGCCTCTGTTCTCCAGGGCTGACCTGCAGGCTGGGCACGCCAAAGGCTGGAGGCAGTGAACCTATCCTTAGGGATTTGCTAAGGGGGTCTGGGTGGATGGCAAGGCATGTGCACATCCTGTGTCCGACTTTACAGCAATACTTTAACATCTGCTGTGCAAAGAGTCCTAAAACCTCTCAATGCAGACACTTTAAAAGAGAAAAAAGAACCAACATATAGCTAAGATGTGGTTAATACATTCAGCACAGTCCGCCTTCCAGTTAATTAGAACACTTTATTATAGGAAAGTCAAAGTGGCTTTTCTTTCCAAGGGAAACGTACCAACTTCTGAGAAGTGGGAACGAGGGACGCCAAGAGCTGTTCCATCATCATTTCCATCCCACTCCTTCTGTGTCTGCTGATGCTTGCCCAACTGACCGATCAGCCAAGCTCATCTGTGAAACGGCTTGGCTGGCACCTGGGCCATGGGAAGAAGCTGACCTGAGAGAACAGATGAGGGCCTGTCTTGAAATCAGGCAGCCTGAGTCCTGCTCCCATAGCTCCAATGACCACAGCAGGAGATGCAATAGTTCTGGGCTTGGCTTCCTCACCTATTGAAAGGACTGAGAACTGCCTCTACGTATCTCTGAGGCGCCTGGGAGTTTGGGGGAAATACAAAATAGGCACCTCAGGAACATCAGTACATCTGGTTGATTCAGAAAACAAAAGAAAAACAATTCCTGTAGGGGCTCTTTAGGTCCTAAAGGCCAAGCATCTGTGCCTCCCTGGGTTTTCTGTAAACTACATTGAGCTGGTACATTGACCAAGGATGACCATATGGGGCTGCAATGCTTGCCTAGACCAGGAGGGATTCACTTCCTGTAAGACATTCTGACTTAACATAATGCAGGCCAAGTTAGGTTAAGGCACATAACACTCACTCAAAAATGAGGGCTGTCTGCCCTCTGACCCTTGGTTCAATAGCTACCTCCCCGGGCAGTGATCCCAGGGAGATAGGAGTGTCCACATCAAAGGACGAAGAAGGGGCAGATTTATGGGTGTGCAGGGGCTCCTCCCAGGTGTTCCTGCTCCAGCCCCTTCCCCACTGGCGCATCTGGAGAGAAGGCATTGGCCTTGGGAAGGCAGAAAGAAAAGGGCTTTTCCTGAAGCCAGAGCATTCTCTGCAGTATCCCTGGGGACCGTGAGGGGGTCCTGCACTCCAGGAAGCTGGGAATGCTGCCAAGGCCCCAGCTGGGGTTAAAGGGAACATGACTTCAACTGACAAAGTCTGAAATGGGTCCTTCTTGGCCAGGCCAAATGACTCCACCTACATGGTACTCTTTGTACATGCCTTCCCCATGAAACCTGCCCGGGTTCCCTCAGAAGGCTCCCTCTGTGTTTTCAAGCCATCTTTCCCAGATCTCCTCGTGGAGGGAGGGCCTGTATTTAACTCATCCTGCGACGCCTAGCACAGTGCCTGACACAGGGTAGTTATGCATGAAGTAAGTGTGGCATTGCCATGAGGGACTTCTTCACATTACTATGTAGGCGGATCTGAACAGTGTCCTCTCTCTGGAAAGATGGGAAAACGAAGGCGCTGACTTCCCTGAGGTGGCTGCTGGAGCCAGCAGCCCATGCAGGACAGAGCTGAGGGTTTGCTCCTGCCACAGCAGCACCGGCTGCTCAGCCCCGACCTGGGATTGAGAAGAAAGTTCTCCCTCCCGGCCCTGCCTTCATCTACCAACTAGGCTGTGCACGGCTCAGCCAGGAGGGGGAAATAGCCACATTACAAAAATCATACGAAAGAAATTATGGATGGAAAAATCATTACCTTATAAATCGGCCGAGCTGTTCAGAACTTGTAGGAAACAGGGCATATAAAATTCATATGGCACGTTGGGGCTTTGATAGTACCTCATTATAGCTCTCAGACTCCAGTGAAAAATGTCCTCACCCAGAGAGGGCTAATTTCCCTTTATTAATGACATGGGGCGGGGCTGATACCATAAATTCCAGCCACCTGAGGGCCCTGGAGCTTGAGATAAACTCTTTTGAGTGACATACCTCTCAAGGCTGCACTGTCCCTCACCTCTCCTCCCCCACCAACTACTTGGGCCCAAAGAAAGCAAGACAGGGGAAGATGACCAACCCCCGCCCCAGGCCTCCAGCCTTCACACCACAAAAGAAAAAAAAAAAAAATTTGGGAGGGGGTGGAGGCTCTTTTCTCAGATGAGGGCCTGACCTGAAATGTTTAATAAATCAACCCTGTAATGGGAGATGGAGTGCTGAGGATAAGGGGAATCACATATTATCCCAAATTTTAGGTGTAATTCCTATAGTGGGAGTGGTGTACACCATGCCACCCACACTCCTCAGAGCCAGTCTGTGGCCAGGATCAGGGTTCAGGTTACTCCAAGTTGGCAGGACTGGACCCTGGTCACAGACCCATAGAGGACCTAAGAATATAGAGTAACAGTCGTATCAGAGACCAGTCAGGCTTACCTGGCCCCAGAAAGCAAACTTGGCTGCCAGCCTGTGGCTTGCCTTTGTTACCACTGCAGTCAGCACCCAGAGTTAGATAACTTAGAGATCTAAGTTAAGTTCTCTCCTTGTCCATCATACAAATGAGGAACCTGAGGGTCCTCAAATATTCCTTGAATGCCAGCATAGTGACCTGGAGGGCAGGGAAAGCGACCCCAGGCCACCTGCTCCCACCAGGGTGATGTCTGGCCTGCCCACACTTCCTCTGCATTCATGACACCCGTCACAGCCACACCCACGGTCCCAGCTCCTACCACTTCTGGATCACATGCCCCCAAGAGAAAAAGATGGGGGAGTTTGTCTGTCTTCCCAGATAATTACACATCCCAAAACATCACCTGTATGGCCCCCGCTTCTTGAAATGCCCCAGCTGTCTTTGCCTCTTTGGGTCCACAATTAGCAACCCTTCTCACCTGTGTGTGTGGTCATTACAGGTGTTACAGGCTGAATTGTACCCCTCCCCGTAACCCAACTTTGTATGTTAAAACTAATCCCAGTTCCTTAGATGTGACTGTATTTGGACATAGGGCCTTTAAAGGAGTAGCTACGTTAAAATGAGGCCTTTTAGGGTGGGTCCTGACCCAGCCTAGCTGTTGTCTTCATAAGAAGAGGCGTTTAGGAATCACAGAGGCACCACACACACGCACAGAGGGATGGCCATGTACAGAGGGAGAAAGAGGGCGGCTGTCTGCAAGCCGTGGAGAGAAGCCTTGGAGGAAGCCACCGTGTTGGCACCCTGACCTTGGACCCCAGCCTCCAGAACCATGCACAAAGGTCTGCTGCTGAAGCCCCAGCTTGTGAAAGATGCCATGGCAGCCCGAGCTAGGATAGTGGTTTATCCAAGATTTACCAAGGTGAGACTTGAATGCAGGCCTTCCTGCTCCCAGTTCTGCCTCTCCCTTGCTGACAAGTGGGCTCTTCTCAGAGTCTCAGAGAGCTGGACTGTCCATTCAGAATGGGGTAAAAGTTGCATTCCAATATCTGGCACCAGGCCTGGCAGGCAGTGGAGGTTTTGTGTCTTTGCTGTTTGGTTGAACCGTGAGTGAGCTTATGAGGTTGGTTTGCTGGGGGAGGGGGTAGGTCAGGGAGGGGATCCGGGAGAAAGGGCCTGCCTGCCTCCCCTCACCAGGCAGGCAAACTTTGTCACCCACGGGGGTTGGGGGTGGCGCCTTTGCCTTTGTGACAGCTGAGGTCAGCAGCAGGGGTTACACAACTGCCTTCTTACTCTGTCCCCCTCCCTGCAGCCAAAAGTGGAATCCCCTGATGGGATATTTGGCACAACCTGGGGTTTCACAGGCCTGTTTCTTCCAGAAGAAGCTGCAGCCCCAGCCAGCGCTGGCCCACAGACTCACAGGAGAATTGCAAAACTGAGGCGTTCACCCCAGATCAAATTCCCCTGCTCTGGGTTTTGAGCTACTTATCTGTACAGAAGAAGATCTATTTCCCTCCCTCAGCAGGGAAGTGGCGGGACACAGACAATTGTGTCATTGGGACATAGCGTAGGAAGTGTGGCTTTCCAGGGTCTCTTCTCCCAAGCGCACGTCCCCAGAGGATGCTTTAGACTTCTCCTAGGAGCTGGCCCAGGCACCCTTGGCCAGGGCAGGGGCACAGGAGCTAGATCTCACATGGAGGGTTGGCCAAAATGATCCAAAGGCCTCTTCCAGCCTTGGAGAGGTACGAGTTTAAAATCTAGATACATCCACTCAGTGGACATGTATCGAGCACTTATGAGTCCTGAGTTGTGATGAAACTCAGCCCAAGTGAGCTGGTGGGGAGAGAGGGAAGTGGGCAATTTTAGTCCAGAACAATGCATGCAGGGACAGATGGGCACCCTGAATGGGTCCGGGGCAGACACTGTCCATGTCCCTCCCAAACACCCTCCCTCAAACACTCCTGGCCAATTTTCAATGATCAGCACGTGCACTTCTTTGCCCAGGGCCTTCTCTGACCACCAGAGCCCCTCTGCCTGAGCAGGCCAGTGCCGGGGAATGCATGCCCCACCCCCCCCGAACCAGCAGTGGATAGGAACCGGAGCATTGGAACCTCGACTCCCTGACTTCCCGACAGATAACCTGAGGTGCGTGCTCTCCGTCTCTCCCAGATGTCCCAACAGACTGGCGCCCTCTGCCAAGCTCACTTCTCCCATCTCTCTGACCTCCCACGGGCCCCCTTCCCTCTCTCTGCCTCTGCTCACACACTCCCAGCCCAGAGCTACCCAGATCTCAGCCCAACTCCTCTTATCCCTCCTTCACGAAGTCTCCCTTGACTACCTCCTCATCCCACATTCTCACTTTATCCCTCTTCTGCTGTGTACCCCTATACCTATGGGCACTCCACATGGATGCAGCAGAGCTTTGATGCCATCCCAGGTCTCAGACTCCCCAGGCCAAGCTGCCTCCCGCCATCACTGTGCCCTAGCGCCTGAGCTGCAAATTGGCTCAGACCAGGAGGTGAGTGAGTGTTGATTGACTAAGTGAGAAACTGCAGTGGGGAGGGAGGAAATGAAAAAATCCTGCAGGTTGACCCCTGGTCCCTCTCAGTCTCCTCTGGCTCATTCCACGACCTCTTTGTGGATGTTCTACTAGTGTACAACAGAAGGGGTCTGAGTTGTGAGGACTGGTGGTGGAAAGATCCCATTCTCTCTCTCTGGCTGCCTGGAGTTCTTTATTTACTCTCCTTTTACCCACCTCACACTCCACCACCCACCCCAGTCCTCAATAACCGAAGTAGCTTGTCAGCACCTAAAAAATAATGAATAATAGATCTCAGAATGGAACCTAGCCTCCTAACTGTTGAGGCCTCTTGGGGTGGAAACCATGTCCTGTGAATCAGCTTAAGCCCAGAATGTATCTGGGCCTGCAGAGCACGTGCACAGTTTAGTTATAGAGTAGGGCATGGGGGTGGGGAAGGAAGGGAGGGGGAGGGGAACAGGTGGGAGTAGAGAAATATGCTGAATTACTAAGTACTAGACAAGAGCAAAAAGAGGATCTACCTGCATCCCATCCCTGAATCTTCCCATTGACCTTACAAGGCAGAAATATTAGTATTACCGTTTTATTAATAAGGAAGCTGAGGCTCAGAGTTGAGTGAATATCCCAAGATAACTCAACTACTAGGTGACAGAGGTGGGATTTGAACCCAGGCCATGTGACTCTGAAATCTGTGCTCTTACTCAACATGATTAGCATAGTAGGTCCTTAAAATGACAAAGCAGAAGCCAGAAGGCAGCACAAGCAGGGGGAAGCTGACAAGAGCCGTGTTAGAATTCTGCACTAAAGGCTAAACTGGGAAAGCAAAACAAGAGACAGAAACTGTCCAAAATACACCCAAACCCAAGCTCCACAAGCCACAACGTGACCCCTGGTGTGGCTGGGCTCTGAAGAAACGCTGAGATAGATAAGGGAGGGAGAGGTACAGGGCAGAGTTGCTTCGGGCTCCCTGCCCCAAGGAGCCCCTCTTGTAAGGACTCCAAGGCTGTCTTTGTTGCTGTTGGATAGTAGAAATTCCAGGCCAAAGTCATCTCACTGACCATGAACAGAACTGAGTTTCCATCTCCCCCCACCTCCTGGACCAGGATGAGGTTCATTTTCATGATCCCCTTTGAATGGTGCAAGCTGGAGACAGCCAATAAAAGGCCCCATGGGGTCACGCAGCGCCAAGAATCTGAGCTTCCCTTTAGTCCACCAGGGCCACCACTGCCGGACAGGCCTGGCTAGAAGTGTCCGGGAACCAGTAAACTCTCCAAGCACGTGGTGATCGCCCTTAGCTCCCGCTGGGCCGATCCATGTGCGCTAATCCAGCCCCGGCTCCATTCCAGGCCTTGTACATTATATCACTTAATCTTGGAGGAGGAGGTGGTGCTATTGTTATCTCTACTCTGCCTATGAGGAGATGGGCTGGGTAATTTCTCCAACTGGGTCATTTGTCCAACTTCACTTTCCCAAGCAACTTTGACTCAAACGCTCTTAACAACCGTAATATCTGGCCCAAAGTTGAGTAGCTCTAAGTGTTGTTTTTCTTGGCCATCTCAAAAATGGGAGTGACGGGGGATAACACTTCTGCAGCAGCCAGGTTGTTGTCATACTCTTTGATGGTTAAGAGTTTTACTCCCTTGGCTTCTCAAAAGCAATCAGACCTGGTGGGGCAGGTAAGAGGGGAGGGTGGGAAAGCACCCCCGTCATATACCCTGTAAAGAGACCTAGCAGAGAAAAGCCTTTTCTAACGCATGCTGGCTAAGCAAAGCAGCCCCTGTGCAAATACCCTGAATGGGGGGCTTGGTTGTTGCTGGGCCCCAGGGCCACTCACTGGTCAGGCCAGCAAATGTCAAGCTCTGGAGGATGAGCAAACAAATTCTTGTGGAGTCCACATTCCTCAGCCTGCAGCCTAGGGCCCGGACCCACCACTGTACCCTGGCATTGTCAGGTGGTGGCTCGATTTGGGCCAAGGGGCAGGATCAATATTTGCTGGTACATATTGGGTCCCGCTTCCAGCAGCATCTGTGTTTGGACAACCCTGCCTCCCACCACCACTTTTGACTTGGAACCCCAGGGTTGGGGATAACTCTGGTGGGATTTCCTGTAGGGTCTGACCTCTCACCTGTCACATATTTCAGAACTAGGAGAGTAGTGCCAGGAAGGATCCCGGGAGGCCTCGCTCAGGGCCTACTTGCAGACCAATTTAGTTAATATGGGTCATTCTGAGAGTCATTTTTGATTACTCTCCTCTCCTTCCAATCCCGCCATGTCCATCCATCACCATCTATCTATCCTTCCAATATTTATTAAGCTCTAAATAGCTTCGAAAGTTAGCTTCTCTTCAACTGTCAGTGGCCCTGCCCAAGCACAAGGCCCTCTTGCCTGGATAACTATAACAGCCTCCCGGCTTTCCGCTTCTAGCCCTGCACTTTGTTCTATGGGCCGCAGCCAGAGTGCACTTTCTAAATCACAAAGATGATCATGTCTCTCTCTATGTAAATCTTGCAATGGCTCCCATACCTGTAGGACGGAACACAGCTACTCAGATGTCTTACAGAGACCTTAATGATTTCACTAACTGTTGCCTGCCCTTCTCTGGTCTTATTCTGGCCTCCCCTCCACCGTATTATGATGCAATGGTTCTGGGCAGGGCTTTGGACTCAGAAAGACATGGCTCCCATTTTTAACTAGCTATGTCAATTACATTTCTGAGCCTCTGTAAAATGGAGGTGGGCTTTTGGGTATGAAACTAGGAAAACATATTTCAGATTCTCAACACACCACCTACCACCTGCAGGGTTAGTAAGATTAGTCCTGCTACAGCCCAGAGGGCCTGGGAGGGGCCACATGAAGGTGTGTGAAGGCCTTGACCTCCCTCAGTTTCTCTCCGGAGTCTCTCGCGGCCCAGCTCCCTTCCTTCCTCTGATCTCTCCACTCTGGAGATTCTGGTTCAGTATTGATCAGGGAAGGAAAGTACTGGGAATGATGCCTTGGGGCATCTGAACAAAGATTTCCTTCCTTTGAGGTCGCATAAAAACAGAACCAAGTATATGAATACAAGGAATAGGCCTTCAGTGGTCAGGGGGAAAGGGGTTGGGGGGAGGGGGGAGGCAGAGGCAAGAAAGGGGAGCAGCTTAGACAAGAACCTAGTATAAAGGAACCATGGACATGGACAACAGGTGGGATTGACTTTGGGGGGAATGGGTGGGTGGGGTGGGGGACACAGGGGAGAAAAAAGGGGATGGATGTAATACAACAACAATAAAATTGAAAAAAAAAAAAAAAAAAAAAGGAGGCAACTGGGGCAGAGATGTTTTATCCAGCCACTGAAACCAAATCTCTTTGCTTATTGCCTGGATTAAGCTATAGTCCTCCATGATTTGGTGGTAAAGGTCTCAGCTCTGAGTGTTAGGAGCCACACATTAATAAATAGTATTGGCCACACAGGAGAAGAGTGCTGTAGGCCCTGGTCGGGTAGCCACATCACAATTTGCACTTTGCAGTGAGGGCCAAGCGGAGCTCACAGAGGGGAAGTAATTCACCAAAGGTCACAGCAAGAGGCAAGATTCAAGATCAGGCTCTCACCTCTTGCCGCTGAGCTGTTTTTCATTTTGTTCGGTGCTTGTTTGAATTTATAATGATTAATTAAGAAAGGTGGTTTGTGTAGGTGCTAAGAGGAAGAGGAGAGAGCTTTGGGGTTACGTACCCCAAAGTCAGAAGCTCAGATCTTCCACCTAATTGGCTGTGTGACTCTGGGCAAGTTGCTTGCCACCTCTGTGCCTGTTTCCTCATTTGTGAAATAAGGGTAATTAGCTTCCTTCTTGGAATGATGGGAAGGTTAAATGTAAAAAGGTTCAGTAGAACACCTTTTCATGTGGGTTTTCAAAGTCAGGCTGTCTGGGTTTTATTTAAACATCTTTACTTAAAATGAAATATTTCAAACAAACAGAAAATTACAGAGAAATCTAACAAATACCTCTGTATTTACCACTGAGATTTAACATTGACCTTTATAATATTTGTCTTACATATTTTTTTTTTTTTAAAGAAATCAACTTCTAGCATCCGAAATCCCCATGCCCTCTCCTTGATCTCACTCACTTCTCTTCCTTCCAGAGGTGATGGTTTCTGAGGTTGGGGGGCACCCCTTTGGTCTGCACATTTACTCTTTTATTACATGCTGATGTATGCGTAAACAATATGAAACATTATCCTGGCTTTTGAGTTTGCCTAAGTGGTAGAAGACTGTGCATAGTGTTCTACCATTGGCCTTTCTAAGCCGATGTTACGTCAGATTTATCCATGTTGACACATGTAGGTCGTTCATCTTAACGGCCACCTACATTGCTCCATCGCACAAACACACTACGCTTTATTTACTCTTTGGATGGTCAACTCCTCAGCCATGCTCATGCTGTTTCCACTGAACAGTCTCACAGAAGAAAGGTTGGGGAAGAGAAGCCACTTTCTGTGTGGCTGGACTCAAACAAAGAAAAGCCCCTGAAATGCTGATTGGCCTGGGTGAGCGGTGCCGAGACAGCCTGGTTTCTTGTGTTCTTGTAAGCAGAGGCTGTGGCATTCTCTGCTGGGGGAAGAGAGAAGGTGAGGCAGGATCCTTGCCCGCATCCACGCACACCCCCTCCACGCACCCTCGGAGCGCTCCTCACCCCTGCTCCGCGGGTTTGCCTCCTGTTCACCTTGGTCCCAGGCTCACCCTCTACAGCACTGCTGCAGGCTCGGTGCTTGGCACACAGTAGGTGATCATAAACATTAGTGATTGATACATGCGAATGAAGTAAAAATGAATGAGGGCACGAATGATGAAAAGAATTAGTGGATGAATGTAATTTTGAGCTTAGAGAGCCATCTCCCACGACCTTGGGAAGGCAGCTTGGAGCAGGCTGAGATTCCCAACCTTGGTTCTAGGCTCAGATCTGCTGCTGACAGCCCAGGCTTCCCCCACAGCACATGCTCAAAAGCTCCGGAGCCTTCCCAGCAGTGCTGTTGCCGGTTCTGAGCGATGCTAAGGGCCGCCTCCCTGCTCCCCACACAGGCCCCCATGCCCGGGTTGCACACTGTCCACACATGGCCTCTCATTTTTCAAGAACACAGTCTGGGATGAATTCCTTGCTCACCACCTATGGTAAAGGAGATTTATTACCCCAAGAACTCTTTTTATCCTCTTCCTTCCCAGAGTCTTGGATGGATTTTATCTTGATAAATGATGAGGCCTGGGCCTTTCAGGCAAAGAGAGAGGTGGGCGGGGAGGTGTGAGCCTAGAAGGGAGAAGGAAAAGGAAAAAATACCAGAGGCCGTTGATGTGCAGGAGGAACTGTCACTCAGAGCTCCTCCAAGGCTGGAGAAGGTGCCTAAATAGGAACTTTTTGCATGATTTCAGCAAAGCTCCCATAGCTTGCTGGGTGACCACAGTGGCACTTCCTTCTTCCCCTGTACTGTTCGGTACGCTGGACGCGACCATCACAAAAGCACCTTCCCCATCTAACTGGCCAGTCTTGGCGCAAGGCAAGGATCTTCCTGAAGTAGATGCCCCTACTCTCAGGGCTAGGCCCTTAGTAGGTGCTTTTTAATCAGGGACCTCTTTGTGCACTGAGCCTGCCTGCTTTCCAAAGCCACTCCCAGGGACTGCTCCCTGAGAGCTCATCCTTAGTCTGCAGACTTCCCAGGTACCCTGCCTGGCTCAGGCCCTGTGAGCTCGGGGCCAGACCACAGCCGCAGCTTTGGCCCTGCCTTGCTGTGCGCACGCCTTGACACCCTCCTACCTATCCATCTGTGGGGCCAGACTTCCCTCCTTGGGGAAGCTGAAGCTCCCTTCTCAGTACCTACCTCTGGGTATCCCCCCAATTCTTCCTGAAGACTTTGCCCGAGGCCTCACTGCTCCCCGGTATGTCTCTCCAGGTAACGTTTTAGGTCACTGGGTCTGATCCATATCAGTGTCTCAGGGCCCAGGACAGAAAAGGCCTCCGATAATGAATAAAGGGGTTAAAGGAGAGAGAGAAATCTCCCGGGGACCCTGCCCCTACCTCAGCGGTCCGCTCCCTGGACATGGGGGTTGCCCTTTACGTTCTCTTAGCGTTGTTTCTGCTGCACATTAAATTCTCAATACACGGTAACAACAGCTGCTAGTGTCTGTGCAGGCACTGCGCCAAGCACTTTACATCTCATTCAATACTTGCAATGGCCTGCACGGTAAGATTTACTATCCCCAGTGTCAGACAATGAGGGTAAGCCTGAACTTGAGGAAGCGACCTCAAGTTCACATAGCTTGTAAGTGCAGAGTCGACCTGAACATGACCACCCTGCCCCTGAAGCCTGGTGCTTCCATCCTGCCTTATCCAGACCTGGTGAACAGCAGGGCTGCGGCCTCTTGCAGAAGCCTGCCAGGCAGAAGGGGCTCGCCTTGGCCTGCCTGGAGCAGCTGTGCCTGCGAACATCCTCTGAGCAGGGCCTCAGCTGGTGGCTGGAAGGGGGACTGGGCGTAGCAGGGAGCTCCTGCCTCAGCATGGGGGCCATGGTGGCTTGGTCAGGGTGGCGGCCCCGTGTGCTCCCTAAATCAAATACAGTCAAGCAAGCTGTGTCTCCTGCTCGGCGGGGAGAGGAAAAGAGGGGCTTCTGCTGGGAGTTTGCCTTACAGCTGCACTACGCGTCATTCCTGCTGGTCAATCCTGCTGACCCTGGCTTGTGGGCGTAACCCTTTTGTTTCCCATCCGTCCTTTCTTTTTCCTCCTCCTGCCCTCTCTTCTCCATCTGGCCTGTCCCTCCCACCTCTGGATGTCCTCTGCCTGCCAATGCTGTGGTCCGGTGGTTACCCAGAGCCAGCCACACACGATCAAGACATGGAAGTGGCTAACCAGGAGCCCACCCAGCCCAGCTGGGCCATGTGAGCTCCAGTTGGCCCCCAGCCCCTGCATCCAGAGTCAGCCTCCACCCTCCACATCAACGAGTCTTGGAGTGGGCATTACCTGCCTTGGTTTTGACTTGTAAAGCTCTGGCCATCTGCCTCAGAAATCTTTTTGCAGCAACCCCTTTGTGGTCTGGCCCTGGGTCAGGGGAGGCTTCTGAGTGCACCAGCATGGAGCTGGGGCGGGGGCAGGGAGGGGGCGGAGGGGCTGCCTTAGCTGCGGCCCACGTCGTTGGTGAGAGGAGAGGTTATGCCACTGGGCCTGAGTGGCCCACTCCCCACTGTTTCCACCTGCCCAAATGGGACAAGGCCCTGCCCAGCTGCCCCCTTGAGGGTGAAGTGCTCAGCACCCTCTGGCCCTGGCACCTCTATCTCAGGGCTGAGCTCACCCCACTTGGTATGATAACATCATTCCTCTGACTGGGCAGCTCTCCATGTTCACCGAACCCTCAGGCGCTCATGAGCTCACTCAGCCCTCACCACAACCCCGGCCTGTTGACAGATGCGGAAATGCAGCTCAGGGAGGTGTGGCCCTTCTGGGGACAAAGCGGAGTGAAGATGTGAATCCTCCCGGTGGGAGCACATCACTGTGAATGCTGGCTCAGTGCTGGGGCCCTGGGGGTGAACAGGACAGACCCTCGTCCTTAACATCCTACAGCTCTCACTGTCCCAGGAAGCTAAGTGCTGGGTGATTTGGACAGACTCACATTGCTACTTCCTCCTTTATTCTTGCTCTTTCTCTCTCCTTAAACTTTGTACGTCTTCAAACCTCCAAAGGCTCAGCCTAGTCTCCTTTCTCCAAGGAGTCTTTCTATGGATACCATGCTTCACTGTGGGCCAGTTGAGCTGAGCAAGCTCACCCCGTTGCAGGCAGCCACGGGAAATGCATGGGAAATGGTCCCAGTATCCGGATCTTTGTTACAGATGACACGGAGCACGGATGGATGAGTCCTGGCTTCCTGAGTGCCATGGCAGGCACCTTCCTTTTCTCTTCTGGACCAAGTGTCTTATTAGTAAAATGACAGTCTCATAGTCTAATGGAATCGGAGCCCTGGGGAACATCTCGCAACTTTACAGGCTGCAGGGGAGAGGACAAGTTCCAGAGATGTTTGTTGCTTTCTGGCACAACCAGGACGACCCCTGGTCTGGCCTCGGTGACCACAACAATCCCTTCCTGGGGTATTTTTGGTTGCCACCATGAAGGAGGGGGTGCTAGTGGCATTGCGTCCCAGGGTGGGGCTAGGAGGAAATGTCATGTAGTGCGCAAAACAGCTCCCACAACAAAGAAGGATCCAGCCTAAAATGTCAATAGAGCCGAAGCTGAGAAGCCCTCGTCCATACAAAGTTACATGACTTTCTCAAAACTTCCTTTCTTTCTTGTTTCTGCTGCCTTTGCCCAGAGTGGTTTGAAGCAGGCCCCATCGAAGCTTCTTAGGGCCAGCTAGTTCCTCTCTGGGTTTTCCTCTTGGGAGAACATTTTCCTCCCCTGTATCAGGCCTCCAAGGAGTCTCATTCAAAATCTACATGGCAGTGTCTCCAAGGAGGAGTCTCCTACCGACATGCTGAGGTGGCCCAGGCAGAGACACAGTGGTGGGGAGGAGGCCCTACTTCCTGGAAGTTGGGCACCAGGTTCCTGCTTCCTCCAAGGAGGGCCCAGGATGGCCGTGCGAGCACCCGGGTGTGTGGGGGTGGCGGGTGCGCACGAAGGCAGTGAGGGGTTCTGGACCTATGTCGATGTCTTAGCTTTTCCACTCTTAGCTACGTGTCCTTGAGCAAATCATGGACCTCTCTGAGCCTTGGTTGCCTCATCTGCAAGCCGGGGATGATAATGTTCGCCACTCAGGGTTACTGTAAAGGCTAAGTGAGATGCTGGAGTGAAGCCCATGGCCGGGACCTCAGACACAGCAGTTTCTCATGAAAGCTGCTGCTCTCTGTTGTCTCCACTCTCCTGATGTCACCCCCGTTCAATACTTCCCATGCTCTTTTCCTTTTTTTAAAGATTTTATTATTTTTATAAAGATTTTATTTATTATTTTTAGAGAAAGGGGAAGGGAGAGAGGTAGAGTGGGAGAGACATCAATGTACGGTTGCCTGTCACCTGCCTCCAGCAGGGGACCAGGCTGGAGACCTGGCTTGAGACCTGGTATGTGCCCTGACTGGGAATTGAACCAGCAAACTTTGGGTTCACAGGCCGGTGCCTTATCCACTGTGCCACCAGCCAGGGCCCTTCCCAGGCTTTTACGTCACCCACTGCAGTGTGGGGCCTGAGTAAAGGATTTTCAAAAGGTGGAAACCATAACATCATCCTTATCTCTCTGTTCTCCTTTTTCTTATCTGGCCAGTTTGAAAGATTTTTTTTTTTAAACTTTTTATTTTTCAGAAAGACTCGGTGGGGTTGATTTCCTTTCTCTTGTCCCACACCACTGTCCTGTCCAGGCCCAAGTCACTCTGCCCCTGGCTGTGAGACTCTCCCTCCTGATTTGATCGGCAGGTGGTCCTCCCCACCCCCATGAAATCAGGCCACATCCTGAAGGCAGATTCATTTTTACCCACTCTGCTCTGTCAGGAGCCTTTGCTGGCTAGTCTCAGTGGCTGCAGGAGAAAGTCCAAGTGTTCTGCTTGCAGCCAGGCCCTGCCCTTATCATTTCGGTCTTGTTGGCCCTGCCCTGAGACACACGTTACTGCAGCCACACTACGTGCCCCCAGCAATTCCCCCAGCACCGTGAACAGGCAGCACTCCTGACTGTAGCACTCACCCCCACTTCCCCACAGTCAGCCTCCCGCTCACCCTGCAGCATGGGGGCCACTGTCAAGGCTGCTGTTAGGCTCCACACCCCCGCCTGCCTCCACCCCTCCAGGCCCACCAGGGACACATTTGTCACAATGACCTCTCAGGGTCCCAATGGGCCTGGCCTGTGAGCTTATTTAGGGTTGGGGCCGCATCTTGGGCATGTTTAGAAAGCATCCGGAACATGACACAGAGCAGGCTGAATAAATGCCAGTTAGCAGTGAATGAGAATGTGAACCGATGAGTTAGTTACAGGCTGTACCGCTGAGCAAAGCAACCTCTGCTTTTAACCCTCATAAGCCTATGACAGGCGTTTGTTACAGAAGCTACACCAAGGGGAAGAAGTTGAACCATTCCCAGCTATCAGAGATGATGCTGGTGTTTTGTTTTGCTTTGTTTTTTTCCGTATCAGAAGGCCTCTGAAATAATGCCACCCAGGAGACCAACAGCCATCAGGAACCCCCTACCTCTGAGCTGAGCATCCTGTTATCATGTTATTGATCCACGCAATGACCCTAGCAGGTAGGTACTACCATCTCCATTTCACAAAGAAGCAGGCTCAGAGAGAGAAAGAGACATGCTTGAAATGGTACAGCACGTGGAGCTGAGGTCAAAGGAGATGGCCTTTCCACCTTGCTACCTGGCCAATGCCAGGCAGAGGATGTCACCGTCTCTTGTCCCCAGGTGGCCTTTGCCAGAGTGGGGCATGTGGCTATGGGGGAACATGTCTGTGCTGTCTGCCTGGGACCCCTGCCCTCCCTCTCCTCCCTCTCCACGGGCTGGATGGATAAGTGAGGCTCAGGTACCCCAGCAGCCTCCAGGCCTCCCTTTTCTTGTCAAATAGCCACCCCTGGACCCCACCCAGAGATGCAGGTCTCTGACTGCCCTCAGCCACAGCCATCCCACCTCAGGCTGCACATCCATCTGGCTTTGGCTTCTGCTGTTTTCAGATACGATGGGGCTGGGAGGTCTGACCGCTAGTGGGAGAGGGGACAAGGGCATCCTGGGCAAAAGGCCTAGAAACCTGCACCCTGCCCAGGAAGCACCTCTCTTGAACTACACTCCTTCTGTGAGGTCCCAGCCTGCCTTCAGCATCCAGCCCTGTCCCAGGCCTCCTCTTTGAGTGGTCATCCCTTAGGCCCGCAGTCCGGACAAGAAGGCCAAGAACGGGAAGTGAATCCTGGCTTCGTCTTTGCTGGTGGTCTTCCCACCACCACCACGCTTGCCTTTGCTCCTGCTCTCTCTTTCTATAAACAGATCTACAGCCTTGCCTCCCTGAAGTACAGGTTTACAGGACTGGACATCCACCCAAACATGGCCTTTAGGGAAGGCTGGTGGATACCATTTATTTGGCTGATGAACACTCGTAACCAAGTCTCACCTAAGGTTTAAGAATGCACTGGAATTTTGTTAGGCATTTGATGGTTCACATTTATAGAAAAGAATATAATTTCATGGTATGAACAGTTGCCCCAGGAGTGCAGGACATATGATTATGACATTCAGAAGAGAAGTTAAGGTGCTGGTCCACCGCCCAGTTCTGGTTCCCATCCTCTCTCTGAGCCTCATTTGTTCATTTGTGAGGTAACCATTTGGACCAATTGGTTTCTATGACCCTCCTACCCTGTGTCCAGTGCTCCTGTCACTTTCTGGGAATAGTGGTCATAATTCTCGCCAAACCAAAGGTTTGAGTTAAACATGCAAATCAGTGAGACAGGCCAAGGCAGACACTTTTGGGAGCTGGAAGGACCTGGTCATGCACACAGCACACAGACTGGGAACCAGTGGGGCATTGGGCTCAAATCTTGGCTTTCCACTCACTATTACCTACACATCTGCCAAGCAGGGGTTTCTTCATTCCTCTGTGCTTTGGTCTTCTGATTTGCTGTAAGGACTAAAAGTTAAGTGAGGTGTGAACGAAAGGATCCTAGCACAGTGCACAAGTCAGTATTACTATGATTGTTAATCACTATAGGGAAGGAACTCAGTGCTTGGACCTGAGAGCAGGTGGGAGTCTGAGCCCTGTCATGTGCTCAGGAGCTCCCAGTCCTGCAGGAGGTCAGCTTTGACACAGAAAACACCAGGGAACAGGCAGGACTGTACAGACCAAGGTTCTAATAGCAACATCTGAGGCGCTCTGTCTCTCCGAAGGTCACTGTCTGAGAGAGGTAGACACAGGCCAGCCATCTCGGTTCCGGCCTGGTAAGATTGTCAAGAGCAAAGAAAGCACATTTTTGTGTAAGGTCCAGAAGGGGACCTTCAATTCCTGGGAGATGAGGAAAGTCTCAAGAGGCATAATTTGACTTTGGAAGTCTTGAATGCTTTCCTACACTTTACTTCCTCCAGGGGCACAGGGAGCCCGGGGGACGTCCATCCTGCCTGCTTCCCGAAGACAAGGGCTTGCACTCTGGGAGAGAGACTTAGCCCGGACGCCGTGAGGCTTCTGAACCAGTGAGTGGCCCAGCCATGACGGCACTTTCTGTTTGCCAACCCCATTATCACCAGCACAGACTTCCCAAACCTTTCCTAGTCCAGGAGAGTCTTGGAAAATTCCCAAGGCATGTGCTGTGATGAAGGTGAGGGCTAAGCCAGGCGGCCCCTTGGCTGAGTTCCTCCTCTGCTTTAGAACTTGGCTATGCCTGTGATGCAAGTCAACGGACCCCTCTCCACCTCACCCTTCCCGTCCAAGCCTGTTATTGCCCGGCTTTCTAACAAGCACCCAAATGAAGGCAGGCTGAAAGGCCCCTGAGGCCTCTACTTCGAGGAATGGGCTATTAGTGGATTTCAAAGGCCCAGATCTGACTGCAAAGCTGCAGCCAGCTAGACCCTCCTTCTCAGGCCCTGTCATTGCCAATCTGCCCCTCACCAGCTGGTGAGAGATTTCCCCACACTCAGCTCTACAGTCCGACATCAGAGCCACCTGCCTGTCTCCGCAAGGAAGAAAAATGTGTAATGACGACTGCATTTGCAGAACTGCCTTGGACGGTGGACCCAGATGCTCTGAAATCATTCTTGGCTGCGCCGTGTGCAGTGGCACATCCGCTTACAAACGAGAAAACATGGGTTTCAGCCCAGGGAAGGCGAAGATGTCAGCCCTTCTCTGGCTTGCACCCATTTCCAGGTGTTCGTACCTACATCTCCTTCCGCAAAATGGCAGGGAAATTGGTGTGGCATCCGGGTGGTAGGAGTGGCTGGTGGCAAAAAAAAAAAGAGCCAAGGGTGGAAGATGCAAGAAGGTGAAGGCAGCACCTGGTGCTTCCTAGCTGGGTGACCTGGATCAAGTTCGCCAGTGCATCTAAGCTTCAGAGGGGCCTGTGAGGAGGATTAAATAAGCTAATGTTTGTAAAGTACTTAGCATTACATACGTTGGCTTTGTTTCTTTTTTTTTTTTTTCTTTCTGGAAAGAAGGAGAGAAGGACAAGGGAGTGAAGAAAGAAAATGGTGATCTCTTCCAAGGACAGCCAAACATGCCCCATGGACATCAGAAGTGTAAAATTGTGTTTTTGCAGGCTCCGGAATAACTTTCCTGTGACATTTTGGGTTTTAATGGATTCCAGAAACCTTAAAATGTCTTTGCAGTCAGAACAGGATGTTTAACTTTCGTCCTTCATGAAAAAAAAAAAAAAAAAAGATGCATTCACTAAACTCTTCATTCATTGGAACTATATGAGACATGGGATGAAAAAAAAAAAAAAGGCCAATGTGTAATATTCTGTTTTTAAATAGGAGCATCCAACAAGAGTGTTTGTTGCAAAATGTGGCTGGAATCAATAACAAAACTTTGGGAGATGAACCATTGTAAGTGATACTTTATCAAGGGCAAATGCCTGGGAGGCTCCAGGTTTGGAGCCTTCTGTGGTGTTTGGATCTCCTTCAGCACCTCCAGGGCAGGAAGAGGAAGTGCTTTTATCAAACGGGCTAGGAGGTGAAGTGGCTTACCAAGAAAACACCATTGCCTTGTTCTTTTCTCCTGCATTCCTTCCCCATGTGAAATGGGGAAAAGAAAGCTATTTTACAAAAAAAGTCAACACGGGGAAACTCAGCCCATTGGCATTTGCTCTCTAGAGGGTTGCTGTATCATTCTTTAGTTTAAAATAACATGAATTCCTGGACTAGCTGCTTTATGAAGCCGGGGCCTGCTGACCTTGCACATGCATGTTCCCAGAGTCTAACGGCACCTGACATACGTACAGGTGGTGCTCGGTGAACATTTCTGAATGAAGGGAGGAAGGACAGAGGGAAGGAGGACTGAATGAGATCATGGGTGGGACTCTGCTTTGTAAACTCGAAAGTGTGGTCCAACTTGGGGACATTACCACTCTCAGCTGCGATCAGCCTAGAAACAGATGGGGATCTTGAACCGTGAGGCCTCACCTTCCCCAGCTTGGCAGATGTCCTCTGTCATTTTTATAAAAATAAACCTGTCTCTCTTCATTCATTGGTAAACAGAGGTCTCTTGATCCCCACGATCCCTTCTCCCTGAGGCCTTGCTCTGGGCCCTGCCTGTAAATGTCACACCATAGTCAGCGAAAGGCTCGGCAACCCTCTAAAGATTCCCTGGTTGGTCTCTCTTCCTCTTCCCTCCTCTCCTTCCCCCAAATGATCCAGGTTCACCCTCTCTCTGTGCTTCCCCAAAAGAACCCCACATCATGGCGTTGTCTCTTAAAGTGTCCATTTCCCTCCCATGGAGGGCAGGAGCTGTTCATCTCTCCCTTGCCTAGAATTTAGTTGATCTGAAATAAAAGTTTACCAAATGAGTGAGCAGATATTGGTATGATAGGCAGGTGGAAGAAAAGGACAATTCCCAAGGCTTGTTAACCAATAAAACACATCAAAATAACTTCTGATTTTGAGCCAAAGGCCCATGATGCACTGGAGAGTGTGCCCATCATGACCAGCGGGACAGGCGTGTTCATCCGTAAGGAGATGTGTAACACCTTGGTCTCCAAGAGAAAGTGGCGCTGCGATGGAATGCACCCTGCTCTCCATTCTGGATATCTGCAGCCTTCTAGGCTAAGCTACCCAACAAGGGGTGGCAAGAACCGTTTTTGCCAAGTCTTGGGGCTGTGGAGTTGACCAATTCTTGGTGAGGGCTGCTTCCTCTTTGTCAAGGGAGGAGGCAGGTAGGGGACAGGAAAAGCAGGCTTGAAGAATGTATTACTGAGGCTTGAAGGCCATCAGATATTGCTCACAATCCCGTTGCCTTTGAGTGCAGGGAGCTGAATCAAAAGCACATGGGGCACACATTCCCTCCCAGTCACACATGGTTTGAAAAAGCAGAGCAAACCCAAGAGTGCTTAGAGGCTATGAAAGCCACCAGAACTTGGTCCCAGAGGCTGTTCTAGAGAAGGGGGCAGAGGTACAGAGGGGGAGGTTCTTTGTAGACCTACTTTAGCATGCCAACAAACCCTAGTCAGGGTCCAGTCAGTAGACAGAAACTGAATGGATTGAATGTTTGTGTCCCTTCCCAAATTCATGATATCTGGTTTTGGGGCCTTGTGGAGGTGACTAGGTCACATGAATGGGATTAGTGCCTTTATAAAAAAGACCCCAGAGAGCTCCGTTTTCTTCCACTCCTCGAGGACACGGTGAGGTGACTGCTACATGTGAACCAAGAAGCAGGCCCTCACCAGACACCAAATCTGCCAGCACCTTGATCTTGGACTGCTAGAACTGTGAGAAATACGTTTTTGTTGTTTATAAGCCACTCAGTCTACAGCAGTTTGTCATAGCATCCCCAGCTGACTGCAACAGAAGCCACACAGTAATCTGAGCAGGTGATAACTGGCACACCAATGGGAACTCGGTGCTAGTGTATCTGTGGAGCCATTTACACCCTTAAAACACTTTTATAAATAGCTAACATCCCACCTCAGCCGGAAAGAATCCCTCTCGTGAGTAACCACCCCTGCCTGTCCCTCCAGTGTAGTTATTGTCACTCTGCCCTAGGCTCTGTGTTTATGTTAGGGACACAGAGAAAATGAATCACTTAGGGTCCCTCCCCTCCAGCAGCTCAGACAGACACGTGAGGGGATAAAGTATCAGACGGCATGAGAAGCACTGAGTGAGATCCAAGTGAAGCAGGAAGTACCATCAGGGCGTGATCAACTGACTGGTCCACTAAGCGTGTCAGAGACAATGGCTCAGCCTGAACTGGATCTTGAAGGCTGAATACAGGTTTTCTAGGCAGAGCCAATAGTCTAGGAAAGATGTGGAGGCAATGAATTTCAGAAAGTATCAGGACAACTGGGTGATGTTCCTTTGGGTGAGAGCGTGCGGCAAATCATAATTGTAATCACAGCAATAGTGACAGCTACACACGTACATTTTCCATAGCATCTTCTAAGCGCCATACAGAGTGCTAAGTGCTTTACGTGTATTCGCTCTTTTCATCCTCACAAGAAGGTCCATGAGTTGGGACTATTGTTTCCATTTTACAGCTCAGGAAACAGAGGCAGTTATTTGCCCAAAGACACACTAATGCTAAGAAGCTTAGTTACTAGGACCAGAGCTAGAGTGGTGGGAAGGATTGGTGGGGTGAAACTGCCAGAACCTGGGCAGCGCCTCAACACCTGCTGATGAGAAGGGCTCCTCCCAGCCCCACCCCCACTCTCCCTGACCTAACCAGGACCAGACCTGGATGGATTTGAAACCTGATAAGAGGCAAAATGGCTTAGAGTCAGCAAGGAAATACATTCACTTGTAAGAAAATTGAATTGTTGTTGAAAAAGGAAAAGAAAAGAAAAGACACCTCCTACCCCCCACCCCAACTGTCCCCACTGAGTAACTTGGAGTCCTGACTGGCCTTACTGGCCTTCTAGGGTGGGACCCTTTCACCCTCGGTGGTCTCACCCTGCAGGACTCATGAGTGTGCTGCTCAGACACTCGGAGGGCAGATGGTCAGGACAGGTGGGAAGGTGTGTCAGGGGGGCTAGTCCTGCCCCCTCACTCACTGCTTCACAGATGGGGAAAGTGAAGCCTGGAGAAGGGGTAGGGACTCCCCATGGGTCCAAGCAGGTCAGTGGCAGAGCCTATGCCAGGGTCCCGGTCCTCTGACTTCCATTCCATGCTTTCTTTACCTCGTCCATCCACTTCCTCCTAGCTTCCTGGAAGTCATTAGCTCTTGTCACCAGCAAGTCCTGGATCTTAGTACAAACAAAGGCAAAATAGCCTCTGCAGTGATCAGGGGCTTCTCTGGGGATATGGGGGTGGGGTGGTGGTGGGGGACCAAGAGGTCCAACAGGTGCCTGTGCCTATGTGCACTGCTCTGCTCCCAGGGACATCTGGGACATGAGTCTTTCTGCACCACTTACTCCTATGAGAACAAGTTCTACTCAAGACTGTGGATTCCTAGAAGAGAAGGCGGCTCTGTGTTCATGGGCATGTTCCACCTATGAGGCACCAGGTGTGTCAGCCCAATGCACCCTAAAGCTACAGTCACCGTTGAGAGCACAGACTACAGTGGGTCACAACAGTGCTGTCCCCAACCCCTCCAGGGAACCCTATCTTCATCTGCTCACACCTACTTTGCCATACACTTTCTAGCTAGCTTAGTCCCTCTGGGCCCACATCTGTTCTCCTAGGATGGATTTCCACTCCCTTTCAGGTGAGACATGACTCAGGTTGTTGTACTTTCAGATAAGCTTGACCAGTATCTCAAAGGTACTGGCTGTCATCCTCTGTGCCACTGCAGGGAGATTTAGCAAGAATAATGGATGGAGAGATGGATGGATGAACATAGAGATGAATGACAGGCCCAAGGCCCCACTAGGAGAAGGGCAGACAGAACTAGAACCCAAGAGTTCTGACTCCCATCCCAGGTACCTCCTCCACCTCCATGTGCTCCAAGAGGCAGGTGAGCAGAGGTGGGTGGGGTTGGGAAATGGAAAACGAAGTGAGGGAGAGGCAAAGGGAGAGGGTCAGAGAAGAACTGCATATTCTTGATAAAGCCCTTTGGCCTCGAATTAGTACCTGACTCAGTAGCCAGCCTGCCCAGATTCACTCACTAGCTGGTGATTAGCAGGTGCCTGCATTCATTTGTAAATTGGAGACAGCATCACTGCCTCTCTTTTGGGGTTTTGATTTGGTTAAATATGATGATATATTTTAAAATATTTAAGACAGAGCTGGTGCACCGTGCCACGTAAACATTCGGTCTCATTATTAGGAAAAGCTAAGCATCAGATGCCATGCCTCTGGGAGGCTCCAAAGGGGGTGAACACGTAAGATCCCAGCCCATAGCTGTTTTCCTACGTGCTGACCAGGTCCCACCCACCACCCATGCCTGGCCTTTCCCAGGAGCTTGCCCTGTGGACTGCTCTCAGAAGGGACCATGCTTGCTTTGTGTACCACCCCTAGCGTGCATCCAGGGGGCCCTGGCAGCATTTGCGACCAAGTGGCCCAGTGGGTGCCAGGGCTGCCCACACCTGGGTGCTCTCTGACATTCATGTTGTAACACCGCAGGCCTGTGCAGTCTCCTCTCCACTTCCTTCTCAGCAACTCCATGAGGCGGGTGGAACATATGATGTCACTTTACACCAAAAGAAACTAAGGCTTGTTCCAGGGCAGCAGAGACTGCAAAGCCCTGTGGAGGGTGGATGGAGGTCCTTCAGTGAAGGTTTGAGGGGCCCAGGAAAGCATTACAGAAGAGGTCCTACACAGACAGATCCTTAGAAGTTACTCTTAATTCAAAAGAGAAGGTGAGTCTTGGGGAAAGTCTGGCTCCCTTAAGGAATGGAGACACCCTTGAGGGCCCTGAAAACTGGAGTAAGGTCACAGGCAGGGAGGGGAGGGCTGGGGGTCTGAGGCATCCAGGCTGAGAGCGGCTGCTCCCCATGTGTGAGCCCAGGATCCAGGAAGGGAAAGAAGGTGGTGTGTGACTTGCCTAAATGTCACAAAGGGAGCTTTCTTGAAGTGTCTGTGATGTTATCGCCAGGCCTGCAGTCTTTACTTGCTACGTTTCACCAGATTTATTGAGTGGACACATCCATTTCTGGCTCACTGTTGAAAGAGCCACAAGCACACGCTTTTCACAACCTGAAAGAGCTGGGGCAGCAGTCATCGCACGGCTGGGGTGAGGGGACTGGGAGATGTGGAGCAGGCCCACAGGGCCAGTACAGTGAAGCAGAGTGCAGCTCTGATCTGAAACACAGCATCACCTTACAGGTGTGTCTACACCACCTGATTTTCCTGTCTAGACTCTGGGACAGATTTCCCCGTCCCAGTGGAGAACTAGGGAGAAGGTCTGACACGTTTCAAACAATGCGGGGTCTCCATGGCCCAGTGGAACACCACACCAATCACCTACTGTGTGCCAGGCCCTGGGGGCTAGCACGTGGCCTGGGACATTATTTTACTCTGTCAGGAAGAAATGCAGAGGGTGGGACTCCAGCAGCATGCTAGAGAGCCATTTTGACACAAAATCACGTTGGTCTTTGCCTTTTTCCCTTTTAAAGACAAAACATGACTTTCTGCATAAGAACAGGGGGTCTAAGAGGATGCTGATGCCAAGGTGGAAAGGTGGAATGGGAGAGCCTGCTGTCACATGCCTCTGAACAGGCCATGGCCAGGCTGCGACCTTGTCTTACAGAAAGAAGACTGCCTGCCTGACAGAGGTCAGGACAGAGTGCACAACTTGCAAAACTGGAAACTGGCCCAGAGAGCCCTTGTCTAATGCTGGAGCAGGGGGGATGGGGGTGAATTCCCACAGGGCAGAGTGGGTAATGAGTGAGCAACTCAGCAACTCATTCCGTCAAAGGAGGTCAGAGGAATTGGACTGGTGAACTGGGGTTTAAAAGACAAGCGGAATTTATCAGTAGATAATGAGGCAGAAGGGCCCAGGGTGTTTGTACATCCCATGCACTTAACAGGGCCTCGCAGGCATGATGCTTGGCTGCACGGAGGCAGAGCAACAAGTTCTCTGAGCTGGAACCTGCTTTCTGCGTATTTCAGCTTGGTACCCATGTGGCCTGGCCACGTGTAGGGTGCGTGCAGGGATGGTCAGAAGGCCTGGCACCAAGCTCAGCTGCCGTTCAAGGAGCTGCGTAGTCTCGTGCAGAACCTCAGTTTTCCCAACCACAAACTGGAATAAAAGCTCTGACATTTAGCTCTCATCACCCTTCCGTTTGAGAGATGAGGAGAAAGAGGTTCAGAAACAAGAAGTGGTTATTCTTGTCTCCTCACTCACTGCCTCTAAACCCAGGAGCTCCTCAGTGCAGTGTCTCCTTACCCATCTGCCCATCCTGAACCGCAGGTCCTATGGGGCTTTGGTGACATTTAGTGCTGTCTACCAGGGCTCTGTGCACCAGGGGAAGGTCAGTGCTGTGTGGCTCACAGGCTCAGTCTGCGAGGTTTAGAATGTGTCTCTAGGGTGGGCTGAGCCTTAGGTGTTAAATGGAGACCAGACCCTCCCAGATAAAAAAATAGCCTCCCTGCAAATTGTTAAAAGCATGTTAGCACCCCAGTGTGACCTCTTCCTGAGCCTGTGAAAGCCTGATTGGGAGTGTTCTGTGTTCTCTGTCTTTCTTTCTCTTTCTCTGTCTCTGTCTCTCTCACACATACATATGGACACATATGCAACACACATGTACACACCCAAACGTGCCTCTGAATCTGCTATCCATTTAACCTAAAGTTAACAGTTCAGCTACCACTAAGTTTTCTCTTCAGTTTAAAAGGACCGTGTGACTGATTCCACCCCTGATGAAGCCACTGTAGTTCCTCTATGTTCCCAGCTATGTTCCCAGCACAGACTAGTGGTGACTCTGGCTGGCCTTGACCTCTGTACACTCAGGTCTGTTCATATTTGTGTTTCCCACGGAACCTTCTACCGTTCTGTGCATCGTGTAGACACTTAGGATATACTGACACAGTGAACATGAGCGAGGATAATGTCACAGACCAGATCCAGGACAGATAGGTCTTTTCTACAACTGATGGACACCAAAAGGAAATAGGGTTCACTTCAGCTGAATAGGGGCCCCTGCCTCCCAGAGGTCAGCTGGAACTGAGTCCATCCCCTTCGGTACTCCTACGGTCACAGTAATGAAGAGTCTGCAGTCAGATAAGCCGACTTTGTCATTTAGTAGCTGTGTGCCTTTGGTAAGCCAGCTGCCCTCCCTAAGCTTCAAGTGGGAAGCACAGCCCTGAGATCTTAAAGCTGTTGAAAAAAATATCAAATAAAATGACTCTCCAGGGGCCATGCAAACCCTAACTCAGAACAATATGCTGTCATTATTGCCATATATGAGAGAACAAAGATTCCATGAGGGGACCCCAGTCCGGGCAACCTTGAAACCATATCTATTCCTGACTCCTGACCCACAGCACAGACTTTCCTATCTCTAGAGCACTCAATCATGAAGTCAGAGGGTCCCTGTGTGGGAGACGTGCTAACTGCATGGAGGCTGTGTGTGGTGAGCCCTAGGCGTGGGGTGCCTGGATCTCCAGGGTTCCACGCTCTCTGGAGAAGGAGCCATAGGTTCACGGTGCAGGAAGCCACCATCCTATTTCCCAGAAATCCACGTGCACGCACACCAGAAACACCCCTGGCCAGAAACACCCCTGGCCCACGGCACCTTGCAAGGCTGGGAGGATCCTAGGGGGGTCAGTGAGTGCTGCCTCCCCATCCAGAGAGTACTGACCGATGGTGGCACTCTCTGGGGTTATTTTTCTCTGGTGGGGTTATTTTTCTCCTTATTCATCAAACACGCACACATGAAGCACTAACTATATATGCAGCCCTGGGCTACATGCTAGATCATCCATTCGTTCATTTACCATCCCTTTAATAACAAGCATCTGTTGAGTTCTGTGTGCCAGGCCCTAAGCGAGGCGCCACGTATCTAGTAGTAGATGAATCACACAGGCCTCTGTTCACATTACGATTGCAGTCAGGTGGGGGAAGGGAGACAAAGATATGATGGGGCAAAAGTAGATTTACAGCTGTTCATATGAAAAATAATACAAGAATCAACTCTGTGCTTTGGGTACTCACAACTGTAAACCTACTTTTGCCCCACACTGCGTATTACAAATTGTGGTTGGCATCACAAAGGGATCAAACTGGGGGCTGAAAATAATGTTGGTGATGGGCAAGAAGCACTGAATCAGGCTTTTGGAAAGGACTCTGTGGAGATGGTGAAATTTAAGCAACGGCCCCCCCAAGACTGGAAGAACTCATCTACATGTATGTTGTAGCAATGAGAGGTGGGTGAGCGGCAGTAGTTCAGTAGAAGGAAACACATGGAAGGCCCCTGGAAGACAGAGCTTGATATTCTGAATAGCTTGCAGGAAAGCAGTGCGGCTGAAACCGAGAGGGAGGGGGAACGTGGCTGAGCAGGGAGGGGCTGGTGGCCTCTGGGTCAACACTCCACTCTCTGTGCATGTCTAGCTTCAAATGACAAAGGCTTTGGGCCCTTTGAAAGACACAGATACATGTGTGGCCCTCCCTCCCTTCCAACTCCCCTACTTCTAATAAATGATGGTACTTCGTGTTGGCAGGTGCTGCGACAACAGGACTTCTTAGAAACTTTTTAGAGAGTATTTTATCATCCCTATCAAGACCCTAAAAAGAATGCATGCTTTTTGAACAAGCAGTCTCACAGCTCAGAGCTCCCCCTAAGAAAAACACTGGGAGGCATGCAAAGGGAAATCTGGGGGTAGCAGCATCATTTATGAAATGACACGTGATCGAAAAGTCAATCATAGGGAAGGGATAAAAAGATACGGTCTTCCATATAGAAAGCACCATGCAGCTAGTAACAACATGGTGGCAAAATGCTTTGGGTAGGTTATAATGAAGTAACTACGTGTGCACACCCAGGGTAGGAGATTCAACTACGGCGAATTCACCCAGTGCAGCATCACATGGCAGCGATACAGACAAATGGTGTCCTACCGGCGAGCTGCGGGCACAGGCAACATCGGGGCGATGCTGAGTGAAGAAGCAAGTCTCACTCGTATGGGCACAGCATCTTTCCCTTTTTAATGAGTTTTTTAGGAAGGCAAAGTCAAACGACACGTGGCATATATGAGATACAGATAGGTCTTTTAAATGGAAGGAATGAGAAATTAAAAATTCAGTTGTGAGTATCTCGGGGGAGATGGGCCAGAGAGAAGGAGCCCACAGGTTGCCCGGTCATAATTTTAGTTTTGGGGTTGGGTGGTAGGTTCATAGTTGTTTATTACATTATTAATAAATTCTTAAAAAGCAAGAAACAAAATAAGATCATGTATAAGCCAGTGGTTATAGTAATGTATAGCAAGCATTAAGATAAAAATAGGCCTTATGTCAACCTTGCTAAAAAAAACACACATACATATAGACATACAGTTGACCACTGAACAATGCAGATGTTACGGGTGCCAACCCCCAGGTAGTCTTAAATATGATTATAACTACAGTCAGCCTTCCATATACAAGGATTCCCAGCTCCGCAATTTAGTTTAGCCTGAACAACATGGGTTTAAACTGTGCAGCTCAGTTGAAAAAGACCTGCATGTAAGTGGACTGGTTTAGTTCAAACTCACGTCTTTCAAGGGTCAGATGTATACACATTGGAGCCCTGGCTGATGTGGCTCAGTGGATTGGCACTGCCCTGAACCCAAGAGCCCTGGCTGGTGGCAAGGCGGATAAGGTGCCGGCCTGCGAACCTAAAGGTCACTGGTTTGATTCCCAGCCAGGGCAC
Organism: Noctilio leporinus; assembly: GCA_004026585.1. Classification (NCBI taxonomy): domain Eukaryota; kingdom Metazoa; phylum Chordata; class Mammalia; order Chiroptera; family Noctilionidae; genus Noctilio; species Noctilio leporinus. The sequence goes on along the minus strand of PVIW01000425.1, from coordinate 217,321 downwards.
ATAACCAGATTGCAAGCCAGGTCTCCAGCCAGGTCCCCCATCTGGAGGCAGGTGAACAGCAACCATACATCGATGCTTCTCTCTCTTTCTTCCTCCCTTTCTTCCCCTCTCTTTAAAAATAATGAATGAAATCTTTAAGGAAAAAAAAAGTTTACCCATTGGAAATAGATGGAAAGCAATACATCAAAATTGCTTTCTTCTGGAACCCAGTTAGAAGGCCTCCTGGCCTGACAATAAGGTGCCAACCTTCATGTTCTCAGCAATAAAGATTATATTTGGCCCCCATTTGCCACCATTTCCTTTCCTTTCTCAGCTGTTGAGAACTGGAGAGGCACTGCTTATTGGGAGCCCCTTAGAGCAAAGGGGAGATGCAATGGGGGAAGAGAAAGACGGAGGACAGACATCCATGAAGTTCAGGCTCAGGAGACTGGATCTTGGCCTGTAGGTCATGGTGAGCCACAGAAGAGTGTGCGTGTGTGTTTTAGCAGCGAGAAACCACACCTCGCACACAGCATGTGCCTTCTTGGCCAAGAGGCCTTCAGTCTGCCTCTCTCTTGCACGGTTTGGTCAGATGCCTGCAGCCAGATTGGGTCTCGGCGGTGCTGGTGGGGAAGGAAGTGTGAGCACAGGGCTGCATTCGGGCAGGTCTAGGCGGGTTTGTTTATGAGCCCTGACGTGTAAGGGTCTGAGGTCCCTCTATGTCCCCCTGTGTCATCTGGTCCAGGTGTGTCTTTGTGTGTCTGAATATATTTGTGTCCCACGTTTCCACGCGAGTCCATGACTGGTGGGGGTGTTACAGAGAGAAGATCAGCTAACGTTCCTAGAGGGCTTAGGAAGCACCAGGAGCTCTGCTGAGAGTTTTATGTTTACTTCCTTGTTTTTAGCTTCATAGTAACATCATAAGATTGGTACTATTATTATCCCATTTAACAGTTGAGGAAACAGAAGCACAAAGAAGTTAAGAAACAAACCCAAGATCACGTTTCTAGTAAAAGGTACCTCCAGGAGCAGACGGAGGCTTTCTGATTCTGAAGCCATGTCCAAGCATGCCCCATGGAGCCTGCGTGTGTGACTGTGAGCCATGGTCACACATGCCGAGTTCATCCAAATATATGTGGCCAGACTATGCTGGTTTCTCTATGTCCCCATGAGTACCCACATGTCCATGTATGCGCCTGACATCTGTCTTTGTTTTCACATGTGTCCGTGAATGTGCGTGCCCCACCCCGGTGGTCCTCTGCTTATCTGCATGAATCTACGTGTGCTTCTGTGTGTCTTTGGACGTCTGCACGCCCGTGGAGCATCAGGCAGGGCTCTGGGCCACGTCTGGCTCTAACGTGCTGCCTGTGGGGAGACAGTGGCAGGCACCCTAATCCCGGGCGGGTGAGCTGTGTGCGCCTCCGGCCCCGGGAAGCTGGGAGAGATCCGACAGACGCCCGCTCCATAACAGCCAGGCAGGCAGGCAGGCACGCTGCTGGGGGCCTGGCTGGGTTTATTTTCAGCAGCCGAGGAGGCCCTGAGGCATTTAATTAATTCCACTCCCTGTGTAAACACCAGCAAACACAGGGTTCCAAAGGCAGAAGCATGTCCCACCTCGCAACCCCTGCGGCTGCTACCGCGAGGCAGAGACGTCACTGTGGTGACCGCCCAAGTGTGCCTGCATGCTCGCCAGAACGATCTCATCCACTCTGCCATCGCATCTCCCAGGATCTGCTGCCAAGTCAGCCTCCTCGCCCCTCCTCCATCCCATGGCATTTCTGCTGGCTCGGGCCTCACCAGAGGCACTCCTGCAAAACTCTCACGGGTTGAGCGGGGTCTCTGGTCTCAGCTCCCTCCCATAATCGATTGTCCTCACAGGGGCCAAGTTTTTAAAAGGCTGGCAGTTTGTTGACCCTGACATGCACAGGGGCCTGTGCTAGTGTGACAGTCACTTTGTGTGTAACACAGAGAAAGCTGACCTGAGGAGGAGCAGAGACCCAGGGTCCCAGTGCTGGCTTCAGCACAGATGGACTCTGAGCACTCAACTACTGTGCAGTAGCTACAGGGAGCGCGGGGAGTCACACAGGCCTCGGACGCAGGTCACGTGGAAACAGCCTTATGCGGTAGCTGTGGGGAAATTTTCTCTTGAGTGAACAGGTGGGAGCGAGAGAAGGGGGTCCTGGGATTGACAGGAGGGTCTTGGAGAAGCTGCTCGCTCCCAGGACACCTGGCAGGCCCTGCTCCACCATGCGCTGACAATGTGACCTCAGGCAAGTCACTTAATGAGGCAGCATTTTCCCCCCAAGTGTGAGTGTGCCACGACCAACTGATGGATGATAATTACTACTCCAGGAGCTTTCGCTTCCTAAGACGCAGGGCCTGTGCCTTCCACACCTTCGCTCACTCACTCACTCTTCACAGCGTCCCTATCTGCTCCCCACCTCCATGTCCCACCCCAGGTTGTAAACGAGGAAATGGAGGATCGGGATGTTGACTGTCTAGGCCAAAGGCACACCCCAGTGAGGCAGCAAGAGTTGAAATGTAATCTTAAATCAGGCTGTCCCAGAGCCCTTGCTCTCACATTGCCTCAATGCTCTAGGTCAAAATGCTAGTATTCCTTTGGAACTCAGACCAATTGGCAGCAAGAAGGAGCTATACCTAGTGGGCAGGGAGTAGAAGAGGAAGGCTGAGAGAAGACAGAGTAGAGGAGATTTGGTGATGGAATAAGCATGGTTCTCAAGCTGGGAGCCTAAGAGGAGGTGGCGGTGTCTTGGGGTTGCTACTCTGAGATCCTGGAGAAACAAGGAGCCTGAAGCCCTTGGTTATGTCACAGCATCGGGAGATCTGGTTGGTTAACCAGATCTAGAATAAATAAGGGGCCCGGGTATTGTCTGCACCAAAGTAAAACACATTTATAATCATTTTGTTTCAACTACTACAGGGAGGTGGCTGTTCTAAGTCTCACAGAGGGAGGGCAGACAAAGCTGGCTGGGTCTTCCTATCTCTCTCAGATGTGTAAACACCATTGGCTTTCTCTTTATTTAGCAAGTGGCTTTTATTTCTTATTTTAGTGAAAGTAGAAAAATATGCACAAGGCACTTGGCAGGTCTACGCCCACCCCAACTTTCCCAGAAGCTCTGAAATTCCTGAACCCTTAAAATTCTCTCTCCATGGGGATTTTAGGAAGCTGAGCCTAATGGTTTTGAAGGGGAGACTGAACCTGCCCCCTGAGGCTGGTGGGAGGAAGAAATGTGACCAGGTACATGGAAATAAATTCTAAAATCAGCAGACCCATGTTTGTGATGGTTATGAAATGGGAAAGCCACAGAGCCACCAGCCTCATGTCCATAAATAGGTCTGGTTCTCCAGCCTTCCCAGAGTGGAGTGGCACTTTCCTCCCCTCTTTGAAAATAGAAGTGACCATGGCTTTGGCCAGTGAAAAGTGAACGGAAATGGTGTCTGTCACTTCTGGGTGGAAGCTTTAACGTCAATGTGAGATCTACCTATTCTTGTTTTCTCTCCGTGTTCCAGGTACTGGCTGCTCAGAGGTCCCCAGCTGATCTGTGACAGTCAATTGTGTAGCATAGGTGAGAAATAAGGCTCTAGTGTTTGAAGCTACTCAGAGTCTTAGGGTTGCTTGTTCCAGCAGCAAACCCTACCTGTCCTGACTCTAACCTCCTACAACCTACACAGCTGCTGCTGGACCACAGAGGCTCAGTGTGAAAGACATCTGATCCATCCCAATCCCTCTGATGGTGTCCACTCTCCTCCCCTAGTGTCCATTCTTCAGATGGCAGCCAGAGTCATGTTTTAAAGCCACAAAGCTTCCCTGGCTGGTGTGGCTCAGTGGATTGACCAAAGGGTCACCAGTTCAATTCCCAGTCGGAGCACATGCCTGGGTTGTGGGCCAGGTACCCAGTTGGGGACCCACATAGGCAACCACACATTGATGTTTCTCTCCTTTGCTTTCTCCCTCTTTTTTTCTAAAAATAAGTAAATAAATAAAATCTTAAAAAGAATAAAGTAAAGCCGCAAAGCTGATCATAGCAGGAACCTCCCCCCATCCCGCCCCACCCCTACAGGCCTCTCTAGACCTTCAAACAGGATAAAGTTCATAGGCTACATGGACCTGGCTCCAGCTAAGCTCTCTAGTCACAGTTCTTGTCACTTCTCGCTTCATACTTAAAGCCCTATTCAGACCAAAATTATTTTGCTCTTTTTAAAAGACACCATGCTTTCTCTCACCCCTAGGGCTTTACACATGCTCCTCCCTACACCTAAAGCACTCTTCTCTGTCCCCCTCATTTAACTAACTCTTACTCATCCTTTGTGCCCCAGCTCAGACCTCACCTCCTCCAGGAAGGCCCCCCTGACTCCCAGGCCAGGCTAGGTGCCTCCACTCTTACAACTGGTATCACTGTGCACTGTTTACTTACCTGCAGAGCCACTTTGGGCTGTGGACTTGTTGAAGACAAGGGCTGTGTTTGCTGTTCAGTATTCCCAGTGCCTATTACAGTGTCAGTCACTTGGTAACCATCAAGCACTATTGAATGAATGGACAATGAGCCCTTCCACACACAGGTCCTCCAACTGTGGGAGGGGTCAGCAGTTTAATGAAGTAGGGGAAGCCTTCATATATACCTCTCCTTCAATCTCTGGCTTGAAGGGAGAAAGCAGGGAGTCCGTGGTGATAAATAGAGACCTTCCAAGTGGCTCAGTGGCTGGGACTCTTGGAGGGCAGCAACCTGGTGCCTCCTGGGGAGTTAATGGTTTTCAGAAGCAGTTTGGAAACAAGTCCCACAACCAGCCAAAACAAAGCATGACCTCTCCAGGCCCCTCAGTCCCAAGTGCTCAGCTCAGAGAGAGCTCAAAGGGACTTAATGAATTATTATATCCACATTTCTTGCTGATAAATGACAGTCTCATGCTCCATTACCAAGTGCTGGTTGTAATATTTAATCAAAGTCTAGTTTCATGCATCAGTTGGTTTTAGAAATAATATTTATGGGTCTGGAATGCCTTCAACCTCCAGGCACATGGCCGAAAAGAATCATTGTTTTGTAGCTACTGGTCAAGAATATAGGAAATGAGATAAAACAACTCTGAAGTTCACTGTTGTGCCAGGTCCTCTACTAGATATCAGAGATGCCAGAATGGAGGTAAACCAGTTCCTTAATATCCAGGACCCATCTCAGGTCCAACCCTTTGCTCCCTGGTGCTTCCATCCTCTTCCAAATCCAAGTCATCATCTAACCCATCAGTTCAAGTTTTGCCTCTCCCAGAAAGCACTCTGTGACCAACTTAGCCTCCAGGGAGGTCCTGTGCTGTAAGCTCAGCTTGCCCTCAGCCCATCATATACGCATGTGTGGGGAGGACTGAACGTTACCCTTGGAAATCCTGGCCTTTCCTCATTGTCAGACACCTACTGGTGCATATGAAAGTCCATTTGATTGAACAGGATAGAATTTATAGCCTTTGGATCTTGAACACAAAGTTTAAAAGTTATCTATTATAAATCACTCCCTGAATTTTGCTCTTTTCCCTGGGCCCCCTATTTCAGTGAAAATGCCAAGCCAGACACCTGGAAGTCATTTATGAGTCTTCCCTTTGCCTCATTCATTCATTCATTCATTCATCCATTCTTTCAACAATTACAAAAAAAAAAAAAAAAAAAAAGTGAGGTACTATCTGTTTACTGACTGTTAGGCAGGCATGTGCTAGAAGCTAAAGCGAATTAGCCAGAAATAGTCTAGAGGGATTTTGCCTTCTATATGTTCAAATGGTTTTTCTCCTCTATGTTCCCAGGGTCACCGCTCTTCATCTCTAACAGGCTTCTAACCAGTCCACTGCCTCCAGCCTTCTGTACCTCCACACCTTCGTCATTACACCTGGTCAACGGTTTGTAGAACATGGAAGTGGGAGTGGGGGGGGTGTGGAGGAAGCACCGAGGGAGGGCTCGCGGGGGCTGGCTTCTACCTTCCTACGTGAACTTGTCTAAGTCGGTCCCTTTTGAGGTTTCCGTTTAATCAAATGTGACATGGGTTAATAACCCACACATTCGTGTGAGTCTACCTTGGAGGCAGGTCTGGAAGACATAACAGGAACAATTTACTGCCTAGCTCAAGCACATTACAGGTATTAGCTCGATCCTCCCAACAATCCGAGGTGGGCAGCAGTTCCTATTACTACTGCTTCCACTTTGCAACATGGAAACTGAGGCTCAGAGAGATCAAGTGGTTTGGCCTAGATCACACAGCTCTAAGGGGTAGAATTGGGATTTCAGACACAGTACAGAAAAACCCAGATCTTAACTTCGAGATTGTCCTAGCTCTCTCAGTCCTGAGGCTTTCCTTACCCTGACTAATGGCTTTGTTTCTGGCTTTGAGCAGGGTGGGGCTGCTGAGTAGTGACTCAGTTTCCTCTAATAAAACAACGGGAGACCTTGTTTTAGGAGGAAATTACACTTAAATCTATGGCTTGTCCAAATGTTTTCAGATGCTTCACCATAAGTGAAAGTTGTGAAAGCCCCTGGGGGTGATTACTGGATAAAGCCAACAAAACAGCCTTAATCTGAGCAAAGCAGGTGGATCCTGCCAAGGGCAAGAAGTGCAGAACAGCAGCATCGCTGCAGACAGAAGCACCCTGGGGAAATGGGTCTGCTTCATCTCAAGGCTGGAGAAATGTACAGAAAGGGTCAGCCAGGAGAGTAGGGGGGCAGGTCCTTGTCTCCCAGAACTGCCTTTCAGTTTCTCCCACAAACCAGTCCTGGGTGCTCCCCATCACCCCCAGCGGCTTCCTCTCTCATTAGAATTTCTCTGACAACCCCAAGGATTTACAACGTGAAATGTTTCCATTTCCCTGACATGATGTCTCCGCTTCAAAGCGCCCGCGCCTGCCCTCCGGAGCCCGGGATGGCGGTGATTTTGAGAGGGAGACAAATGAATCAAGAGGCTGACACCTATCCCTTTCTTTCCCCCCCATAATACATCTGTTTATTATTGAACGGAGGCTCCCATGGTTCTGTGATGAATTGTCTTCTCCTCCGTAGCCGTGTCCCCAGACGGCTGGGCAGGCTGAAGTGTCTTCCAGGAGCATCTGCTTTTGATCTCTAGTCCTTTTAAATCTCGGGTTAAAATCTTTAGCTTGACGGGTCTGAAAGGCAGCTTCTTGCAGCCAAAGAGCCTTTAAGCCCTTGGAGGGGATCATCTGGGTTCTCTCCAGAGAGAGCCTCACAGGACCCCCTCAGACAGGCTGAAAATAGAGCAAGGGCTCTTTCTGAAGAAGACGACCCCATTTAGGACCCGAAGGTGTCATTCTCACCTGCAGGCATCATGTCCCGAGAACAGGGCTTGGGCTGCTCCCTGACCCCTGGGCAGGGTGCTGCCTGGACATAGGCTGAGCCTGGACCCTGGGTCTCCTCTGAAGTGGCACTTCTTTAGGGAAATTGCTCGTGATTACCTCCAAACTGGGCCATCTGCTCACCAAACCTAGATCATTTCTTCCTGGAACCAGGCTAGACTGCTTTACCAGCTTCTTAGAGGTGGGCAATGATTCTGGCCAATGGAACACAAGGTCACTTGCAGCCCTGACCATAAAACTCTCCCCTGTGTGATCTCTGTTGTCCTCGCCCACAAACGCTGCCTGGGTGACCGTCTAGGGCAGAACCTCTGTCCACCTGGGTGCCCTGGGTTTTCCCTTGACCCACCATGAATACTCATGCTGGGCCAGTGAAACCACAGAAATTTGAGTTTTGTTGTCTCAATTATTTACATCGCTCTAGGTTTGGGCCCTGAATTATTACAATGCCTTCCAATTCCCTACCTCAGCTTCTTGGTTGTGTTCAGCATCCTTGATCTTTTGTTCTCTGGAGAATGCTTGTGATGTCTGCATTTCCCACTAGACGGTGGCAGTGGAGGCCATCTCTCCTTCACCACTGAAGATGTGGGCTTCGCACAGCACCTGGCACATAGCAGGCACCCAGGATGACTGACTGACTGGGTGATGGTAATCCTTCTGAGACCCATAATATTCCTTGGTATTGAAGTGGAAGTATCAGTGAAAGTGTCCTCGAGTGTGAAGCCAGGAGCCCTTCCATGGAGAAGCTGAGAATTTGGTCATCTCACACCACTTCTCTAAGCCTCAGTATTCCTTATCTGTGAACTGGGTACTAGTGGGACTGAATAAAGGATACAGTGTGTGTGGAACTGCCAAGCACAACGTGTGGCTCACGTCACATTAGCAGCCAATGTTACCAGTGGATGAGCAAAATGAGACCCAGAGGCGGAGCTATTAGGTCAAAGAGCTGCAGCTGCTAAGAATCAGTGGCCATCAATTTATTGGGAGGATTACTATGGAGGTCTTTGGAACCCTAAAACAGGGCGCTTCTACTCCACACAGCTTTCCTGTGGCCTGGGCTCCGGAGCGAGGCAGCACACTGGCACTGACCAGCAGGGCCACCTCCAGCATGACCTTTACCCTCTCTGAGCCTCTGTATTCCTATGTTAGAAATGGGGGAGATGACAGGCACATCTTAGAACTGTTGTGTAGACAACAGTGTCTGACCTGGAAGAAGGTCTGTGTGAACTTGCTTACTATCTCTGTCTGATCTCTGAGCTTTTGTATTATCTGGAAGGCACTAAGTTGCTGAATGTCTCTGCCTGAGTCTCCTTTCCCTCATCCATACAAGACACCCTGCCTACCTCACCAACCCACTGTGGCTTCCCCTACAAGCATGGTGTCACTCTGTATGCCACCTATGTTAATGGTTAACAACATTGTTAGTGGTGATGATGATATCAGTAGTTGTGGCTGACTGTGGTAAAGGGAACCAGCAGAGGTGGATTGCAGGGCCAGAAGGGTGGGTGACTCCAGTAATGGTGGCTGTGATGATGGAACCACGGTGAGGGGATGAAGAGGAGCCATAGTTGTGAGAGCCCCAGAAGCGGCAGCAGCAGGAGTGGGAGTGCTGTGGGCAGCAGTGCGGCCCTGGTGTCACAGGGGTAAGGCAATGGTCATGGCAGTGGCAGTTACAGTAAGAGTAGCAGCAGCAATAAGCTGGTGGCAGAAGAGGTAACAGAGGTGGTCACCATGCTCAAGCCACACTGGCCCCCTTTCTGTTACTGGGCCCCCTCAGGCTCCTACTACTGGGGGACCCCCGGCACCCACAGGTAACTGGGCACTGACAGGTGAGCCAGCAGACCCAGGGGCCTGGCAGTTCTGGCCTCTGGTCTGCCTAAGGCCTCCTGAAATGTTCAGGAGGGACCTCCTCTTGGAGCCTCTGAGAGTCCCTAAGCAAACTTAGGTGTTCTTTCCTCCTATTCAGTTAACACCCATAAATTCACTTAATAAATATTCACTGGGGACCTACCAGGACCCTAGAGAAGAACCAAATGGTTGTAGCTGGGCGGAATCTCATGTGTACTCTGCTGCTGGAAGTGGGCTGCTGGACTGAGGAAGGTCACATGGCTGTGCTTGGCATTCTTAGAGTTTGGTACAGGACAGCATTCAGTTGCTGGACTTCTTGTCTTCACAGGTATTTCAGGAGAACTACCGTGAGAGGCAGAGGGGGCAGTGACTAAGAGCCACTGCCTGGGTCCCACTCCTGTCTCTCTATGACCAAGGGCCTGCTCTAGTTTTTTCAAAATGGGGGTTTTAGACTTTGGTCACATGGCAGTGAGAAAAGCAAAATTCCAGCTCTCATAGAGTGTACATTTTAGGGAGGGAACATGTTAAAATCACATGAATATATGCTGTATGTCTGGTAGTAAAAGGCGCTAGGTGCTAGGAGTGATACGGCAGGGTGCAGAGATAGAGAGTAACAGAGCTGCTCTGAAGGCAAAGAGGACTTCTCTGAGAATGTGACATTTGAACAAAGGCTTGGACAAAATGGGATGTAAGCCATGTGACCAGCTGGGGGAAAGGGTTCCATGCACAGGGAATGGTAAGTGCAAAGGTCCTGAGGTAGGAATATGCTCTGTGTTTAACAAGTGCAGAAACCAGTGTAGCTACAGGGACTAAGTGAAGGGGGTAGGAAATGACACAATCTGCTGGTTGACTGGATGTAGGGTATGAAAGGAAGGAAGCATTCATGGTGACTCCAAAGCTTTCAGTCAGAATAACTGGCAGGATGGAGCTGAGAAGCCTGGACGAGAAGCAGGGCTGGGGTGCAGGGCCAAGGAGAAATCAACTATTTGATTCTAATGCTGTTATGTTTGAGATGTGTGTTTTCTGTCCAGTTGGAGATTCTGTCAGCTGGTTGGATATATGAATTCAGGGAGTTCATATGAATGGAGAATTCAAGCTAGAGCTGTAACAGTAGACCTCAGTAGAAAAATAACAATGGGCACCCCTGGCTGGTGGCACAGTGGATAAGGCACCGGTCTGCGAACCCATAGGTCGCTGGTTCGATTCCCAGCCAGGGTACATAACCAGGTTGCAAGCCAGGTCTCTAGCCAAGTCCGTAGCTGGAGGCAGGAGAAAGGCAACCATATATTGATGTCTCTCTCCCTCTCTGCCTCTCTCCCTACCTCTCTCTTTAAGAATGATGAATAAAAAATCTTTTAAAAGAAAAAAAAAAAAAGAAGGGGGACATGCACATAAAGTAGAGCATAATGCTGAGGACTGAGTCCTGGGACTATCCAAAGTCAGGTCAGGGAGATGCGAAACCAGCCTAGGAGATGGAAAAGGAACATCCTGTGAGGTAGGCAAGCCAAGTGAGGGCAACAGTTTAGAAAGTACGTGTTTCAGGAAGAAGATGTGCTGATAGGTTGAGAGAGATGAGGGCTTTAGAGTGACCACCATATTTATCAACGAGAGCGCACGGCGAGGAGGTGATAACAGCTGGAGGAGGAAACAGAAGCCATATCCGCACGCACGCAGGCCATCCCGGGCTCTGGGAGGGCCCGTGCAATGAAACAGCGGGTAGGAACCAGGTCTCCAGCGTCAGGGTCCTGAGAAGTACAGTCTGACATGCAAAGCTTTTAAAGTTTTATGAGGGCATCCAGAGGTATAGGAAGGGGAAGAAGGTAAGCAGGTGAGGATTGATTTATGCTCACTGTGGAACTACATGAAAGGTGCCAGGGGTTCCAGGCACCCTGCAAAAGCTGCTGTGAGGTCAGAGGTGGAGCTCATTCCACGAGCCCATAAGGAATGTGTCATCTGGCCAAATGGGTCCTCAGCTGGTGGACGTGCCTAACCTCCCCGGGGCTCCCAAGAGGAGTGGATACACCAACTGACTTTTTTTTATTATGTTTTTGTTTCACGATTCGATTTAATCATATTTATAATTTTCAAAGACCTGAGAAAGACTTGTTTTGTAGGAATTGTCCCTATTCCAACACATGGCTTAGGAGTGCTTTCCCAGGGACTTCTGGGGGATGGGCAGAGGGAATGGCCAGCATGCGGAAGTCAGAGCTGGGGGTACCTCCTCACCCCATCACTTATTGGCTGGGTGGTGTTGGGCAAATCACTTAGCCCCACTGACCTTTAGTTTCCCAGCTATCATCTTTTCAGAAAAACTCGAATTGTACCCACCCTTCCCCGAGCTGGTGTATGTTCACCACACTGCTCCTGTCATGTGTTGCCCAGCTTTGTCATGGCCTGATTAGCTTGTTGATAGCTTGAGGTAAGCTCCTTGAGGGTAGCACCTGTGTTTAACTTGTCACTGTGTACCGTAAACAAACAAGTCACTTAATCCACAGTTGCTGCACAAATGGACAGCTGTGACCTTCCCAGGGTTATTCCACGCACTAAAGAAGAGAAGATCTGAGACAATCCCCTGTCCATAGCATGACAGAACAGGGCTCAGCAATGTCTATGAGCTGCCTGGATTCATCACGAGGAGGGGACTTGGGTTCTGTGAGGGCTCAACTACTCTAGATGCCCCAGGACCCTGGCTTTGGTGATGTGGTCCTTAACAGTGATTTTGGGGAGACAATGGTCGGTCTTCCAGGCTTGGCACTATCTTTATAGTTGAGGACAGGCTCCTCATATCCCAACCCTCCCAAAAAACCTGCTATGGATCCGCCCTTGGAGAGTTAGTAGTGCTCTGCCTTGAACTTGCTTATATTTTCAGCCTGTATTCATTCATTCATTCATTCATTCATTCATTCTTCCATAGTCTTCCTTTTCTTCAATGACTCAAATAGTGTTACTGAGTGTTCAGTATACATGGTGCATTGCTCTGTGTGCTGGAGTAAGTGACAAGCAGTATGGAGCTGGGAGGCTGTGCACACACATAGCAAGAACACTTAAGCCTCTATAACAGACTGCCGGCTCTGACATTTAGCAGTGTGACCTTCGGCAAGGTACTTCCCTGTGCGTCAACCTCCACATCTGTCTAATGGAGATATAATGGTGCTAACCTCCTTGGGTTTGAAAGGATTAAATGAACCAATCATATAAAGTGCTTTGAACAGCACTTAATACGTAGCATGTGCTCACCAAGTTCTGGCCAGTCTCACAGCAGTGAACGTGACTAAGTTGCTGTCCTCACAGAGGTTATATTCTGAGGGAGATGGGACAGACAACAGACACAGAACTACATAATACCTGGTAGCAACAGGGCAGAATAAGGGAACAGAATGTGACCAGCGTCTGCTGTGGAGATATGGAGGTCAGAAGGAGGCCAGGGGAATGAGGCTGCTAGGCACAGGGGTCAGGGGGTGCAAAGGCTGGGTACCCAGGGCCCGTGAGCCTGTCCACAGTGGGCAGCAGGCTTTTCTTGGATTTCCTCTATATTCCCTCCCTCCAGCTCTCCAGAACAGGGGCTAATAACAACAAAAACACCTGCTATCCCATCTCACCTTGTCCTCTCATGGCTCCCTTCTCAAGCTCCCACCTCTGCTGTCACCCTTCCCCAAACCTAAAGATGTCTCATCTTGGTCAGGCAGGGCAGAGTGGTGGAGAGCCAGGACCCTGGGCCCTTGGGCTTCTGCTCAGCCTTATTTATAACATCTAGAAAGTCAGAGGACCTGTGGTTCTATGACCTCCAGGGTGGTATTGGAAGCAGGCACAGAAGGAATCTCAAGCCCAATGAGTGAGTGCCACAAAGGGCATGTCACTCATAGTTGTCCTTCCATACAGCCCCTGGGGCCGGATGAAGCAATGGAAGAGGGCTTTAAGCCCCCTGCCCCTGCCACACCACCCGGCAAACTTCACTTGGATGGGGAAGACCCTGGGCACAACCTGCGTCATGGAGAGCCTCACAGTCAAGGAGCTGGCGGGGCAGGCTGGCTGTGTTTTTGGAAGTTTTGCTACAGGTATTCTCTGAGCCCCTCAGATGTGTGGCTGGTGGGGCCTTGGAAGAGCAGGAGAGGAGGGTGTCTCTGTCATGTCTCCAGTTGGGAAGGCAGGACTCCAAGGTCTTGAGTTTGAATGCCAGCTCCAGCACATAGTCAGTGTGAGCCACTGGTAGCGATACCTCCCCTCTTTGGGCCTCCCCGTCCCCATCTCACAAATGAGAGCAACAGCCCTGGCTGGTGTGGCTCAGTGCATTGAGTGGCAGCCTGCCAACAGAAAGGTCACTGGTTCAATTCCCAGTCAGGGCACATTCCTGGGTTGTGGGCCAGGCCCCTAGTTGGGGTGTGTGTGAGAGGCCAATGTATCTCTTGCGCATTAGTATTTCTCTCCCTCTCTTTCTCCTTCCCTTCCCCTCTAAAAATAAATAAATAAAATCTTCTTAAAACATGAGAGCAAAAATAATCCCTGCTCATTCTGCCTCAAGCAGTAGAGGCCTGACCAATCATGCTGATAAGAGTGACACTGTCTGCTCACAGGTGTCGCTCAAAGGTCGCCTGGACCACGTGAGTCTTCCTGCACAACATGATTCTGGGGTCAGAGGCCTCAGCTCCAGATTGAGCCCTACCGTCTCCTAGCTGTGCGTTCTTGGGTATTTCCCATCTTAACTGAGTCTGAACTTCAGCGTCTGTGATGCAGGCTCCTGGGGCTGCTGTCAAGATGAACTGAGAGATGTGTGGGAAAGGCTTCTTCAGGAACCAGGAAAAGCCTGGCAGGTCAGCAGCTATTACATTGGCCATAATTGACCACCGGGGGGCTCAAGGGGCTGCTACCTTTGTCATGAAATGCTGGGACCCAAGGTTCTGCCCACACAGCACAGAGCCTGTGGGATGCAAGGAATTCCCTCCCTTTGGAATAGCACTTCCCCAAAAGGACCACTCTAACTGCTAAAGCCATTGTTTAGCTTTTCCTGTTCTTAAACTTTACATGAACGCAATGTACAGTGGTGATTCTCTTGTATTCAGCTTCTCTTTAATCAATAAAAAAAAAACCCTCAATATTAACTTTGTAATTATTTATATTATTCCATGTAACTGTGGTTCTTTCATCCTCACTATTGTATTACATCCATTGTGAAGATATGCCATCACTTATTTATCCATCCTACTATTTATTGATGGATATTAGGTAGTTTCCATGATTAGCTGGTATGACTTTGGTGTTAAAAATATTCTTGTATAATCTTTCAGTGAATATGAGATCTATCCTGAAAGTATTGAGCCAATGTCAATATATTTAAAACAGTTTGCTCAGCTGACATTTTTGGGACAGACCTTGTATATTTATTTGTTCCCCCACCAGGGAGTGGTGATCCCAGGTTGGCAGGTATACTCCTGCTTGGCTTTAGTAGATCCTGCCAAAGTGGTTGTATCAATGTGTATCCACCCACAGCATGTAAGGGTTTTGGTTGTGAAGAAATGAACAAGAATGGAGCAATGTATGCAGATGTGGAAGTGAGTGTGGTGCGTCACTCATTCTGCAAAGAATTTGGGGCACTGCCTGGATGCATGCTCTGTGATGTGTTCTAACGGCACACACGTGGTTCAGATGGGACTTGAGCTTAGGGCCATAGCCAGGCATGACCACAAAGAACCAGAATGCCATGTAAGAAGGCCTCAGGGGAAGAGTTGAGTTGATGGAAGAGCTGGAACAAGGTTCCTGACCTCTTGACTTATGAAGTCTCTAAAAGTGCATCTTAGAGGCTGGCAGATACGCTAAGAGCTCTCACGACAAAATCAGCTCCTGTAGCCCTTGCCCCATCCCAAGGATGCAGACTGGACACTCTCCAGGGAATTCCCAGGAGAGGGGGATTTGAGTTTCAATGTATAATCATCACAGTCCCAGCCCCACACATCCGGACACAGAGGATGAGCCCAGGGAGAGCAGATGGTCTCATGCCATCCACTCACCCCAACCCTAGCCCAACACCCGCTCCTCACTGAAGTTCCCACCAAGCACAGCCTATGTCTGGACATTCCGTGTGAACGCTGCAGTGAGCCGTGGGCTGCTCTCTTGAGCAGAGGGAAGCACGCACATTTCCAAGTTCAATAACTGTGCTGCCTGGCAGTGAGTGCCCTGGGACTGCCCAGCCCTGGACCCTGCCACCGCCTCCCACCGCAGTTAGAGAAAGACTCCTTGTTGAGGAGAGGAGCTGGTAAGGCTGCTTCCATGTCTTGCTTCCCCGAGACCAGGTGTTTTGCTCGGCAGCAAACCAGAGCTGTCCTGGAGCCAACCTTGCTCAGACTTCGTCACCCCGTCCATCACCCTGGCTTGGCTGCGGGGCCCGAGGTGCCAGGCGATGGAGTTCACTCCTCATTTATTTTCAGCATTCCCCTCTGGGGAGGCTGGAGCAAAAGTCTCTTGTAATGACAGTCCCAGGAAGCCCTTGGGTGATGTCTCTGCTGATGGAGACCCAGAGGCCACACACTTCCTTGGGCCCCGCGGCTGGGGAAGGTGTGGCAGGGATGAACCTGGAGACAAACTTATGCCCCTCCCATCTTCTAGCCCCACTGTGGGTACCAGTGTTTGCCTTTCTCCTGGGGCCTGCCCATATCCGCCATCTCTGGGACTGGCCCCACTGATGAAGGGGAAATGTTACCTCGTGCTCCGGCCCGGCCTGAGGCAGCAGGGCCCATTCCAGCCATGGCTGTGAGGGCGCAGTGCCCACACCGGGCTGCAGAGGGGCACGCTATGATCTCCAGCCCCAAACCGCAAGCCGTCCCTGCATCTGTCAAGTGCGATCTCTTCTGGGCCCCTGCCGGCCCCTCCAAACAAGCTATCTTTATGAAATGAAATGACTACCCTTCATATATTAAAATAACACCTCCCCAGGAAGGACCTCGCGTCAGGGCTGCTCACAAAGGGACATTCACAGGCTGGCAAAGGAAAGCTGGTGGAGGCTTGGCGCAGGGCCCAGAGGGAAGAGAGGATGGGGAGCTTGGGGCTCTGGGGTTACAGACAGGAGGGCGGGTTAAGGGGAGGCAGAGATGGGGGCTGTGGAGGCTCAGGGCTGACAAAGAAACTCTGGGTTCAACCAGGCAGTGTGGCCCACTCCCAGCAGATGGGGCAGGCCAAGGCTCCCTCTGAGTGCAACCCTGGCTGTGGCTGTTTGCAGCCGGGTCCTTGGTGCCATGGTCTGCACCATCGGGACGTCTTTCCTGGAATGCAAGCAGGGACCCTGGTGGGCAGGTGGGGGTGGAAGACGTCTCAAGTGCCAGAACCTGCTTCCCAAAGACCCTATCGGAAGAAGCTCAGCCTGGGGTCCACAGAAATCAGGTGGGCTTGGGGAGCCTGGACTGGCTGGCCTGTCTGCGTCCTGTCCATGGGCTGAGCCCAACCTCTCTGAGGCCCCAACACACCCTTCAGCCTGAGGACTGTGGCTCTAGGTTCAGATCTACCTGGGTTCTGATCCTGGTGTTACCTCTTTTAGGCCAGAGATCCCATCTTTCTCGGCATCAGCTTCCTTATCTGAAATGTGAGGACCATGGCGACTAATTCAAAGGATTTGTCATGAAGGTTAAATAAGAGGGCAGCAGTAAAAGTCATGCACATAGTAGGCTCTTGGTGCTGGTCTTCTTTCCTTATGCTCTACCATGTACCAGGATTTTAAAATGAGCTGAAATATTTCATGCAGCTTTCAGAGCTCTCAGCCTGCAGCTAGTCAGCAAGCTAGTTAGCAGGGTTGAAAAGAAGAAAAAAAAAAGGAAAAAAATATATATATCTCACTGCAATCACAGAGGAGGACTAAGTTTCTGAGGTGTCAGGAGAGGTTGCCCATATTAATTTGGTAAATACACACCGAGTCCCTATTCTGTGCCAAGAACTATTCTGGATATTTGGCACAGAGTAGAATAAAATCCCTGCTCTCCTTGACCTTACAGTCAATATTGTGTTGTTGGCAGGGGGGTTGAGATCAACAGGGAATAAAAGACATACTAAGTAAATTATACACTATGGTAGAAGTGGGGGCATCCTATGGGAAAAAAAGGAAAAGTGGAGCAGGAACAGGGGTATCGGAGCAGAGGCTGCGGTTTTAAAGACAGTGGCCTTTGAGAAGGTAACATCTGAATCAAGATATGCAGGAGAGGTTGCTTCCTGAGGGCAGGGCACTCAGAACACAGAGAACAGCCCAAGCCAAGGCCCTCAGGGGAGCCCACGGATGGAATGAACAAGGAGCAGCAAGGCAGCCCGTGCGCTGGAGCAGAGCCAGAGAGAGAGAGAGGCGGGAGATGATCAGAGAGGAAAAGAGATTGCGGGGCAGCTGAGCACTTTGTTATAGGCCACTGGGCAGCTATTTCCCAGGCCACATAGAGAAGCAACGTGCAAAATGAACCAGACTGCAGCGTCCACAGAATAGGGCCTTCCATGGGTGGGAGTACCTCGGGGAGGGAGGCTGGAGAGACAGAGGTTTGTCTGTCTGTTTGTTTTGCTTTAAATTGATTTTGGAGAGGGAGAGAGAGAGGAAGGAAATGGGAGAGAACAAGAAAGGAAGAGACACATTGATTTATTGTTCCACTTACCTATGCATTCATTGGGTGATTCTTGTATGTGCCCTGACTTAACTCACAACCTAACTCACAACCTTGGTATATCAATCAGTACAATACTCTAATCATCTTGCCTAACTCGCAACCTTGGTGTATCAGGATGATCCTCTAACCAACTGAGCTACCTGGCCAGGGCAAGACAGATGGTTTGTGATGTACATTTTGGTTGAGGGCAAGCTGCATCTAAGAAAGAAATTTAGCTCTTCTCCTTGTAAGCAAAGTGGGCCCACCGTCTCTCAGATCCTGCTTTTACTCACTACTTTTCTTCCTAGGTACACACCTTCCCAGGATTGATGGTAAGGAATAAATAACATAAACATGCTTTGCAAACTACAGTGCCCTATACAAATACAAGTGTTAGGTATAGATCTGATACAAAGAAAAAGAACTGGAAATTGCTGTTATCTTAAAAGGATTTCCTTCCATGTCTACTCTGCCCCTAATTCACTGAATCATCACAATACCCAGGAGTGTTGGTACAGAAGACATGCTCAGGACCCTTTTGTTGAATGAATGAATGGATGAAAGAGCAAGTGAGGGAAAGAAAGAATCCATGTATGAAAGCATTAGGTCCCTACTTTGGACAGATAGTACTGGTCAGGGACTGTGACAGTGCTGGAGCCTGGAGCCCTGAGCCCTAATGATGGCTGGGAAACAGGCCTGACCTCCCCCATCCCAGAGATGGGAGCCCCCAATCCCTGAGCTCAGGCTGCTCTGGTTCTCCCTCCGATAGAGACCACCACCCTCTCAATTAGCAGACCCCATTAGAATGCGAATCCTGTGTGGTTAGACCTGATCTGAGACTCCCATTTCACTGACCTAAGGATGGCAGAGGTTTGCTCTGGAGGCAGAGACAGAAAAACAGCAGAAAGAGGAGACCCAGGGAGCTAAGGCCCAGCTTGGGGTCTGATGGGAGCCAAGAAAGCTCAGCCATCACATGGTGAGGTGGGTGCCTGGCGTCTTCAAGGGGACTCTGGGGACAGAAAAAGCCTTGCTGTACTGCAGCCCAAGTTCCTATGTTGGCAGTTCTGGAATGCAAAGAACTCTGAAGAACCACAGGTCTTTGGTAACCTGAGCTGAACCTTCATGAGTCTAGAGTCTTTTTTTTTTTTAAAGCAAAATCAATAACTGTTTAATTAAATATCTACAAAATCATAATGTTGCCAACCATACAGTCTTGATTTGTCCCATTTTTTGTGAATAGGCATGTTTTGCTGCACCACTATTAATGTGTATGATTATGGTGCTGCTCCAGGCCCCAGAGGAATGTTAAATGCTAGATGGATATATACCATATTTTATGCTCTAAAATTAAAAAAAAAAAAAAAGTCTTGAAACAAATGTGGCTTCTTGGGTTTTGTATAAGAAATTGGGAGTCTGCTCACCCAGTTGTAGGTTTCTGCTGTTAGAGAAGGTCCTGACCATGCACTTATTCATGGCCAAGCACCTGCTGACCTATGCTGGGTGTGAGACCCCGAGGTGGTCCTAGAGGGGCCCATTTTGCACATCTTCCTATTGCTGAGCTCATCACACGGAGCTACATCCAACTTGCACTGCAGGCCAGGGTTCCTATGTGTGCAGGGCTGAATCTCCCTTCACTTTGGCCAACGGAGTGTGATGTGCATATGGATCTCAGCAAGTCAAATGACTGTAAGGACCTCCTACAGACATGGAAAAGGCCCAGGCCCTGCCCACTGAGGCACTCATGTGCACTCGGAGAAGCAGGTCACCCAGAGTGGGGTTTGGAGGAATCATACATAGACCAATAGGGCAGAAAGGGTCTGCCAGCACTGCTGGTTCAGCCCCGTCTAGTGCTTTGATCCCTTCAGTCAACCACTGACACCCACTCCATGATGACACACAGGCCTGTCTTTTCAGTTACAAAATACTCTGCTGCTGGTAAGAGGGAATTCTCTTTCCTGGCATTCTACCCAGGACTCTCAGG
The DNA here is from genome assembly GCA_004026585.1 of Noctilio leporinus. Taxonomy (NCBI): domain Eukaryota; kingdom Metazoa; phylum Chordata; class Mammalia; order Chiroptera; family Noctilionidae; genus Noctilio; species Noctilio leporinus. The sequence goes on along the minus strand of PVIW01000425.1, from coordinate 197,554 downwards.
AGCAGTGAGAGATGCAATGGGTTATAGTGAAGGGAAAATCAAGGAAGGCTTTCTAGAGGAGGTAATATTACAGAATTTTGAAGAAAGAAAAGAATTCTGACAAGCTTTGCATGTTTGTACAGTGGTTGTGTATGTGTGTGTGTGTGTGTGTGTGTGTGTGTGTGTGTGCATGCGTTGTGTATGCTTGTGTTGTGTATGTGTGGTGGGTAGATACAGTGTTATATGGGAGGCATTTAGGAACAACGATGAGCCCTGGCTGCGGAGGGCAGCCCCAGATCCTGCTCCAAGGAAAGACTTGTTGCCCTTGCTGCTGGAAATGCTGCTCTCAGAATGCAGCCTGGAACTGCCAGCCACTCAGGGCCTGCCTTAGCCGTAGGTCGAAGCCCTGCCCTTCCTTCCAAGAGCATCCTTCAACAAGTGATGGATTGGAACAACTATATAAAGTCCCAAGCTTCTCCAAAGAAAAGTGTTCACACCTGCATCTCTCTTGCCTACTATGTTACCTCCCCAACCCCAAACATGGTGACCCCAAGGGCCTCCTTAATAAACCCTGGGCACACAAAACTGTCTCAGAATCTGCTTCCCAGAGACCTCAGCCTGTGACACTGAAAATTTCAAAGAGGGGACATAAGGGGCCTGTTGTGACACAAGACTGAAAAAACAGGCGATAGGCACCCGCCCTTCAAATTATATAGGACCTGGCCAGCCTGAAATGCCCTCTCGAGAGGACTTAGGATTCTTAGCATGGGGCCAGCCTGCTCTCACAGGGGCTCAGGGGCCAGTGCCAAAGCTGTGGACTGGCATTAGCTGAGCCATGTGCCATTTGCCAGGCACTGAGCACCTGTTATTTAAAGGGATCTTCATAACAGCTCTGCTAGTAGGTGTTATAACTCCTTATTCTTAATAGACGAAGAAAGTGAACACTGGAGACGTTCAGCAGCTGCCCAAACCATGCAGCTCCAAAGTGGCAGAGCCCAGAACTGAATGTACGTCTGATTCCAAAGTCTGTCTATCTCCCCACAGGTGGCCTCCCCACTTCTGCAGCAAAAGCACTGTGATATCTAAGGGCCCAACGTGGCCTAACCGTCCATGCTCTCTAAATGGAGAAAGTGAAAACCTCATTTTCTTCCCATTGTACTAAGAGCTCATCTATGGCAAGGGCCAAGGCTGAGGCTGGGGTTGGGGTCAGGTGTGGAGGAGTTTAAGTTCAGCCTGAGACTCTCCGACAGCATTTTTGTCTCTGAAAATTAACTAACCATGACCCTACTGGAGCCATCCTGCTCTCTCAACCCAAACACCATCTTTTAAGAGAGAAAGAAAGCAGAAAGGGGTGGGAGTGGGCACCAAGGAGTAAGGAGACTGATTTGAAGGGGTCCTATTCAACCTTTTATCCATCATCAAAACCCTCCATCATTAGGATCGCTGTGCCCGTCTGTCCCATAACATTTACAGACAATCATAAAAGGGAGGGTAATGACCGCAATTACAACTGAAGGACTGCTTTAATGAATATTAAACAGCTTTGAACATCAAAGTATTGACTGAAGTGGAAACCTAATATCTCTCCTCCCAGCCCCTTCTACCCGGAGAAAGGGCAAGGCAGATGGCCTGGCCTTCTGCAGGGCTGTCAGGAACAATTTGCACGAGTCACCAAGTGGCACTTTGAACAGGCCTTCTGCCTAGAGGCCAGCCTGAGAAACAAAAGGATCTGCCATTATCTTCTCTGCAACAGTCAATCAGCAGGAGGGGAGAGGGGCCACTGCACAGAGGGAATCTGGAGCACACGGGAAGCAGACAGGGGGTCCCCTCCTAGAGAAGTTTTCTCAGGTTGTGGCAAGAGAAGGCAAGGCGATCCTGCTCAACCCACACTGCTCAGCAGCAGGGAGCAGGGCCCACCTGCCTGGCCAGCCTCCTTGCACCTCCCCCAGCCCTCCCGGCCCCTTCCTGGCTCTGTCTTCCTGCAAGTGCTCTGCCACAGGACAGCCTCTACCCGTCCTGCCTTCCCTCATTCATTCAGAGAGTTAGGGAGCTGAATGAAACAGCCTCTGCACTCAAAGAGTACCTAGTCTGCCGGTGGAGACAGGTACAAACAGGTAATTCTGATGCAGAGGGATAACCATGTAGGCAAACTCCGTGGGGAAGAGGGGAATGTGGTGCAGGCCAGAGGAAGTGCAATTAAGGCAGATCTGGACCCGCAAAGCACCCAGAGCTGAGTTAGGGAAATGGATATGTCTCTCCCTCTTCCCCTTCCTCTCACTCTAAAATCAATAAGCGTATCCTTGGGCAAGGCTTTAACAAATTAAAAAAAAAAAAAAAAAAAAGATAACAAAACACCATGTTTAGAACACCCATCAATCCACTCAAGCAGTAGACTTTCCATTTTATCCACTCCTGGATGCTGACTTAAAAGAGACCACTTTCCTACCAGCAAAACCAATAGTAACTGCGGCAGCTTTCATGTTGGCAGTGTGTGGGATAAGTGAAACGTGAACATCCAGGAAGGGGGGCAGCGGGACTCCTTGACCAATCGGGGAAGGCTTCACAGAGCTTTCCCTGGAACTGAGCATGGAAGAGGGAGAAACATCAGTGTAGGGATAGGAGGCATAAGACACTCAGGCCAATTCCCTCCTGATTGCCTCCCACCACGCCTACACCCCCAAAACCCCCTTCTTTTCACCAGCTCCCCACATAGGTCCTGGTATTTGTGTTTACGAACTGCCAGAGGACTTAGACCAAGCCTCCCACAAGCTGTATCCTTCTGAGTTGGGCCTGGTCAGCCTTTCCCAAATGTTGAATGGGGTGTGTGCAGTGCGATGGATAGGTGCTGTGCTTGCTGCAATCCCCTAGCCTTGATATCACTGAGGAAGCTTCTGGTCCTTCTCCAGAGGCCAGGTGCTCAGGTATGTGCTTCTGTTGTAAACCAGGGATCTGAGACATGGAATAGGAGCTCATTAAATGATTGTGGAATGAAGGAGCAGCCTCCGTGTTCCAGCAAATGGAGGTGCAGGGAAGAGCTGACACCCTCCCTCCCCTAGGAGGGAGCTCAGGGCCCTTTGCTATCTGTCTCCAGTGACCCTGCAGGCGCTTCGCTGGGGGTCCCCAGCCACTCTCTACTGGATTGCCCAGTGCTGGATAACCCAACTTCCTGATGATGGACGTGCTGTCATACAAGGTCTGTCCCAAAAGTATCGAACCAATGTCAATATAATTAAACTAGTTTGCGCGGTGGATACTTTTGGGACAGACCTCGGATATCTGCACCACTAACCATACACTCTTGAGCGCTTGAAATGTGACCAGGGCAACTGAGAAACTGAATTTTAATTGTGTCTAATTTGAACAAGTTTACATTTAAATAGCCACATGTTGCTAATGGCCACAGATTCATCATGGTCTCTCAAACGTGCCCTTTTTTCCCCCTCCCTGAAGAAAGCTTCCCAGGCTGAGTGGAATGCTCCTCCTATTTTTCATAGCCCCTGAGCTTCCTTGGGTCACAGCATTCACTGTGTGTGGTGTTGCCTATTATTTGTCCATCTCAGCCTCTAGTCCAGGGATGCCTGTGGGAGACGGCCCTCTGAGGGTATCCATCGTGTCATCTGAGGGCTTCTGCACACCTACACCTGGGGCTTCTGTGCACACCTACTCCTGGGGTTTTTGCACACTCCCTAACCTCACTCTTCCCCAAGACCCAGCTGTGCCTCTCTTCCTCCCCAACTGAGCCTTAAGGCCTTGGTGTGAAGCTTTGAAGTGCTGGACGAGAAGAAGGGATGGGGATCATTTCTCAGGGCAGAAATGTATAATGGGGGGCTCCGTGGGGTGAACAGGCTGTGTCTCCTTCATGTCTGTGTCCCCAGTGCCTAGCACAGAGCCAAGAACAGTGATGAAACGAGGGGTCTGTGAGAAGTGATGGAGGGAGGGAGGGGCTAGGGGCTATCTGGGGTGGAGTCAGGACTTGAGAGCCTGAGAAAATTATTGGAAGCCAAAGGTCCACCTCCACAGGGTTCCCTGGGGCTTCCTGGACAGGGCAGTTAGAGTGGGTGGGGGAGGGGGAGCGCTGAAGCTGGTCTGAAGGCAGGTGGAGGGAGTTCCCTCCCCAAATCCCTCAGGGTTGCACATGCCTCCCATTACCATAAATGAGAATGGCTGCTAAAATCCCACATTAGGCTAAAAACTTAACACCCAGTAAATATTATTAACCACAGGTATTCCTAGTTATCCCCACTGCCCCAGAGGTTCCAGCAGGCCAGGCTGTAGGAGGTGCTTGCCTCCTCAGGTTGCTCTGCCTTGCCTATACTCAAGTACTGAACACAAGCTCTGGGCCAGGCCCTGTGTGAGGAACCCATGACTCAGCTCCCTCAGAAGCTGGGAAAGACAGAGATGGGTATATCCCTCCAAAACTTAACTGGAGCACAAAACGCATGAAACATGTAGAAGAAGTTGTAAAAAGGCGCTGAAGGGATATGGTTGTTTGCAAGGGGGAAAGGAGGGGAGACTTTCTGGAGGGAGAGGAATCTAAGCCTGACCTTGAAGAATGGGGAGGCAGGAGTCACTAAATAGGTCAGGGTCAGGGAGGCCAATAAAAGAGATGGGACAGGGTGACCAAAGGCTGGGATGGGGGAAGCACAAGGTGTGGGAGAATCAGCCAGGAGCCTATGAAGCAGGGGCGGGAGGGAAAGAGGCAGGAGGAAATGAGGGTATTATAGTCTGCAGGGTCCACATTAGAGACACCTGGTGGAGGAGTTTAGCTTTGATTCTGTAGGTGGAGGCACTGACAGAGTCCCTTCCTATTCTGAGCCAACTTACCGGAGCAATCCCCAACCCCTAGAGGAAACCATGTGACTGTGGGTACAGCGATGGGGCAGGAAAATGTTGCTGCCCCAAAAGTCCTCTAACCAAGTGCCTAGGATATATCATCACCTCTCTTCAGGGACAACCTGGCACAAGAGGGAGGAGGGTCCCAGAAAGTCATGTCAACCTACAACCCAGAGAAGAACTCTCTCCCGACACTCAGCACTGCCCTCCCCTCCACCAGAATGCCCCCAAACATCTCCCCATCACACTCCTGCCTCCAGGCCTGAAATCCTACCATTAGTGCCATTCGCCCACCTGAGTTAAGCATTGCCCTCCAGATATTACACACTCTGTTTTCCAAATATTAATTCCTCCCCCTCCCAATATAACTGACTCCTAATGCCACAAGTCACATGACTTAAATTTCCGTAAGCTTCCCTTCAGATTAATTACATTTAATTCAACAGAAACCACTCAACAGTCTGAAGCTCTGGGCCTTGAAGGACACCAATCCGGAGCATGCCCTCCAGCAGCTCATAGTCAAGAGGGAGGGGAGGGGACAGGAGCACAAAGAACAGTGGACCCTGGGGAGATCGGAGCAACCCTGCCTGTCAGAACCGAGATATGTAGGGCAAGGGGCACGTGAAAGGTCAACTTAAGGGAGGCAGCACACGTATAAGTGTCTGGCTCACGCCTGGAGGGTCTCTCACTAAATGGTTGCTAATTTTTAAGTCTACTCCTTCATTTTTCTCAAAGGAAGTAAACTCTACTGCTTCATTGTTCCAAGTCTTGGGACACTGTGGTGGGAGGAGCAAAGAGAACCGACTGGCTGGGGCTGGAGAAGGGGTGCTAGCCAGGTGTCTGAACAGGAAGCTATCTGAAGAGTCCCCTGACTCAGCCTCCCTCTCTGGGCCTGTTCTGGTTGGCGTTCTCTGGGGAGTAGGCACGATCCTGCCTCCACCTTGTTCCCCAGCCTCTTGTGGCTGCCCTTCCATTTCAGATGGATCACTGCCCTTCCACATCCTTTAGTGCTGAGCCCGTGCCCCTCTGTTTCTCTATATACACCCTTGTCTTTTTCTTTTTCTTTCGCTGCATGTCTCTCTCTCCATCTCCTCTTTCTCCTGTCCCTCCTTTCTTTACCTCTCTTTTTCCTCTCCCACTCCCCTGCCAAGCCTGACATGCATATTTGGAAGGACTCACCTCACATCTCCAACACTAAACCAATTTCAGAGGAAAAGAGAGGGGTGCAAGAAAAGGCTTTAGTTCTTGGGAAGGCCCGCCCACTGGCCATCAAATCCCACCTTACCAGTGCCTGGTCCCCATGCATGGCAGTCTGAGATCCAGGCACTCTGGGTTATTACTACATATAAAAGCCTTCACAGCTGTACTGCTACCTCTCAATTTCCTGTGCCCAGAAGTGAATTAAGGATGGTCAAGGTCATACCGAAGGCCCCTGGCATCAGCAGCCAGGTTTTCTGACCCCTGGCTTCTGAGTGTTCCCCACTCCAATGCTTCCACCTGCAGCTCTAAGGCCCCAGGAAAGAAAAACACTAACAGCTACATCTGGGGTTGCCATGTACCAGGCACTGGGCTCAGTGGTTGTGTGATTCATCAAAGAAACTCGTAACTCATTTCATCTTGAAAAGAAGCCTGTGAGGTGGTTATGATCATTTTCCCCATTTACAGATGAGGGGACTTAGAGAGGTGAAGGAACTTGCTAAAGGTCGACATTGGTAGAGCTGGATTGGGCCCAGGCCACCAGGCGCCAAGCTCCATGCCCCTCCTTGGGGTACTGATTAATGCCTTTCTGAGAATCCAGGCATTCTGATCAAACTCTTGAGTGCACTGCTATTCCCCTGCCCTCAGCTCCATTTTCCCCTGGCAGGGTTTGAGCACAGCAGGGCTCCATCAAACCTGCCCATGGACTCTTAAGTCTGGACCTGACAGGTTGCAACCCTGCTTTGGTGGCACCCTGGCTGGGGGCTGTCAACCACCCAGCAGGGAAAGCGGGATTTCTTCCCAGCTGCCCTTTTGGTTCAAAGGAACAGGGGCCCAGCATCTTAGCAAGGATGGCTTATATTATAACAGGTCTGAGAATTTTAAAAGTAAAAGACAACTTAATAATGCAGAAAAAAATGGCAGGTCTCTTGGTCTGGCAGGAGTTTAGTAAGGGTCCTGCCAGTGGCAGTCTCTTGTGCTGTCTGTCCTCTGGCATCAGGTGCGATGTGCCCTAGAAACACAGGGCCTGCCAATATTCTGCTCCTTCCATGGACAATTAGGGTCTGTCCTTGGAATAGGCTTGGACACCTCCTGCCTGCATATGACAGCCCATGTGAGCACTGGCCATGCTGATCTGGAGAGGAGGTGGGAGGGAGTCTGGCTCCAATAACACGCATGTTTCAGGCACAAAAATGTAGCTATTCAGGCAGGGATGCCATAACCTCCAGCTGCTGGGGCTACAGGGCCCGGGCCGCCTTGGCAAGTACACTTACACACTTACTGGAAATGCTTTCATGATGGGGCATATTTGTTCATTCGTCGGCTGGGCCACTAACATGGCTTTTACAAGGGAGTCTGTGCTCACCGGACTCGGGTTGCTAAGCTCTCCTAAACCACTGTTGAATAAAGGGGATACTTAACCAGGAAAACATGGCCCGCCTCTCCTAAAAATCATGAGAACAGAAACTAATTTCAAAAATTATTTGTTGAGCACCACTGTTTGGTGTCACATACCCACCAACCCCCTTCTACTTAGTAGAAGAAACAGAGGCTCAGACATGTATCGGGACTTGAAGTTGCCCATAAATATGGAAGGAAGCCAGGATTTGAATGTGACTTTTGGGTCTGATGCCTTTTCATTATGTTAGGGATAAGGAAAGGGGGTCTGGTTAGGGTTTTTGCAGCCTCTTTTCTCTAGAAAGATTTTGGATTTCTTGTTCTTTCTCCTTGGAAAGTCACCTTGAGAAGTGCTCTCTCCTGTGTGATGACAAAAATTTGACAATGACCTAAATGTGCACTGTGATCACTAGAAACGAGACCAGGGACACGTTTTCACTGCAGTGGAAAGATGTTCCAATCTACTGTGAATTGAATAAAGGACAGTATGTACAGTGATGAGCCCATTTTTATAAATATGAGTTCATCTCTGTGCACATATATAGACATGGATTTGCATGGGGGAATGTCTGGATGGATCTCTGTCAAGTGTTAACAATGTTATTCTGCCAGAGAATAGAAGTTTATAATGTTTTGTTTATGCTTTTTATAAAGGTGGCGTACTCTATAGTAACACAAACACGCTAGCGTGATTTTAAGAGGAGAAAGAGAGAACTTTGGAATTAGATCACAGATTGGGCAAACACAGGCAAGTCACAAAGTTCTCTGAGCCGCAGCTTCCTCTCGATAACTGAGGCTCATACCCTTCCCCGCCAGGGTTGCTGTTGCCCTGCAGGTAAGCTGATGGGTATGTCTGTCCTGACTCCTACTGTGCTCCTGGCCTCTCCCTGTCCCCATTTCCAGCCTCTCACCACCTCTTCTGTCTCTCTTCCCCACCCCATCCTGCCAAGCTCACTCCTCCAAGCCTCTCTGGCTGAGTACCAGGTCGGCCGAGAAGAATCTACCAATGTTCCAGTTGGGTGGTAGCAGGCCCTGCATGGTCATCTCCCTGTCTCCTTACCAGGAAAGCTCTGGGAAGGGTAGCAGAAGCATTCTGAAACACCTGCCTCTTGCTGCCCCTTTCTGTGCCTGCTCTGCACAAAGCCAGCCTTCAGCCAGACCTTGATGGCTTCACATGGCTGCAGCTTCCAAACAGTAGGAGCAGACCCACTTTACAGAACTATGGGATGCAAGTCAAGGCTAGTAGAGAGAGGCTGCATGTAAGGGACCTGACCCCCTGCCTCACATTCTGCTGCCCCCATTCTCCATCTCCCAGGTTAGCCTCCTAAGTGGACTGTGCATTGGTCACACTTTGCTTTTGATTCTTGTCAACTGTTCTGCCAGGGTTGCTCTTAATAATGACTGACAGCTATTAAATACTTATGGATATGTGTTATAATTGTCACTTTGCCTGTATGAGGTAGGTACTTTTACAAGCCCCCTTTTACAGATGAGAAAACTGAGGTTGAAAGGTTAAAAAGCAAGGAAATAACTAACTCATTCCCAAGAATGACTTCCTGAAAGCACGGAAGGCCTTTCCTGACTCCCCAGCCTGGATCAGGGCAGCATTCTGGTGGTTTTCTCCACTGGAGTGACCCTTGGTGACCCCCCTCTGGGGACAGGCCTGGATGAGATGCCCACCACAATGAATCTTTTCAGAAACTGCTGGTCCCAGTTACCTTTTTCTTCCCAGGGTCCTATTAGGATAGGAAGACACAGACATTGGGAAGCAATGATCTTTTATTCTTGGTGGGAAGAAAAGCCAAAAAATCTCTGAGTCATTGAAACTTCTGGAATTGGTCAGGATAATGCCCCAGTCACACGTGGACGAGGCCCTGGACATGGGCCCAACAGGGTCCCTGCCTCGGCAAGAGATCAGGAGTTCTTACGAAAGCCCTGTGGCCCCTTTGAGGCCACATGCTTCTGGAGGGAAAACCTCTTGTCTCTCCTCTAGGACAGGCTATATGATTTGCAGGGCCCAATACAAAATGAAATCATGAAGAATTTTACACTGGGTTTCTCACAGATGGAGCTGGCCTGCCCCACTCAGTGCCTAGCCCCATGCCCTGCACCTAGTAGGCAGGCAGTCAGCAGGCACATATTTGTGAAAGTGGATAGAATCTGTGTGGATCGTGCAAACCCACAGCACTCTGGCCTCCTCATCAAAGCAGTTGGGCTGGAGGTGGTTTTGTTTATCTTTTTCCCAGTCTCAATTCTTTACATGTCTTGGAGGAGCGGGGCTGACGGAGGCACGGGGTCAGAGGCTGGAGGCCACACAGAAAACATACTTCCCTGGATGAGTGAGTGGGCAGGAGTGAGCAACAGGCACCGCTGAGCCGTTCTCCTTCTTGTTTCTTGCCACAAGATATAAACTAATCTATTTAGTTAGAAAAACATGGTTTATTGCAATCTAAGTAATTTGTATTTCTTTTTCTACCACAAGATGTAAACTAATCTAGTTAGCTAGAGCAAGTTGGTTTAACTGAATTCAGAGTAATTACCCTCCAAAGCAAAGCGATGTGTGTGTTTTTTTGGTTTGCTGGGACTTTTTTTTTTTTTTTTTTCCCCTTTACAGTATTCAAAGGTTGAGATGTATGTGCACTTATGATTAAATAAAACCCAGCCATCTGTTGGTTTGCCGGGGCCTTGGCCTTTCTGGAGGGTCTCCGTCCCCATCATCACCACCTGGGATTTACTGAAAATGTGCTGGAGGTGGCATGGAAAATCCAGTATGTGCTCTGGTGGAAAAGCAATTTGTAGCAACATTTCCTGGAGCCCTCGAATTCCAGCTCATTGGGAGGGGATGTGCATATGCTGGGAGGGCTGACAGGGTAGCCTGAGCCTGGGACGATGGACACTGGGTCTCACCTGGTCACTTCAGGCTCGAGGGGCCCTCCAAAGTGGTCCCTATGTGCCTGGCCCTGTATGGCATACCTCCCTCCTTCTAGACCTGTCCTGTCCTGGGGGCTGAGGAGGATGCATTTTCCACTCCTCAGCCATGACTCTCCCCACGGGGCAGGGAGGAAGACCTGGGGGTCTCGGAAGGAGGGAACGACCTGTCTATGTCCTTGAGGCTGGGACGAGCCTGGCTGGCCAGGCAGTGCCCAGTCCCACTGGCATGCCCCTCTTCAGCAGGTTGCTGATGAGTTCCCTGCATGGCTGGGCAGCTGGACTCTGAGCAAGTCCTTTCACTTCACCAATTGTTCCCCCGCCAGGTCCAGCTTGGTCTTCTGTGAGCCTGTCATTTCCTTCTGATGTTTGGGGAAAGTGACTTCCTCCTCCTCAAGTGCCTCTTCTCCATGCTGAACCCTGGTTTTTTTAGGTGTAAGGCCTCCCTGCCTTACTCCCACTACCTCTAGACACAGATCCACTCGCTCCTCAGCATCCATGACAACTGGGGAGGCACAGCCTTTTATCCAACTGCCCTGGGCGCTAGAGACAGCACCTGGCTGTGGTAAGCCGGGACGGCTTCCAGCAGCCACGGGTGACCTGCACGATGCCATTTATGATGGTAGAGGGACACTTAAGAAACCTTTGGTTCTGGTACTTCAGCTCCCTGGTGGCTCCCTGGTGTCTATTCTGCCCTTTATCCTTAGATCAGGTGTCTGCCCTTCCTCCTCAGACTTTGAGCTTGGGGTAGCTGCTTTTTTGTTTCTTGAGGCCCCAGCACAGACCCTGGATGGGAAAGCATGGGATGGTGAGCACCCCATGAATGTGAACACCTATCAGAGTGTAGAGTACCCCCTCCCCTTCTCCTTTCCCATCCTAGCTGTCACTCTGCCCCATCACCTGGCTTCAGGAGAAGAGTTGAAATGTCTTTTCTTTTTTTTTTTTTTAAGTTGATAACATCAGAAAGGCAACAAACAGTAAAGGGACTTGTGGAAGGGGCAAATATTTTCTCTTTCAATCTTCACATCAACTCTAACGAAAGGTATTACTGCTGCCTAGATGAGGAAGCTAGGCACAGCTGATCAATTTGCTCAAGTTCAATAACTGAGACGCCCAGATGGAGAACCCAGCCCTGTCTATCTCAATATCCTGTGTCCCATCCACAGCCCCAGTGGCCGCCTGCTTTGGGTAAAGTGCTTCTAGATTCCCTGTAGTCTTCCCAGTGTGTCCAGACACACCCCTGGCAGGGCCTGGATAACTGGAAATGAGAGAGATCATTCACCTCTGAAAAAACTTCCACACCTGACAGATGAGGCTGTGAGCTCCAAATCCTGCTGGTGTGCCTGACGGCCAGCCCAGAGACCACAAACACCTTCCTTCTCAGCCACCTTGGCAAAAATGACTCCTGGCCCAGCCCAGGAAGGCCAGAACCAGCCCAAGAATGTGAGCGTGAGGCAGACACCAGAGCATCAGGAAGAGGGTGGAATTGGACCTGAAACCCCTCACACATGCAAATATTTTTCTTAAGGAATTTCCTCCCCTCAGCAAGGCTCTTTTTCTCAGGTTCCCATCCTGGTGACCTGGACAGATTCTGTTGAGCCTGCAAGGGGAAGCGCAGGCCTCCTGGGGAAGGCAACAGAGCTGGGCGCAGTGTGATGGACTGTTGAAATTAATAAAGGAAGGGGCCGGCAGAGCCAGTGCATTTGCCCATGGGCAATGTTAGCAGCAGTGTGCAAATGGATAATTGAAATCAGGGCTGAGTGCTGGTATGCAAGGAGCCAGCTTCCAATACAAATAGAGAAGATGCCTCCTGCACCCACCAGGCCTCCCTCCTCACCCAACCCTCCGGGGTGCCTGGGCCTAGTTCTCCCTTGGAGAGAGAGCTGTGCATTGGCACTGTTGAGTGGGCCTAATCAACAGAGTCTGAAACTGACAAGGAGATGGAGTTAATTCTTCTAGTGGGTCCCAGGGAGCCCAGCTTGCTGGGATCTTTCACTTACTCAGCCAACAGGCTGAATGCTGAGGGTCCATGTTAAATCAGAGAGATGTGGTCCTCTGTGCCCAGTGCTATGGGTACTGACTGGTTAGACATGACTCCTGCTCTCCCAGAGCTCAGTCATGTGGGGACAGACACAGAACAGCTCACTCCAGAACAATGAGGTCAATTTCACAAGCCAGATAGAGCAGGGAATAGGGACCCTTGCTCACCCAGGTCTTCCAGGTACGTACTAAATAGTGCCTGGCACATACTGTAGGTAGCTAGATATTAATAAAAAAAGAAGGGTGCAAAGGGCATCAGACATTAAGAAGCCTATGCAACTAGGGATCTGAGTAGAACCATAAGCCCAATTAAGTCTGGCAGTTACAGCCTCAGATGCCCCAGCGGACTTGCAGCATGGCCCGGCCAAGGGGGTTAACACCCCTCCCTCCCCCATGTAGAGGGGAAGGGCCAGCTTTCCCTCTACAGTCTCAAGGCACAACCAGTCTGCTTGCTTGAACTATTCGAGTGAGGAATAAAAACGTAAAGGGAAAATTCCTCTGCTGGGTGCATGCCCAGTAGACGATTGGTGCAGGGAGAGGTCCTTCTATCACTGGGGAAGCACAGTAGGAACTAAGATGGTAGCCATAAGGGGCAGAGCCCAGCCAGGTAAAAAGACTGGATTGCAGGAAGGACACAGAACCCCAGGAAGATCTAGGAAGTAGGTTACAGGGAGGACCCAATACAAGCCCCCAAAAAGACTGGAAAATTAGTTATTTTGAAAGAGTGACTGGCCCTTCCCGAGACTGAGATAATATAATCTAAGCTTAATAAAGGCCTCTCCCCACCCCACCTCTGTAACACAGCATGCTCTCTCTCAGTAGGAGCCATGCTGGTCTAGCAGCTGCCTGGGGCCCAGCAACATGTGGACCGTGGGCCTGGGGACAGGAACACAGCACTGGCTGAAGCGCAGCAGGAACAGGGTTAAGCTAGCCGAATGCGAACAGAGGCTGAACTGGACTAACTTTGACATGCCCTGAACCAACGGCACAGAATTTCTGGACACTGGCCCTATATCTGGGCCTGAGGAAGACAAGGCTGATGATGCCCACAGTGGGACAGGTGTAGAGGAGACACTGGGAACCTGGGGATACCCTTCTATTTCTATCCCACTAAGTCTAACCACAACACCCCAGTCTCCCCTGTGTGGGTCCTGGAAAAATGCTTTTCTCACAATTCTGTAACAGGACCCCATTTCCACCAGCAACAGTGTTAGGTGCACCGTAAGACTGTCTGTGACTGAAAGCAGTGAGACAACTAGGGAAAGGCATTCCAGGCAGGGGAACTTCACACATCAAAGTTGGGAGGAACACGTGCCCGGGTAACTGTTTGGGTGACTAAGAAGCAGCTCCCGAGAAAGGTCTCAGATCAGGGAGCAGGTGGAGGCTGTAGACTCTTCTTAAAGAACCCTGACAATTAAAAATACCAAGTCAAGGTCACATATGGTCCTTCAGTGATAGATTCCAGAGCTACAGGCATGGGGCTCACATTTAATAAATGTGGATTATACTCCAGACCCCTGGCTGGGTCATTTACACATGTGCATGTGCCAGTTGCCTCAACCAGCCCCATCCCATGACCCATTGAGAGAATCGTTATAGACCCATTTCACAGATAAGTAAAGTAAGACTCCAAGAGGAAAAATGAAGTACCTCAGCTCACAGAGGTTGTGAGTGGCTAAGGAAGAAAGAAAACCAGATGATTAGAACACCCAGGCTTTTTCATACCCCAAAGCAGAGGTGAAGTCTGAGACAGGGGGGCAGAAACAAGGGTTTGGCCTTGCCCAGCTGTTCTCTGAGGACTGGCCTAGCAAGGTTCCAGCCAGAACTAGGGCACCCTGGCTCCTACAGCCAGCGGGTGAGGGTATCCTGTCAATCACAGTCTCCTGTAACAGGGTACATGGTGACTGCTGCACCCAGTGCTGGGCCCTGGGAACACTCAGGGTGAGCCCTACTATGCCCCGACCCTCCCCTGCCCCTGAGGAGGTGACCCCCAGTTGCCTCACAGCCATGGCTGACAGGTCTCTGGGAGACACCTGTTTTTCATTTCAAGCCCTTGTGGCTCTCTGGCAGAGACTGCGTTTGTTTTTTGGGGGCTGTTCAGGGTGGGAGAGGGAAGCTGTTGCTGCAGGTCCATGAGGACCTGGGGTTCCTGAGGGGCTGCAGACAGCCCTAAGGGAAATGGGAGTGGTGAAGGGATTCCTGGTGTAGCACAGGATGCTGGCCTGGCGCCCTGCCCCTCACTCAAGGTGGAGTGAAGGTTGGGAAATGCAGAAAGCACCAGAGGGAGATCGAACCTCTGATGACAGGCCCTTAAATAAGCCTCTCTGTTTCACAGTCTCCCTTCACAGCCTTCATTCATTCATTCATTCATTCACACATTAATCATTCAAACAATTGCTGAGTGTTGGAACCACCAAGGTGAATCCAACATTCTCCTCCCTGCCCACACTCAGGGCGCTCACAATCTTGGGGAGAGGGGAGTGACAGTTATGCAAACGAACCAGCCTTGTGATGGGTACTATGACAGAAGGCAACAGCAGAGGGGGCTGGGAGAGGTGTGCAGGATGGCGGAGCTCATTGCTAGGGTCAGGGTCAGTCAAGGAGGGCTTTCAGGAGGCGGGAGCCCTTCACAGGGTCTTAAAGGTAGGAAAAAAGGAAAATAACATCTCACACAGGGTGAGGAGCCATAGCTGAAAGAATGGAAGTGGAAAACCTTAAACAAATGGCAAGAAATTCATATGGCTGGAGAAAGCGTCTTCCTCTTCCAGCAGGACTTAGGGCTGGAATCAGGAAGGGGGCAGGTTGGGGGACTTTTCATCCCGTTATTTAATGCCCTCCCATCAGTCCTCTCCTCCCCAGGTCAAATCCACTTCCCCTGTATTCTTCTCTCCATTCTCACTTTTCAATCCCCTCTTGCCCCTATCCCAGCTGAGACAGTAAGAGTCACACCTTGAAAGCCCTACCATGCCTCAGGCACTGGTTGAAGCACTTCATGCAGTTTAATGTTTGCACTTAAAATGGTTTTATGAAGTGCACGCTATTTTCCCATTTTACAAATGACGAAACAAGCTCTACGAGGTTAACTGGACCAGTTCACGGCACAGCTCCTGCAGAGCACAGCCAGGGCTGCATCCAGAAGTCGCAAGCTCGGGTGGCACAGGCTACCCCAGCAGAGGCAGCACAGCAACCCCAAAGCCTGTCCTGGAAGGCTGTGGGCCACAGCTGAGAAGAGAGCCCTGCAGGCCCGGGGCCTGCTCCAGCAATGAGCACATTGTGGGCCACACGGGAAAGAGGACCCAGTGACAATGCTTTCCAAGAACAGCCATTTCTTAGGAAGGAAAAAGAGGGTCCTAAAATAGTCCCTGGCAGAGGCGGGACCGCTAGACCATAAGCCCTTGTGAGGAGCCCTGAGAGGGGTTAGGGGAAGTCAGGGAGGGCTTCCAGGAGGCAGAGGCACTGGGGCTGCTAGTCCACATAAGGCAGGAATTCCAGCACTCGATGGTGAGCCTGAGAAGCTAGATGTGTGTGTTCAGGCTGTTCCTCTGAGATTCTAGCCTATCTTTCCTGTCCTGTCTGGGGGAGGGTGGGGTGCAGCAGGACGATGTGGTGATAGAAGAGGTGGTGAGAGAAGATGCTGGCTGCCTTCACCACTCATGGAACATGCTTGCCAAGCTCTAATGGGAGGTTAGAACCCAGTGCTTCTGCTTCCCCACCCCAGTCTTCTCCCAGGCAAATCCTCCTGGAATCCGTTGATCTGTGACATGCATGCTGGCATGTAGCTATGTGCTGTGGGAAGCACTTTAAAGTTAGGATGGGTGGGGCTGAGTTTGTCTTACAAAGAGTAGCTCTTTCCCATTACAAGCCATTTTGCATGCATTTTTCTGCCTTCCTCTCATGCCAATTATTACTAATACCCATTTTACAGCTGGAAGAACTGAGAGTCAGAATGAAGTCTTAACTGTCATAGGCGCTGCTTGGACTCAGAAGAAAATCTCCTTATTCAGCTTTCAAGGCCCAGATAGACTGTCACCTCTCTCAAGCCTTCTAGGGCTTTTCAGAGTGCCCCAGGTGGTCCTCGGACCTAGACCCTACCCCATGGCATGGAAAGCATAGGGTCACCTGTCTTTGTGACTGTGCTGTGAATGCTTGAATTATCTGGATCCCCGGCACCTTTTAGGCAGTCTAACACAGAGGAAGAGTCAACAGTCATGTAGCCTAATAAAACATTAGACACCAAATTTTGAGAATCTGTGGTGTGTCAGAGTGGGTCCTGTAAGTTAAATGCCATTGCATTTAACAGAGAAAACAAACAGGCCTGGAGGGACATGGCCAAGGTCATCTAGCTATGAAATGGCAGAGCACAAGTGGAATCCAAGTCTGTCTGATTCCAAACACAGTGGTCTCAACAGCTATCCTATTGGATAAAGACATTTTTGTTGACTAGTTCCTCCCTTCCTCCACTCCGTTTCTTCCGTTCCTCTGTGGCAGACACGCAGTGGCAGAGGAGGCCACATGGAAGCATGCGCCCCAGATAATCATCTGGAAGACTGGCCATAAGCCAGGGCTGGAAAGAGAAGACCAAGCTCTTCAGGCCCAACCAGACTCCCTGCTTCTTGCACTCCCGCACAGCCTGGGGAAACCAGTGACCACAGCCACAGAGTCAGGGTGAGGGGTCAACAGATCAGGGAGCTCCCGTGTCTGCCCAGGCCGACGGGAGCAGAGGGGGTTAGGTGGCACAGGTCTATGTGGCCCCAGAGAACCTCATCAGGACTTAAGGGACATTCCGTCCTCCTCTCTCACTTGAGAACTGCTCATCCTATGAGACCTGCTTGGATGCCGCTGCTGCCAGGGTGTCTCCTTGGAGCTCACTGTTTGATTATCAGTCTCTCCAATTAGCACCCACTTAGTGCTTTGTGTTTGCTTGTTAAATGAATGAGGCAATGAACAAACCAGTGGGCCAGCGAATAAGGGAGTAAATAAAGGATTAAGTAAAAAAGTAAAACATAAATGAATAAATAAACGGATGGATTCCAGAGCGAAGGTGTGCACTGTTGGCTGGTTGGGTGCGTACTAGACAGTGTGCGCTCAAGCCTTTGCCACGGCCGAAGTGCAGTCCTATCCTGGGGAGGCAGCAGCAGGCAGAGAGGAGCTTCCTTAAGCCCCTCTCAGGAGAGTGAGGGACAGCAGATGAGATGAGCTGCTGCTACACTACCCTGTCCCCATTGGGTGAGCTCCGGGAAACCAGTGCCTCTATATGGGCCCCAGGCTCCTCATGTGTAAAATGAGAGGACTGCACTGGACTAGACACCTGAAGGCCTTCTAGTGGGACAAGCATGGGGAAGAATTCTAGAGAGGATGCCACCCAAGGGCATAGAACTCATGTCTCTGAGTCAGCCTCTGTGCTAGACCTGGGTCACTCCTCCAGTCAGCCCATATAATTAGTCCTTCCAATAAGGCATGCAGAGTGTGAAGCAGGTGTCACCATGAGCAAATGGCTCTCGAGAACTGGGGGAGCTCAGAAAGGGAAACATCAAGAAGGGCTTCCTGGAGGAGGGGGTGCTGAGGCTGGGTCAGGAAGGATAGGAGGATTTAAATAGGGTGTTGAGGAGACTCCTGGGTAAGGTGGAGGAAGAATGCTTCCTTAAGAAATGGTAGATGAAGAGATGGAGAGGCACCTGGAAACAGACATACCTATTTCCTGAACAGTCCTTTCACAGAAAGCTCAGTTACTTTTGAGACATTGGTCTGCTACTTTCTCCCTGGAGATGAGAGTTCAGTTTTCCAACTAAAATGGGACTCACCAGAGTGCCTGTTTCGAAGGGTTTTCCTGAGAACAAGATGAGGCAATGCATGATCAGTGCTAGGCACACAGAAAGAGCTCAGCATGTCTAGGAGGTGAGGAGAGGCACACCTTCTGCACAGTAAAGGCAATGAGATTCAGAGAGGGGAAGTGACGTACCTAAGGTCATGTGGGAAGTCAACCCTAGGTCTCTGAACTTTCTATTCTAGGCCTAATCCACAGAAAAATAAGAGGTCAAGGGTGCTATAGGTTGAAGACACTAGACCCCTCTGTCTTCAAAATGAATCATGACCTGGATAGACCATGTGACTCTGAACAGGGGCGCTGCCTGTTCAAGGTGGCCCCTGGGGAATTGGGTCAACTCCCCTGAAAACTGCCCACCTGCTCTGCCCAGGGGCTGGTACTGCTTCTTTGGAAGCCAGTTAGAAAGCCAAAAGCATTCCTCAGTGTTGCTCTGAAGAGGGTAAACCTTGATTTTTCTGAATCTTGTTTCTGGCAGCTTTTTTGTAGTCAAAACTAGAAGAGAAACAGAGTGTTGCCATACTGTGCCCTGGGCAGGGCTCCCTGGCAGTGCCTGACCCTGTCCCGGGCTGATTTGCAGTGTGAGCACAGGGCTGTGTGTAACAGGTGCTTCAGAATGAATGAATGAATAAATGAACAGATGACACTGTGGGAGGTCTAGGGGACCTCATAGTCCTCTGCTCTATCTCTTCTATGATGGCCCAGCAAAGGAACAAGGCTTTCCCAAGGCCACCCAGGGTCAGTGGTACATGCAGAACTGTAACCCACCCTCTCCGACTCCCAGTGCAGTGTTCATTCTCTGACTACAGAAACCACTTGCTCTATTACGGGATCTAGCGATGCCTTTGAGGTCTGTATCCTCCGCACACTGCCCCACACTTGGCCAGCCACATGCTCCCTCAGTGCTTGTCAAACCACATCTCAGCTTGAGAAACTTCTCCCTGTCTTTAGACCCTCCACGTATGACAGGCCGGGGTGGTCCAATGGCTGGGTTGGGCTGACCTGCAAATTTCCTAATGTGGAGGTGTTTCTGGGCCTAAGATGGTGATCTCTTGAAGGTGCAAAAATGCACATTCCCTCTGACTCCCGGGCAGGAAGTCTAGGAAACCAAGCCCTCGGTGGGGCTGGTGAGCTAAGCAGAAGCCTCCTAAGCTCTTCCTAGACACCTCCCAGCATTCTCCCACCCAACATGCATAGCCTTCATCGCAGGGAGAAAACACAGAGTCCAGGCATCCCTCACCGACATCCCAGTTGTTGGGGACTCCATCTCCCTTACCCACCTACATAGCGGTATCTCTGCTCCATTTTAAAACTGGATTATTTTTCTTGAATGTTGTAAAGATATTTGGAGGACCTGACAATGGGGCTCAGGGAAACAGCAGTCTCTGAAACACTATTTGGCCCCATGATCTTTTATTTGCAAAGCACCTACTGTGTGCTAGAAACTCTGACATCACCTATCACCTCTGTCTCTCCAGCATCTAATAAAGGACCTTACCTCCATTTACATAGTAGTTGCTCAATAAATGGCAGTGAACAAAGTGAAAGGAGCTGGTATTTACTCAGTGCCTATGCTAGATTCTGTACAAATAATATCTCTAATCTGAACCTTAACTAGAAAAGTAGCTCTTATATGCCTAGGTGACTGTCAGGAAACATATTCAGAGAGGCTGGGTAAGCTGCCATGGCCACACTGCTAATAGGTGGCAGAGCTGGGGTTTAGACCAAGGCCTGTCTATCTGAAAAGACACATGCTTTCTGCTGTCGCAGCTGCTGCAGCCCTTCAAGTCTTTATTTAGCCAGTGCGATGATCAGCACCTACACTTCCTCATCTTACTCTGTTGGCTGAGGAGCCATGTGGGCTGGCCAGGGGGCTGGGTCCCAGGCTACCAGCGGCCTGTGCCTAGCCTAGAGCCAGGCACAGAGCAGCTGCCTGCAATCTGATTAAAGGGTGACAGGCTCAAGAGGCCTTGGTGGGACCCCACCAGAGGCCAAGAGCAGAAGTGAGTGGGTGATCAGGGTCGGGGCCCGGTCTAGGGCCGGGGCTGAATCCCAGCGGGTGGCCTACCCTGTACCAGGGCCCTGTCTAGGTTCCTGCAGGTGAAAGGGGTCCCAGGGACACCCACCCTGCTTGCTTGCTCCCCAGTAACGGTGACACAGGATCAAAGCGGACCTCAGCAAAGCTGCGCTTTGCGAGCCAGAGTCTCCTTGCCCCAGCTGACACCGGCTGTTCAGAATGTGGCCTCCTGCCCTGGACCACAGTCCACTAGGGGACCCAAGCCAGCCAGCTCTCTCTGTGAGCAGGAAGAGCGGCGCCTGGGTGGCAGCTAATGTGAAAATGTAATCTCACCCACTGGGGCCGGTGCTCTAGCCCTTCCATCCTCCCTCTAATCCCCACCTTCTGCTGGAGTGGGTGCTATTGGAACCCCAGGTGGGCAGCTGGACAAACGGTGTGGCATTTTCAAAGCAGTCATTTTGCCTGTACTTTGCCAGAAAGAGGAACGGAAGAGACCAAGGAGAGAACACATCGACTCCAAACTGCCTCCCACCACGCAGCTTTCACAGCTGCTTCTTTTGATGAAAGAAGGTTCTTCTGGGCTGTGGCAGAGGTCCAGTGCTCCACAGCCTCGAGGTGGGAGGGTGTCGGGAGCCATCCCCCCCTTTGTGAGTCACGGTCCTTCAGTGACTAAGAACCTGCAGGTGGGAAAAGGCCAAGTGACCACAGCCAGGGCTGGGGTTCTGTGTGGGCCCGAGTCAAGTGTCAGGGTGTGACCCCAGCCTGCGTGGATTCCTGAGGGGTCCTCCAGCCCAGGCAGGAACTGAATCATTGCCCCAATATCTTCAGCAAACTGGCCTAGTCTTTTTGAAACCCCTTCCAGAAATGTCAGCTTCTTTACATCACAAGATGGGACAGGAACCTCTCATGATCCTAGTTTTTATGAGCCCTGCCTCTAGTTCCTTCTTGTTGCTTTCCCTCGAAGCATCCCTACCTCATCCATTCTCTGGTGGTCTTGCACATTTCCTGAAGATAGTATTCAAAATGGATTTCAAAGACATATTAGCATTCCACAGAGCCTTTTTTTTTCCATTTTAAATGATGAAGAATTGAAAAAGCATTGGAACATTGAATTGATAAAAATGAGAAGGAATAGAAACAAATGTTTGTATTTTGTATTAAGAATAACCCTAGTTGATCTGGCAGGGCTCTCCTGTCATGCGGGACTGTTGGTCCCAACGGCCCCGGCACAGCTCCCGGACTGCCTCAGATCCTGCCAGGGGGCTGTCAGCTGGGCTAACAGCTAGAAGGTAGGTCCCTTTCCAGTTGAAAGTGCAGCCATTGCTACCCAATGGCCATGTGAACAGAAGGGTTGGGGAAAAGGAAAGGGTGGCGGGTAGACATTATCTTCCAAACAGTTTCATTGAGGAAGGAGACTAAGGAGGCTTCCCTGGGGCAGGCAGCATCACAAGCTGGTGCACACCTCAGCTCATCCCTCTCTCCTCCAGCCCCCGTGCTTCAGGGGGCCCAGCCTCTGCGTGCTGACTGTGGATTCACCTGAGAGGCACAAGTACAGTATAAACCCTGGTTCCAGGTTCAAGAAGTGGATGGAAACCAAGATCTACCCACAAACAAGTCCATGCAGCACAGGTACATGCAGGCACACTGGAGAGAATTGTATGACGCAGGCCAAGTTCACAGAATAGAGAGACGGAGGTGAGGGTGGGAGGAGGGAAGTCCCCTCAAACGGCCTGGGAATACCTGGAAGGGCTGAGATTGAAGACGGCAAGAAGCTAGAAGGGCATGCTGGGAAGGGCAGCCAGCACGAGCTAAGGCGAGGGCAAAGGCCTGGTACATGTGATTGTCGCCCTGAGGGCTGGGGTGGGAGGTGCTCAGACCACCAGAGGTGCCAGGTGTAGTCTTCCTACTCTGAGTGACTCAGCCCTGTAGTCCTGTTTCCCTGACAATATGGATAAATACGAGGCCTGTAAATCCGCCTGCAAACATCCACTGTTCCGGCACCCTCTTCCTTCCAAGTTAACAAGCCCAAAGCCATTCCAGAGCCGAGCACGGTGGAGCCACTGTGGGCAGGACAGGCTTCCCCCTCCCGAGCCACTCCCTGCACTGAGCCCTACCCTTCTGGGCCCAGCAGGCTGCATGGCAGAGACAGGCCATTGGCCCAGTAGCCACAAGGATGCTGCTCCTTTATCAGGAGGGGCTGGAGGATCCTCTCCCATAAGAAAAATGTGGGCCATCCATGGTGACAGGTGCCTATTGAAAATGCTGGCTCAGGGTACCAAGAAGGAAGCCCTCCTCGAACACAATGGCTAGGCATCGCCAGGAGTGGGCAAGCTCCAGGCCTTCTCTGAGCTTCTGGTTCATCTTTCAGAATGGGGAGACATTCTCTTTGGCCTCTGCCATCTATACTGATGGATAGAAAGGAATTGCAAGAAAGATCTTGATTTGAGTAGTTATCTCTGTTCCTCTCCCCAGCCAGAGTCAGTCTTTGTAGGTAGGTGGGCACATGGAGATGGTCCAGCCCTTACAACATAAAGGGTGATGCATGAACCAGAAGCATAAGCAGGATTTGTCAGAAAGACTGACTCTTGGGCCTACCTCAGACCTTCTGAATTGGAACCTGGAGGTTACCAAGATCCCCAGGTGATGCATGGGTACAGTAAAGTTTGAGAAGCATTGTTCCCGTCCCCTGAGTTCAACCAACCTTTTCATGTAACCAGTGAAGAATCTGAAGTTCAGTGGGAAGGAGCCACTTGCCGGAGGTAACAAGTGGTAGCAGCGTGGAGCCGAGGAAGGATTACAGGCTCCCAAAGCAGACCTACTCAGGTCCAAGTCTGCCTCTGCCCTAACATGCTCTGAGCGGGGGAGAAACTGGCTAATTTCTCTGAGCTTTAGCTTTGCCATCCGTAAAGCGAGTATGTAATAGCCATGTTTTATGATTATAGTGAGAATTCAAATCAGATAGCATATCAGGTGCCCTGTACAGAGCATCCCTTATGCCTGGTGTTAACAAGTTTTGCCTTCTCTACTCCCCACTGCCTCTACATCCTACGTTCCATGAGCACTGGTCCCAAGCATCTATTTCCAGCAATGCAGGGTCAGCTGCTGAATTCATGAAGAGATGGGTGTAGTTTGCTACACGAGTTAACTCGTGCTTGCACTGGCATTAGCTTTTGTATAAAATGGCTGGTCAACAATGTGTTAAGAGGGGAAAGAATAGGTAAGGGCAGCAAGGCCCTTAAAAGTTTAAAACACCTTAATCCTTTAACTTCTGAAATCCTCTGTGAACTGGTACCCTGTCACTAGTAGAGGCCCAGAGCACACAGCACACATGAAGTCAGTTAGATGAGTGTGTGACTGAAGGGTCTCCAGGCCCTCACACTGAAGCTGGGCACTCTCACTCCCGCCTCTTCCATATGCCTGGATTCTACCCTTCAAGACTCAACCGAAATGTCACCTGCTCCAGGAAGTCCACGCTGATTTCCCTATGCAATGATCTCCAGCAAAACCCTAACTGCCTTCACGGACCTTACAAGGCGGTATCTACCTTTCAGCCTCACATTTTGACCCTCTTTGGCTACATCAGACGACTTACACAGATACCTCTGGCCTCAGAGCCTTTGCATGTGCTGCTCCCTTTGCCAGAAACCCTCTTTTCACAAACCCCCCTCCTTTATCGAATTCCTACTCAACTTGCATGTCTCAGCCTGTATGTTAATAAAGACATAAATTTTTCCTATAGGGCCAGGACTAGGGTGAGGCAAGTGAGGCTCCCAGAACACAAAGTTTACAAGGCCCTGGCTCTCAGGAGCCAACCATGTCCTTACACAAACCTGAGAGAATGATTTCCTTAAATTTTGAGTCTTAGGTGTCTGCCTCACTCTCATCCTAGTCCTCTTGCTGTTTCCCCCAGACCCCAGCTATTTTCAAGCTCTCACTCTGTGCTACCCCATCCTCACAGCCTTCCCTGAAGAGTACGGTCCTTACCTGGGTGCTTCTCAGTATCCCCTGAACTCTAAGCTCCACAGCCAGAACCACGTCTGGCTTGCTCACCATTTTACTCCCAGAGTCTGTCACACAGCTGGCACTCAACCGACACTTGCAATGCATATGGGAGTTTGGTCTCCCACCTGTCCTCTCAAAGCCCACTGACGGCACCAATGTCACAGTGTCCAGCAGCCTCTGCCTTCTGCTTCATACAGCTGCATGGGAATCACTGGACAGCACCCCTTCGGGGGCCAGTCTCCGCCTGTGCCCAGGACCCAGCTGCAGGCCTGCCATAGAGGGGTGCTCACACATGTTACTGGACGGCTTGTACTATTACAACGAAGCTTTAGTGGGGGCACTCCGGACCCTGAGTAGCTGGGGCTGACTCCATCCGGACAACTCTCACGATGTCCTCTCCTGTCTCCTCCCCTCAGTGCCTCCGTGTCTAGCTCTTCTTCAGAAAGAGGGCCCCTGAAACACTTAACTGTCTGTCACTCCCTGCTGCTTAAAATTTTGCAACAAACTTTCAGTTGTTTGAGCCCAAACTCCTTAAGCAAGGCAACCTGGGCCCTCCACACTCATCTCGGCCACGTCCTGTCAGGCTGCCTGCACTGCTGGCTTGCCAACCCTAAATGAGGGGTGCTTTCTGCTCTTGCCCCTCCGCTCCGCACACATGTGCATTTCATATCCGTGTACCACTGTAATCCTTCTGGCTGGAATGCCTTCTCCCCAAGCCCCCTCTTCCAGACTCCCAGCGAGTGCCTTCCTTTCCCAGGAGTCTTCTCGGGCACTCCTCTTTTGTGTCTGGGCTTTGGCGTCTACTGGTCTCTCTACCTGCACACTCTTCCTGCTGCTCTTCAAACCTGTCTCATCCTTCAGTTTCTCCGAGTCAAAAGCGCTCTCCCAGGATCCCACCGCACTGCCTCCGGAATGAAAATAGCTGGTGATAGTGTCGACCTCGCTCCCCATCTTCATCTCTCCACATACTCACTGGCTATTACACAGCAGTGCTCAATGGGACCAACTCTCCCTCATCTCCCATCCCTAGCGCCCAGTCAGGCAGGTGCTCAGGGTGGCGTGGAGGCTGGCTGAATTGCAGGCCCTCCAGGTTTCCTGGAAATTGCATTGTGCCATTCCCTTCCCTCCTCCCAGAAGGTGGGTCCTGAGCCACAGTCAGCAGAGGTTTAGGGTCCGATTTCCTGAATGGCTTTTGGTGTCTGACAGAAGACACTAAAGCAGAGAAAGACCAGGAGGCCAGGTGATTTATGAAGGAAGTGGGGCTCTGACAAAGTCTGAGCCCCAGAGATTAGGGCAGGCGGGCGCCAAGTGTGCAGCCCCTTCCTGAGAGGTGGGGAGATTTCTCTGGGTATCTTTACCTTGATCCCTTTGGATCATCGCTGAACTCCTGGCTGATTCCAGCAACCCCCAGGACCACATTCTGAGACAGAACAAGGCCACTGGCCTTTTGGGAGGTTGTGAAGAACAGGATCCACCGTCTCAGGGGCTGTCAACCAGGCGTGCTTTGTCCTGCACCCTACCGACACCCCCTTCCACCCCACTCCTCACAGTCTTCTGCACAGAGGAAACACTGAACCAGCTCTGTGACACATATACATCTTTGCCTGTAAGTTGGCAGCACACAGATGTCCATTCTCTCCTGGACCCCTGCTAGCTTCCTTTATTCTCAGGAAAAGAAAAAGAACCCACAAAAATAATAAGACACCTTGAGGCTTCAAGCATACAAGTCTTCTCTCCCTCTTAGCAGCCCTCACCTCCAGGGCTCTACATGGTTAGAATGTGATCTACAGTCAAGCTCCTCATTTACAGGTAGGAAACCTAAGGCTCAGGGTCCCATAGCAGCTTGTGAGCAGAGCTGAGACCAGATTTTACATCTGTTGACTCAGGTGTTCCCAAAGACCACATCCCCAAGGGTCTTCTCAGCATACCTGCCCAGATGGAGGAAACATGAGGGGGTGTGGCTGCCCTTGGGGGAGACAGAGGTCTGGTCCTACCTTCAGGGGCTGGGCTGGAGGCTGGCTGAAGTGTCTCCTGCTCTAGAACACCTGAGGCCTCCACACAAAGAAGGCAAGGCAAGAATGATCATCTCTATTTTTCAAATAAGAAATCAAAACCTGCACAAGAGATATAGCTTGTTCTACACATAGCCATTCATTCATTCGTTCATCCATCAATTGTTTTGATCCCTCCCATGTGCCAGGCACTGTTTTGGGTGCTAGGGGTAAAGCAGTGAATAAGACAGAAAAGGTCTCGGTGCTCACGGAATCTGCATCCTGGTGAATGACACAGGATGTGTGAAACTAAGTAGGTGAAGAGAGGCTAGAATGTCAATGCAGCAAACTGAAGGTGGCCACAAAGCCTGACATTCTGCCCACTGAGAGGCAAGGTCTATCTCCTTGAATCCTGGTTCTGTGACAACTTTGACTAAGCCACAGGGTGGAAGAAGTGATGCTGTGCCAGCCTTCTGATCCAGGACTGAAGGCATTGGCAGTTTCCACTCGAATCTCTTGGAATAAATACTCACTCTTGGGGTCCAGAGCTGGCACCTGAGAAGTGCGACTATTCTGTGCACACCATGTGAAGAGTTCCTGAGACTCGATGGGGAGGTGAGCACCCAGCAAAGCCCAGCCTTCTGCTGTACCTGTTTTCTAGCTGGGCACCTTCCTGAACTCTCCACATCAGCCCAGCTGCTGGCTGAATATCCCAAGTGATCTCACAGGACACTGTAGAGAGCAGGATGGCCCAGCTGCTTCCTGCCCACATCCCTGACCCACAGGTCATGAGCATAATAGCGGGATAGTTAAGTCACTAAGTCTTGGATAGTTTGTTGCATGGCAATAGATAACCCAAAGGTCAAGCGGCCAAGTATCATGAAAAAAAAAAAAAGCTGAATAAAAGGAGATAGAGGGTCAGGGATGTTACTTTCTAAGATTGTGCCTCTTTGGAAATGTAATATTTGATCAGAGGTCTTAACAAAGGGAGGGAGCCAGCCATGGGATGATCCAAGGGAAAAAGCATTCCGTGCGGGGACAGCGGGGAGGGTAAGGGCAAGCTGCCTGCATCAGGAAGGGGATCGGCTCTTTTGAGGAACAGCAAAGCTTCCAGAGAGGCTGGAGTGTGAGGAAGTGGGTGTGAGACCGAGAGGCCTTGGAGAGCAGTGAAGGCCCGGCAGGGTTAGGCAGTAAGGGTGCCCATTGGGAAGCTCCTGCAACTCCCACAGGTGTTTTGGGTGAAGATGACGGCAATGAGAAAGATGGTAAGAGGCAGGATCCAGAGAATGTGGTGGCACAGCCACGACTTTCTGATAGCTTGGATCTGAGGGTGGAGAGCAATCAAAGGTGGCTCCCGGGTTTCTGGCCTGAGCCATTCACCAAGAAGAAGCCTTGGGGAGGAGCAGGTTGCGGGGCGCAAGACGGGTACCTGATGCAAAGAGTTCTAAGATTCCTGACAGATGACATTCAAGAGTTGCCGAGTAACAAGTTGGAGAAACTTGTCTCGAGCCCCAGGCTAGAAATATAAATTTAGGTGTCATCAGCCTGTCACTAGCTGGCTCATATTTACTGAGTCCTTATAAGTCTTGGCCCCAATTCTAAGGCCTCTACATGTGTCCATGATATAAACCAGTGTACGTGGAGTATAAACATGGTGTTCAAGACTATGGAGTCAAATGGGATTACCTTGAACTCAGGCAAGGGAGCCATTCAGGAGATGACTCAAATGACAGGTAACTGGATTTGGCAAAATGGAAGTCATATAGTGACTTTAACAAAAGCAGCGTCGGAGCAACAGTGAGGATGAACTAGTGCTACAGTTGAGCGGAGAAGAGGCTGGGAAACAAGGGGAGAATGAAGACACACAAGTCACTGGAGGAAGCTGAGAAAAGGGACAGGGTGGGGAGGGGGGTGTTGAGTAGAGGGAAGTGTTTCCAGACAGGAGGTAGCGCTGCTTGTGTTCCAGCTGAATGGTCAGTAGCAGGGTTGGGGGCGAACAATGCAGGGGAGAGGAAGAATGAGCAAACGCCCTGCGGGAGGAGAAGGAATTTGTGAACAAAGAACCAAGCAACCAGGCAGGTATAGATATTGACTGTAACAGCTGTAATGTGGCAGAGCCCATGATGCTCAGATTGGAGAGACCGTAGGTAGCTAATCCCAACCTTGCCACTGAATGGCTGACTGACTCTGGATAAGTCACTGAGGATGACACCAGCTATCAGCTGTCAAGTGACTAGCTCAGAAGACAGTACACCAGCTGTTCAAGCCTCTTTGGGTCTGAGATTCATGGTTCAGCACCAGCATGAATGGGGGAGCGGGGCACGGCACAGTCAGCAAACCCAGAGTGTCAAGCCCTCCTGGGCATGCAGGGCCCTCCTTGATATGGCCCCTGTCCGCTGTCTTTCTCCACCTCACACTTCATGTTTTGGTAGTAATGATCTACTGGAGGTCTCACATGCACAGACACAAGCTCCATTTCCTTAGAAATTCTGTCCCCTCTGTGTCTCTACCTGGAATGTCATGTCACCTTACATCCTTTACACATCAACTCAGGTATTCTCCCTCCAGAGAACCTTCTCTGACTGACTCTCTCTAGACCCATTAGGTCCCCACCTTTGGACCTGGCATCCTGGCATTCCTCACACTATTTGCCCATTGCTGTTGGTAGACTGTGTGCTCCTTGGGGGATAGACCAGGCTTTCCATTATCTGTATAACCCCATGGCCTGGCCCAGTGAGTGTCTGCTGGACCAAACTTCTCTCAGGTAGTGAATGAATCAGGCGGGAAGTGCTGTCCAAAAGCACCTTCTGCATTGGTGGATAGGCTCTGGACCTGTGCTGCCCAGTCCAGTGACCATGCAACATGTGGAGCCCTTGACATGTGCTGCTGCAATGGAGAAACTGAATTTATAATTTAATTGAGTTTACATTACATTTAAATAGTCACAGATGGCTAACGACTGCTCTATTGGATAGCATAGGCAGATGGTAGAAGGAAGGTGGGGGAGGACTGACTAAGTTAAAAAGCACTTAGAGTGTGCCAAGCTTTGGCACTGTTTAACATATCTTCACAATGACCCTGCCGGATAGGAAATACTATTATGCCCATTTCACAGACAAGAAGGTTGAGTCCTGGAGACAGGCAGTGACTTGACATGGTCCTGCACACAGGCCCTCTGATGCCCAAATCCTTGGTTCATCCTGTCTCACGAGGCTGATCCCAAACCATGCCAGGGTCTGACCCTGAAGGTGCTTTAGTAGAAGACCCTTTTCCACTCCAAGGCCTCAGTACATAGAGTGCACATGGGTCAAGCAGTGGTGCTGCAGCCTGCGAGAAGATGTCTGGGGACACACCCTGAGTGTGGTAGGGGCACAAGGCATCCTGGCTGCCTGTGGGAGGGGCGGAGGGCACTGAGCCTGCTAGCATTGGATTGCCGCTTGCGTGAATAGCTTTGGGGAGTTCTCTCGTGCTGTTGTAATTTATTGTTTCTGCTCTAATGATTGCTCCATGTCTGATTATAAATGCCTTCTGGCTGGGGGCCCAGATTCAGAAAATTCTCATGATCTGCTTCCAAAGTTGATGGAGCTACAAACGGGACCATGCCTCCTTTTCGTCATTGGTCACTGGCTACATTTCCAAGCAAGGTAGGTAGAGGTAGGGGGAGTTCAGGGCCTGACCCAGGGTTCTTGGTGAGGCTGTAAAAGGAGAAATCTGGTGGCCTGGAATTCCAATAAGATTTGCAAAAAGGCATCTCCTGTGTCCGCAAGAACCTTTGAGATGGCACTCGAATGAGCCTGCTCCTGTTCTCCAGAAATAGTAGGCAGAGTCTGAGTCAGGAGCAGCAAAATGAAGGGGCCAACACCCTTCCCCTTATTCACCTGCCAAATTCCAACTCATCCTTCAGGAGGCCTCCTTGGGCACCCCATCCCCACTATAGGTAGTCAGTCTCTGCCCTCTATAAACCTCTTCTAGCACAGTATATGTAACAATAATACATAGACCTGCTATGTTCCTATGTGCTCCTCTTCTTCAGATGCTGTGCTGAGTGCAGGATGCCACTTATCTATTGAATCCTCACCCCATCCCTTTTGGGGAGGCACTGCCTTTAGCCACATTTTACAGATGAAGGAACAAAAAAGCTCAGAGGGGTTAAGTGACTTGCCTGAGGCCACACAGCTATGAAGTAATAGAGTTGGACTTGAATTCAGAAGATTCCAATTCAAAATGTAGCCTCACAGCATGGACTTCCACACCTGTCATTCATCACTGCAACAACTAGTTTCCTCTTCACTTCTCTGGAATTAGCCTTCTGGGGCCGGAGGCAGGTCTGACCTCACGCAAGATGGGCACTTAGATACGGACTGCTGTGAAGATAGCCCCACTGCACAAAGTAGATAGCAGACTTAGTAGTCCCTTATTACTGGCAGGGTTGTTAAGTAGTCTTAAAAAAGCAGCGAACAAATGCTTAATGAGCAAGCAAGGCACAACTGCAGGGACAAGTGCCACATTTCAACAGGGACTAAAAGACCTGAGTTTTCTGGGTTAGTCCTAATTTCAAATGTCACATCCCACTAGCTGCTTAGGTCACTGAAATGGCCTAGAAACACCAATATTTAGGTATCTAAACTATTACCTAAGTGATTTCTCATGCCTAGAAAAGGCATCTCAAAGGTCCCACCATGTCTTGTGATTTTCAATGTGAGGAATAAAGCCACAAAAGGAAAGAACATCAGCCTTTCAGGCAGGCAGACCCATGGGCAAAACCACTTTTGCCACTCACTAACTAAGCCATCTAGGACAAATTACTTCCCTTCCCTGAGCCTCAAATGCAAAAATGGGGTTGAAAGCTGCTGCCTTGCAGGGCAGTTAGGAGTAGTAAACAGAAGACACGGGGAAGCACCCAGGGTGGTGCCTGGCACCCAGGAGGGGCTCAAGAACTATGAGGTCTCTCTCTCTCTCTTTCTCTCAGATGAAGTCAGGGAAGGGGACGCCATTCTTACAATAGGCCTGGCTGAACGCAAGGGGTGTAATACTCTGATAGACCAAGGATCAGTGAGATTGGCTGACCTGGAGCTAAGATCCTGAACTGGATGCTACATCATTAATAGACTCACAAAGAATATGGATCAAACCACAGTCTAGTCTGAGACTGGCCTGGCATTGGGTGGGGGTGGGGAGAGAAAAAGAGGGATAGGAAAAATATTGCACCCACCCAGCTATGAGCCCAAAGTGTGCTGGGCTAGAAACACAAAAGGAAAGGAGATCAGAACCTGGCAAGTATGGGGGTTCTTTCAGGCCTGGAAAAGTCAGGAAAAGCTTATGGGAGAGCTGTCTCAAAGAATGGGTAGAACTTCTATTATATGAAGGGGCACCTCCAAGTACGGAGGAGTACCACATGAACAAAGGAGAAACCATGAAAAAAGAGAAGGCATTTAAAAGATTAGATTGCCCAGCCCTGGCTGGTGACACAGTGGATAAGGTGCTGGCCTGGGAACCCAAAGGTCACTGGTTTGATTCCCCAGCCAGGGCACATAACCAGGTTGCAAGCCAGGTCTCCAGCTAGGTCCGTATCTGGAGGCAGGTGAAAGGCAACCGTATATGGATGTCTCTCTCCCTCTCTGCCTCCTTCCCTTCCCCTCTCTCTGAAAAATAATAAATAAAATCTTTTAAAAATTAGATTGTCATTATATTTTGGACTTGAAAGTTCCACTGTTCTCCCTTGTTGTCACAGGTCTTCTGTTTGTCCCATTTGTGAGCTGTGTGGTCTCCAAAAGCCAATGGCTCAATCCCTCAGTTTTCTCATCTGCAGAAAGGGGGTGATAAAAGCATGTGCTATCCTGGAAAGTTTTAAGGAACGAGTAGATGGAAACCTTTACAACATATTAACGAATAAATAAGAATAATCACCATTGTCACCATCGTCATCATCATCATCCTTGTTACAGATGAGGAAGCTGATGCCCAGAAGGATTTGTTCAGGGTGACTCAGGGAGTTAGAGACAGACCCCAACACTTTCATTTTCTAACAAGGACAGGATTTTTAAAAACAAGCTTCCTGTGACAAGTGGGGGTGCAGAGACCCCTGCTAAGGGAGCAGGGGTCACAAAGCCTAGACACCCAGTATTGACACAAGGGCATCTTCTCTCCAGGTCAGCCTGTCCATCTCCTGTCAGCTGGTGCCAACGATCCTCCAGCCAGTTCTCACCAAATGCAGCAGATGACAGAGGGCGACACCCCGAACCCAGACACCAAGAATAGGAAGCAACGGCCCCAGACTCCACGAAGTGTTAGGGTGGGGGTGGGCACACATCTGTCTTGACTTCCTTGTTCCAGGAGGAAATGGGAAAACCCCCGGCTCCCACCCCATTCCCACAGCGGTCTCCAACAGTATTATCATTCTCCAGCTCTACTCCTCATTATATATTTTGCCAGCCGCAAACGGGGCCTAAATTACATATCACAGCTACCAAACCTTGGGCACAGGCCCACAGAGCAACGCTTGAGGGAAATTAGGTGAGACCAAGGGGGTTCGGGCCTGGAAGAGACTAGAAGCCAAATAAAAAGGAATGTAGAGTCCTTCCCAGGACCTTTCTCTCTCTGGGGAGAGTGGGGTTCAGGCCACAGCTATGGAGACGGCAGGGCAGGTGGAGGAGAGAGCAGAGGAAACAAGGGAGAGAGAACTCAGGACCAAAGAGTCACAAAAACTCCTGACTGTTCCAGTCCCAGCTCTGCCGGTCTCTGCAATAGGGCCTTCCACAAACCTTTTCATTGTCCCGTCTGTTTACCTGAACACTATACTCTGTTCTGTCTCAGGTCCCGGGCTAAACGTAAATGGTGGGCTGGGGGCGGGAAGGTGTACACAAAGACATGTGCTTCAGCCTGTCTTCTTTCTGAAACCACTGGGAAAACATCTTTCTCTCTCTCGCCTCAAGAACTAGTGTGGTTTCTGTGACTGTCATTGAGAAATTGTGTTTTCTGTGACTATAGCTTACTAACAGCTGGGGGATCCCAGAGGAATTCTCTGCTCTGGGATTGGAGCTGGGAAAGCAGCAGGGGGACCTTCCCATTGGAATCTTGTGCTCCTACCTGGAAACCAATGGAGTTAGCCTGGGTTCAACTCAACTGGAGCACGAAGCACACAGTACTTGAGGTGTGTGGTGGGTAGGTAATGTGTACACACAGCCAGAGAGAAGGCCCTGGCTACTCTATGGACAAACAGGGCTCTGGGAGGTGCTGGGGACCAGATCTGTGACTGGAAGCCGAGATCTAAGAAGGCTTTCTGGAAGATGTGGGATGAGAGGTTGACTTTGACAGGTTCAGAATCCCACAGAAAGTAAGAGTGTGTACATTTGCGCTTGTGTGTGAGAAAGAGGGAGGCAGAGAGACAGGCAGAGACACACAGGGAGTCAGGAGAAAGAAACAGCTCCAGGAATGATCCAGAAGCAAGGAAGAGCTTTCCAGTCTCTGTGCTGGGGTGACTTGTGAGAAAGAGGACAAGGACCAAGACCCCTGAGATTACTCAATGAGAGCCTTTGATTCCTAATGCCTATCAGGGTTCTGTAATCACTATGGATTAATCAGCCCCACTTGCACAGGGGTTGGCATGGAAAGACGGGATTGAAAGAGTAGGCAGAGAGGTTCAAAAGTTTTGCAAGTTGAAGTCCAATAAAAGCCAATATGGCAAAGAAGTGAAGATGCTCAATGACCATCCAAGAGCACAGTAGATGGGACACAAGGACAGCCATGCTGGTTTAACTGGTTAGACATTTTGTTATCATGACATAGTAAGAAAGACATTTTATTATCATGAAATAGTAAGAAAAGATGGAAAATGACAGCAATAAGCAACAATGATGAGAGGTAAGTTGCAGAGGGTTACTATCCTTCCAAATGCTGTGCACTGTGCTGCCTGGGTCTCTCCATCAATTGTCTTGGCAACCCTTTGGAGCGGGTACTATTGTGAACCCTGTTGGGGCATGGAAATTACAGTGGCTTTGACAGGTTAATGCTCCCAAAGTCACCCAACTAGTGAAAAGTTGGGCTGGGGTTCTAACTCTGATATTGATCATGAGACTATTTCAGTGTAATTGTTAGCAGAAAAAACTGCAGCCCCCACAGGACAAGTAAATAATTCAAGGTCACACAGCACATCTGTCTCCTCTTTCCCAATTATTCATTCCAACATCTATGCAGAGCTTCCTATGTATCAGAGCCTACCCAAGCCCAGGCTTCGGGACCCTTCTACCAGGCCATTCCACAGCCTCCTTTCCAGCCAGCCTGCCTCCAGCCTCTCTGCTCCAAACTGTCCTCCACACTACACCCAGAGTGGTCCTTCTGAGACCCAGGCCAAGTTAAAAACCTTACAGGGCTTTGATGCCCCCAGTCCAGGACAATCTGGCCCCAGCCTGATTTTCCAGCCTGTTGTCCCACACCATCCCTGATGCCTCCCTTATTCCAGTGACATCAAGCTTCTCTGATGCCCCAAGTGCCATGCACTTTCTGTTCACACCCTCTGCTCCTCCATTTACAATGTCCTTAGACCTCTCCTCTGTCCTGTCAACTCTGACTCTTTAAGGAACAACCCTGGAAAATCTCTCCTGACTCCAAGGTGCTTACCAGCACCTCACAGACTCAGGTGCGGCAGGATCTCCCTCTTCTTTGTCACGAGTCATCTCTACCAGACTGGGAGCACTTCAGAAACAATAAAAAGGATGATGGAATGTGTTGGGGGTTATTATGGACAGGTATTATTATCACCTCATTTATGATCTCATTACAATTCTCATTACTATTATTATCTAATTTCCCATTCCTTCGAAAGGACTGAGCTGGGGCCGACCATGATTATCTGATACAGCGACCACATGCCAACCATGATGTCCCTGGGAGCGATGACCACGGCATCCCTCTAGCAAAGTGATGAGTAGCGGTGCCAGCCCCAGAAGCCTCTGACACCCTGCTTTGCTGCTCTGCCCCCATCTGCCTGGCTGGGTGGGCAGGACCTCACCACCCAGCCGTGAATCTAGTCACGTCCCTACAGTCACGTGTTCCTTGCACACAGATGCAGACTGCAACAAGACCTGGGCTTGCTCTTCCGTGTGCAAGCAAGGGTCAGAGGCGACATGTGGGAACAAAGATAGACAGGCTTCAGTCAGAGAGAAAATAAAGTGAGTAGTGTGGGTGGGAGCTTGGGGTGGGGATGGGGGCATCAAGGTCCAGAAACTCGGAGGGCAAAAATGCCCATAAAGGCATATTTTCCAGCAGTGAAAAAACATTAAGACCCACTTTAAAAATGTAGTCCTCACCGCAGCTATTCCTGGACACCGGCCCAGAAGAGCAGTAGGGGCGTGTGAATGACACTCTCTGCCCACACTTACCCACTCCCTGCTTTCTGTCTTGGTCCCAAACATCTTGCTTTCCATGTACCTCTTCTCTGCTTCCTGTAGCCCATCGGCAGCAGAGAATGGCAGAGAAGAACAGGACCTCTGAGATCCTCCTTGCCCACCCCTCACCCTACTGCAAAGACTCAGGAGAGGGAAGGAACCCAGTCACGGTGCCAGGGCCTTGGTGGTAGAGCCAGGATGCACACCTAAGTTGTCGGGTTAGAACCCCTTAGAGCTTCCACCAGGTACTCTGTGTCTCAGCACCTCCCCAAGCTACCTGGCCCCCTCTACACAGACAGACACAGACACACGCGTGTGCGTGTGCATATTGGTATACACACATGCAAACGTGCACATTGAAGTAGGTACCTGTGACCACGTACAAACACACAAGCAGATATCTGTGAGCACATGCACAAATGCAGCTCAATATCGGAAACACTAAATTACGACATGAAGAGCCAGGAAACTTGAGTTCCAATTTAATCTGGCCACTGCCGTGTGTGGACCTGGCCATGGCATTTCACAGCTCTGGTCTCTCATTTATGAGTCACGCTAATAATCCTTGCATGCCTCGCAGGGTTGTTGTGAGGCTGAAAGAAGGCATGAGAAAGTGCTGAGGAATTGCATGACCTGCCTTCACCTCTTAAGAAGCTGAGATGGGGCAGCACTGAAGCCCAGCTTCTTGGATTTGAGTCCCTTCTCTGCATCCATCCGCTGTGTGGCCCTGAGCAAGTCACTCATCTTTCTGTATCTCAGTTTCCTCCTCTACAAATCAGGGATCCTCACACAACTTGTGCACTGGGTTTCAATGTGAGAATTAAGCGAACCTATAATTGTGAGGTTTTTAAAACAATGCTTACTATTTTATGTGTTTAATACCTATTACTCAGAAGTATACCATTGTCAAATTAACTTATTAATATTGCTTTGCCCCTGGCTGGCAGCACAGTGGATAAGGTGCCAGTCTGCAAACCCAAAGGTGGCTGGTTCGATTCCCCAGGGCACATAACCAGGTTGCAAGCCAGGTCTGTGGCTGAAGGAAGGTGAAAGGCAACTATACATTGATGTTTCCCTCTCTGCCTCTCTCCTTTCTTCTGTCTCTCTGGAAATAATAAATAAAATCTTAAAAAATATATATTGTTTTGCAACACAGGGAGCTCAGGAGATGTTTGTCCAGTGAATGAATGAACACTTTTGGGGGAAGGGAGTGATGCTGTCCAATTTACTCCCACTTCATGTCGGAGGTCTGCTCTGAAATGATTTCTAGCCCCTTTTGTTCTTAGATCACATGACTCACTGGCAAGCCAGGGGCTCCTGGTATGCCATTCATGTTGTCACGTTCTTCAGCAACAAGAGAGCACAAGCTTCTTGCTCTCCTGGAGAATAAGCAGAACAGTTCCTGGGCTCACTAGCCCAGAGCACTTAAGCTCTTAAGACAGAGCAGGGCCAGGGCTGGGAGCGGGTAGGGTTGGATGAATGGGGAGCAGAGGGGGGTGTGTCTCCATAGCCTGGATTGTTTATACTCGTTCAGGGTCTTGCTCCAGAAGTCAGCAAGCAACACTCCTGGAAGCTCTCTCTCCCTGGCCAAGTACGGCTTGGGCGCTGTGTGCTTCCTCACCATAAGTAAATGGGCAGAACTGCTGCCTAGCTGCCACAATGACATTCTCTAGGACATTCCTTGCCACCCACGCAGTACTGTGGGGACACAGCAGAAGAAGAAGCAGAAATCCACCAGATCCCAGGTTTGAGTCAAAATAACAATGACCACAACAATGACAATAATAATGTTAAGGAGAATGATTCCTAACACTTCTGGCATGTTTACTAGGTTCTGGGCAGGCACTACTTTAAGTTCTCTATGCATATTAACTATTTGATATGTGTCATAAGCTAGAAGATAGGTACTATTATTATACCCATTTTACAGATGAATAAATGGAAGCAGAGGAGGTTGAGGAACTTGCCCAAGACTGCAAGGCTGTTGGGGGGCAGAGCTGGGATTTAAATGAGGCTGGCTACTTACGAACACATGCTTCTTAGTTTCTATGGCCAAGCATCCACTGACATGCCATTTTTAAATAGTCAAGAGTTCTGAGTTTTTAATTTTTTTTTAAACCTAAATGCAAAAGCACTTGACCTCAAAAGAAGAGTCCAAGAAACAGTAGGTTCAAAATCCAATCATGTGGTGGTTCTAAGTCTTTAGGAAAGTTTCTTCTCTCTCAGTCTTGGTATTCCAGTCAAAACCATGAGAATAACATTGGCTGCCCCAGAATGCAGTTTTGAAGGGTCAGTGAGGATACACATGTACAATTTCTACACCGGGACACTGGCACTACAACTAACATGTAACAAACATTTGCTTTCTTCTCCCACTTTTGGCAAGAAATTTTTCATGGGGGTAAGAGGCCTATGTTGCCCACAGGCAAATTGTAAAGTGCAATTAACATCAAGTTATAAAGTGTTCATTGGGCACCTCTATAACTTTCTTTTATCACAGGTCAATATAATGAATTCATGGCCTTCATGGAGAAAGATGATGGGAAGAAGACAAACACAATCTCAAACAAAAAACCATATCCAAGTTCTTTTCTGTTGGTTCTGGACCATATCACCAGAAGCTTAGTTCTGTAAGGATTGTGGAGTTCAGAGCCTGATTCTCTATTGCAGTAGGTGAACCCAAGGCTCAAAGGAAGACAGGGTCACATAACAAGCTATTGGAACAGCCGCCCACAGGCTGGCACTCAGGTCTCATGGCGACATCCTGGCGTGGGGCCACCCCCACATGTGCGTCCTGTGGCTCAGGGAAGGAATAGTGCAATACAATGGAGAAGTTTTCACTGTTTTTCTCTTTCCCTACTGTACATGAGATGCAGCAACAGAAGATAAAATTAAAAATACAGAACACAAAGGGAGGAAACATCAGCTCTAAACAATGAGATAGGCCATCAAATGAGACTTACTGGAAATCAGCCACGGGTATTTCCAATGCTCCTACTGCCTGCCAGGCCACAAGCTTGTTGCTTTACACACACCACCTCTTCTAATCGATCCTGACAACAGGCATGTGAAAGTTACCCAGTCAACTTGTAGAGTTTGCAGCTGAATACATGTCATTCACTGTGGTGAGCAGTTACCATTCCAGGTGCCATCACCTGAGACTTGGAGAAGGTTTGAAAGGAGGAAGCTAACTAGGGAATCAGGCTTGGCATTGCAAGACCTGGGAATACATAAGCCCAGGAGTGGAGGGGCCGCAGGGCATGAAATTCCTGTGTGTGTTGGGCACAGGGCAAAGACAGATGAGTCAGATCCAGCTGGGTGCAGAGGACAGACAGCAACCTTGACACTGAGCTGTGGGTGGCGGGAACTGTGAATGGTAGGTCTGTTGAACAAATTAATAAATGCATGAATTAAGAGCCCGTGGAAGGAAAAGTAAAGGCCAACAGGAGAAAAAGGAATAACCTATGAGATGTCTTCAGGAAGCAGAAGCCAAGACAGAGCTAGATGTGCAAGCCATTTGCTGGGGGTAATGCCTTTGAAAGGTCAAGGGAAGGGGGAGCAGAGCAGAGAAACTTTCCAGACTAGATGAAAGCCATGGCCACACAGTCAGAGACACAGCAAGCAGGCTGATTCAGCAACACTGAAGAGGAGGCATGTAGGTCTATTCTGAGGGAACTCCCCAGGAGGGAGTATCCCAAAGGAGTCTTGGAGGTTGAGACGACAGATAAAAAGGGTGCTGAGGCCCTGGCTGGTGGCAAAGTGGTAAGTTGCTGGCCTGTGAACCCAAAGGTCGCTAGTTTGATTCCCAGCCAGGGCACATAACCAGGTTGCAAGCCAGGTCTCCAGCCAGGTCCATAGCTGGAGGCAGGTGAAAGTCAACCATACATCGCTCGCTCTCTCTCTCTCTCTGTAAAATAATAAATAAAAATCTTTAAAAAAAAAAAAGAAGGGTGCTGAAATTCTTGAATAGTGAACAGCCCCACAAAGACACTGAGGTAGAACCAAGCCTGACTTTGACAGCAAATACAAACTAGTTCAGTATTCCTGAAACTGAGGAGGAGATGGGGAAGCGACCATAGGCTATGGAATGAATTCAGACCTCGCTGCGTAAGCAACGAGGAGCGTTTGAAAGAAGGGGCTGGGTGTGCGTTACTGCTTTAGACATGCATGCACAGAAGGCAGAGGGGAGAAGAAGGGCTGGCAGAGAGAGAGCAATGAGGAGGCTGTTGCCATATTCCAGAGAGCTGACAAGCTTCCAGAGTAAGTCTTGGATTGAACAGGGATAGAGCAGCAGCCTGAAACTAGTCTGAGAGTCTAATCTCTAGTTTTGCCTTTTCAGGAATGCCATATAAATGAATCAGACAGTATGTGGACTTCTGAGTCTGACTTCTTCCACTTGCATAATGCAATTGAAATTCATCCATATTATTCCTTTTCTTTGCTGAGCAGTATTCCATTGTACAAACATACTATAATTTATTAATTTCCCAGTTTCGGGAAACCTGGGTTATTTCTGGTGCTGGATGATTACAAATAAATCCACCATAAACCTTTGTGTACAGCTTCTGAATGAACTTAGGCTTTTATTTCACAAGTACGTACCTAGGAGTAAGATTTCCAAGTATGCAAAATACATGCATCATATCTAACTGCAAAACTGTTTTACAGAGTGGTTATCTCACTTTGCATTCCCAGCTGTACTGCTGAGAGTAGAGTTGCTCCATAATCTTGTCAACACTTGATACTGTCAGATTTCATCGTAGCAATCCTAGTAACATGACAGTTCTAATAATTCTTGTGGCAGTTTTAATTTGCACCTTTAATAAGATATTAAGGATTTTAATGTGCTTATTTGCCATCCATATATCTCCTTTTGAGAAATGTTCAAATCTTTTGCTCATTTTGAAATTGCATGTATTATTATTAAGTTCTGAGGACTTTGAAGGATACAAGTCCTTCATCAGATAGGTGAGTTGTCTTGTTCCCAATCTTAGGGGAAATATGTTTCATTTTCACCATTGTGTTTGATGTTAGTTGTAGGATTTTATAGGTGTCCTTTATCAGATCAAGAAAGTCCCTTCTACCAGGTTGCAAGCCAGGTCTCCAGCCAGGTCCATAGCTGGAGGCAGGTGAAAGGCAACCATACATTGATGTCTCTCTCCCTCTCTACCTCTCTCATTTCCCCTCTCTCTGAAAATAATAAAATCTCAAAAATAAAAGAAATTTTATAGTTTCAAAAAAAAAAAAGAAAGAAAGAAAGAAAGAAAGTCCCTTCTAATTCTAGTTTACTGAGAATTTATATCACGAATAGTGTTGAACTGTGTCAAAGGCTTTTTCTGTATTTAAGGAAATGATGATGTGGGACTGTCAATATGACCTATTACATTGATTGATTTTTGAAGCTTAAACCAGCCTTGTATCCCCCGCTTGGCCATGATGTTTTATTTTGTGTGTGTGTGTGTGTGTGTGCGCGCGCGTGTGGGTGTGGGTGCACACACAAGCATATGTATATATATACATATAAGTTGCTGGATCTGATTGTCTAATAGTTGGTTAAGAATTTTTGTACCAGTCTACGTTCATGACACAGGATAATTATTTGTCTATAGTTTTCTTTCTTGCAATATGTTTTCTGGCTTTGGTATGAAGGTAATGCTGACCTCATAAAGCTGGGAAGTAAATTGGAAAGTGTTCCCTTTCGTATTCTCTCTGAGACTTCTATTTTCTCCTTTCGCTGATTTGTAGTCTCTTCCATCAGCATTATCAGTTTTGTTAATCCAATTGACCTCGGAGACTAAATTATGCTACGTACAACAGCCCAAGGTGGTACAAAAAGACAACTAAGATTAGGTTTCTTCCTCAAGGAGGTAAAGATAAACAATAATAATAGGTACCTGCTCTTTTCTATGAATGTTACTAATATTAGCATCAAGCCTTACTGCAATCCTATTGTGCCAGTTTGAAGACTGTTTAGGATGAGAAAGCTGAGGCTTACGGGAATTAATCAGGCTGCCTAAAGTCACACAGTTCTCATGGAACACAGCTGTGGTTTGACCCCAAGTTCAAAAGCTTCTGCTCTTCCCACTTTGTTTTATCATCTCTCCTAATATTTATGTTAAGCACCTACTAAGTGCAAGCTGTTTGGAATGCTTTAAGGCTAGTATTCTGTTCATTGTTGATCACTGCAACTTCCTGAGGTATGTGTTACTTTTCCCTGAGGAAATTAAAATTCAGAAAGGCCAGGGGACTCACTCAAGGTCAGTCAATGGTGTTAGACACCAGAGACTCAGTGTAGGGTGCAGGAGGTAATGAGCATAATAACATGATTAATGCATTCCTATATAGCCTATGTACAAGGCAGCTTTGTAGTGCTGTCATTGAAGCATGAACAGAGATGGTGAAAGAAAGGGAAGAATTCAGTGCCACTTGGGCACTTCTGGAAAATGCACAGCAAAGCTGATAAACAGCAAAACCAGATGAGAGGGCTGCAGGCGCTGGAAAGTGGATTGAGTTAGAAATCTGGGCAAACAGCAAAGGGTGGATACGGCCCATGTAGCAAATGAAAACCAAGACAAGCAGGGCACGTGGCTGGATTTTCCAATGCCATGATGCTGACACTGAGCAGGGCTGACAGGCACTAAAATAGGAATAGCTCACATCTGCGAAGCATTTTCCTTTCCATCACTTGATCTTCTTGGTTCTCACAAGCACCCTCTGGGTTGTTTATTACCTGAATCTTCAAGGTGAGGAAACGGAGGCTCAGCCAGGTGCATGGCTTGTTGGTGATCCAACTCAGCCTACCAGAAGCCCCAGAACCAGACCTGGTTCCTGGGCCCAGAATTCTGCCATGGCGTAAACACAGGGACAGAGTAGACATGGAAGTCAGATAAATACCTGAAAAGGCTCTGGGATTTTTGTTGACATGGCTTTAAAATTCAAGGCAGCCAAAATTCCGCAGTTTGAGGGCCATGGGCTTTGAGATTTTGAGGTAGAAGGTTCTGATAACACAGGCTCCACAAGGTTAGGGTCAAAGACTGCAAAATAGTGGGGATGGGTTCTGGGAGAGTGGGGACAAAGGTCCTGTTACCCTAAGGGCACCACTTGGAGGTAGCAGACAGACCAGCTAAGGCACATAAGCAAAATGGAATCATCAAAGATAAGAGGGGTCAAGTACAACATCAGACTTTCAAATCTATCACCCCAGCACTGTCACCCCAGTCAGCTTGTGGTCCCTGGACTACTTGATGGTAAATATACCACTTAGGCCATTAACATTTCATCTCCTGATGCCCCTGACCCAAGGGCAAGGAGACAGGAGTTTGGCATAAAGGACAGTCTTCAGATATAAACCCCAAATGTACTTCTCTCTACTCCTTAGATTTTAAAAAGAGGACAGTATTTGAATTCTTTAGGAGGGTGATGGAGAGGAAACCCCATCAAAGATCTCACCCCAAGTTCTCCTCTTGGCTTTTAATTTGTTGGGAAGAGGAATGTGAAGTCCTTACTTTTCAACAAGGTTCCAGGACCCTCCCAAGTGACAGAGTAAGATGGCCTTTCTCTCTTCCCTTCTTTTTGGCATCTCACTCTCTGTATTTCTCTCTCAAAATTCCAAGATGTTTCCCTTTTCTTTGTTCCTTATCCTCCTCATTTCTCTGCCTCTGAATCATTTCTCACTGGCCCACCCCACCCCCTAGCCACACCTCCTCACTTCTCTCTCCCACCCTCCTCCCGTCTCTCTCCTGTGTCCCTAGGTCTTCAGCTCCAATCACTTTACTAAGCACTGCATTTTGTTAATACATTGCCAGGACACATCTGTGAGATTAGTATACTACCAATAATCAACTATAGGTGAGAAAACTGAGGTTTAGGAAGATTATGTGACCAACATAAGAATACATGGGTTGTCAATATCAGAACTGAGTTGAAGGAATAACTGTACTACTACTAAATAATAATAGTAAAAAACAGTTAATATGTAATAACACTAATTATAGATAACACTAATATAGTGTTTACTATGGGTTGGCATTATTCTAAGTGCTTTTTATCTATCAACTCACTACTCAAAGTAATCCTTGGGAGAAGTACTATCATTC
The DNA here is from genome assembly GCA_004026585.1 of Noctilio leporinus. NCBI lineage: Eukaryota > Metazoa > Chordata > Mammalia > Chiroptera > Noctilionidae > Noctilio > Noctilio leporinus. Next base: position 153,869 of record PVIW01000425.1, on the reverse strand, counting down.
CTATTTTATAGATGTCTTGGCACAAATTGCTAAGGAAATTGCCCAAGGTCCCACAGTATGCTTGATTCTGAAGTTGGTCACTTAAGTTCTCGGCCTTATTCTGCTAGCGTTTTCCCATCCATCCTCCCTAACTTTAGGCCTGGTTCCTCAGATCTGTATCCTCAAGATTCCAGAAACTTACTGGAGGAAACAATAAGACATTTCAAGAAAAAGTCCCTGAAAGTCATGACATAAAATTTCAGACTTTATTCATTCATTCATTAAAAAAATACACATATTTACCAAGCTCTTAGAATGGGGCAGGCAAGTGGCTTACATCCTAGTAAGGCAGACAGAAATACAACATGTAAGTACATAAGTATTATAATTTTAGGAAGTGGTGCATGATATGAAAAAAAAAAAAAAAGGAGAGAAATGTAAGGAGTTAAAGAGAGTGAGTGGGAGACCATTGAAATCAAAGGGCCCCCTTACCAGTGAAGGACCAGCCCTGCCAGCGTCAGGAGAAAATGGCTCTGGGCAAATAAGCTGCAAGTGCAAAGGCCCTGAAACAAAAATGAGGTTGGTGTCCTAAAGGACAACAACAATAGAGTGAGACTGGAGGAAGGAAAGGAAAAGGAGATAGATGTATTATTGAGGTGACACTGGTTAATGAGATAATATAGGTTTAAAGTGTATATTTCTACGATACATGATCTGTATATTGCACTGTATGTCCACCACCCAAAGTCAAACCATCTTCTATTACCATATATTAGGAGACGTACTTGGTGAAGCTGAAGAGGCAAACAGGGAGCCAATCAGTCGAGGCCAGGCTACGACTCTGATTCTATTCTGCATGTGACAGGAGGCTCTGGCCAGGTTACAGGAGGAGTGAGAAGAGGAGGCCACAGTCAAGTAGGCAGGGAACTCGTCACCTGAACAGGCTGCCTTGATCACCCTCAGCCTGTTCGGACCCACTGACCTTTGCTTCTACCCAAAGTGATAGAAAGACAGAGCCCCCCAAATCTCAGCCACCAATACCTCAATACATCCCCTTTAGAACCTTGGGCCTCACAGCAGCTGGGAGGAGGGCTTCCTTTCTGTGGGCATAGTACCTGGCAAAGGACAGGCCCCTCAACACATTTCTGTGGGGTCAGGTACCAAACGGAGGGATCTGGCAGCCACTGGGGTCCTTGTAGGAAACCCCAGATGTCCTGCCTTGCCTGACAGACTGGGCTGAATGGAACAGCCAAGGCTTCAGCCATCTCCTTCTCTTCCTTCCCAGCAGCCAAGTCAATCGGGCAGTGATAGGCCCATGGACCAAGGGCAGATAGGCGAATGGACAGGCGGGGGCGAGTCGGTGGGCACAGGGAGAAAGAAGGGCATTGTCTGCCAAAACCCAAACAAGGGGCCAGGGCCACAATGCAGGGGATTCTTTTGGGAGAAACAGACATGCCTTTCTTTCCACCAACTGCTTCTAAAATAGCCCATTGGATTTGATTCTCTCCTATTTCATCCCAAACAAATGATAAATAAATAAACCTTGGGGAGCTCAGAGTGCTGGAGCCAGGACCCTGAGCCCAAAGCAGACTGGACAAGTCCACCCAGGTGAGCAAGCTGCCTGCCGCCAGGTGTGTGGATATCTGTTGGATGTGGGGTGTGGGGGTGGGGGGCAGGCTCCGGGCAAGTCCTCCCAGACGTAAGGGCAAGCTGCTCAGCTGGTACTGTGCTCAAACCCAAGGGTGTAAATGGTGGAGAGGATGGGGAAGCACATCAGAGGAGAAGGTGCCTGACTGCAGGAAGGCTACCTGGCAGCCCTGGTGGCCACCAAGTCCCAGGAGGTCCCAATGCCTCCTGGTCCCTCAAGTTTCTCTGGAAGTTGAGTCTGGAGTGATTTCACTAGCACCATCTTCCCAGTCCTTCCCAATGCTAAGTGAGGTGACAGAGCAGTGATGTTTCATTCTCCCCAGTTTATAAATGGGGCAATGAGTCTCAGAAGGAACATGCCTTGCTCAAGGTTACAAGGCTTCACAGAATGCCAGAGGTCTCTTCCAATGTCCTTGTTTTCCAGGTCACCAAGGTGGGGCATGAGTGGTAAAGGACACTGCCTGATGCCATAGGAGCCAGGTCACCCGACACCCTAACTCAAATACTCGGCTCCCTCAGTGACCGGACCAGGAGGCAGCCAGTCCAGTCCTACTGCATGAGCCTCCTCTTCACTCCCGGACTCCTCCCTGGTGTTCACTGCCTCTCACAGAAGTGAGCTTCAGCCTCATCTGAAGGAAGCAGAAATTGCACTATGTACCACTGCAGCAAGACACCCCTTTGTCTGGGGCCCCCACCCTGTCATGTTCCCCTCAGTCCCTGGTTCTATGTGCCTGTGGGGCTCTTCCCCTTCTTATCCTAAGTCTCTCCTTCCTTGAGGCCTCAGGGATACCAGCTTCTCCTGGAAGCCTCCCCAGCTCGCTCCCGCCTCCTCTAATCTAGCCCTCGTTATAACTTCTGCTGGCCATCCTGACAGCTGGGCAACCAGCAGCCCGTAGGTAGGGCACAGAGGGCAGCCCAGCTGACCCTCGCCCCACGCCGGGAGCCTGCTGGGCTGCTGCAGGTCTCTGGCCCCACCCACTGGCTGTTGTTCCCTTTTTCTAAGACACTTAACTTTTCCTTAACTCAAATTACCCCTCTTCTTCAACTCTTTTCCTGGCAACCAACGCCCTTGTGCAGACCCCTGTATCTCAGCATCTGCCACCCACTCTGAAACTGACATGGCCATGCTGGTCACCCCCACTACATGGTAAGCCCCTCAAGGGCGGGACACAGTGTGGCTACTCCTCTGGTCTGCACCTGTCCCCACTCATTCAGCATGTGCCGGGCTCAGAATGAGCGGGAGGAATTACCCTGTGCTTACACAACTGCTCTCACATGACTTGTCTCCTTCTTGGGGACACTGTGACCTTCCCATGGGCAGGTACAGTCTTTTGCTTCTCCCCTGCCCCAGGCTCTAGCTCAGGCCACAGGCCCCTCAGGGTTGGGAAAATACCTTCTTTGTTTTCATTTTCTTAGCTTCTGACAGACCATGATTGAAAAATGCCACAGACAACAGCCCAAATCCCTCTGAAAAAAGGGACAAGAGAAGCCAGCCAGGTATGCAGGACTTGTCCCAGTGCAGATGAAGCAGAGAGGGGCCTGGACCAGCTCCGAAGAAGACCCAGAGGCTTTTTGAGAGAGATCAGGGCAGATGAAAATTAAACACATACATACATGCAAAGGCCTAATTCCTCTCGGAGCTTTGGAGAGACACTTTCATAGTTTTTCATGACATCATGTCAAGTGTTTCCAGGCATCACACAGGGAGTTCAGCCCTAAACACTGTGTATTCAAGTCGCACGGTCCTGGCCCTTTGCTCTTAGAATCATAGGGCTCAACACAGGACACAGGACATTCCCTCCTACTGTGCCTTCCTGCCCCTTCTCAGGCCAAAGAGAAAGTCTGCCACTTCCCAAGGCCTCTGGGCTGTGGGGCTGCCAGGCCTCAGGTATCCAGTGTAGCTCTGAGACATGCAGTCGCCTACCAGCTCTATGACTTTGAGCCTGTCACTTGACCTCTTCGAGGCACCCATTGTTCTTAAATAAAACAAAGGCAATTAACTAGTGTATGAACCACTATCCCAAGCTTGCTCTGTGGATTCGTGGAATAAAACGTTGAGAAGGAAAGTGCCCGCCTTGGCGCCTGGCTTCAGAAGGCCCTGAGAAAATTCAAGTTTCCTCCTCCCTTCCCCAGAGCGGGGCTGGTGGCGGAGGAGGACACCCACCTCTCACTACAGTGCTCTTTCCAGTCACTGGCTCTGCTTCCCCCATGGGCACTCCAGGGACTTCAGAGACTAGACACTGAGCTCCATTTTCCCCCTGAGAGGTGGTCAGCTTCTCTTCTTTCAACAGTTCTCATTTTACAGATGCCTATGATTCACTCAAACAAGCATTTCCCCAGGGCCTACTATGTGCCCAGTCATAGGAGAGGTTCAGGTCGCAGCTTCAAAGGGTTGTAGAAACAAGAGATACCAAGTTACAAGAAAAGGCTGGTGAGGGTCACAGCCAGATCAAACCAGAGACAGGAGGACAGTAGGTGACGGGCAACTTGAGATGAGAATGATTTCCAGCAGGTGGAACCATGGGGTGTGTTTTCTCCATCACACTTTCTCTTCCAGTACCTTCCACGCAGGCTGTGGGCTCAAAGGCCCAGGCCGAACACTCAAGTGCTTTTTTAGCCCTCTGTTTGCTCCACCTCCCTTTGCAGAAAGTCTCCTCAATCTGCAGACACCTGAATGCTGTCCATGGCTGCAGCACGAAGGGGGTAGTGGGGGGAGCAGCCCTGCAAAGCTCGCAGTTGGGAGGGAGAACCTTTCATATTGCAGGTAACAGCAGTATTATCTGATAAATGTGGTGGAGAAGGTGGGGGAGGGGCTGTGGGGATGGAAGAAGGAAATAGTTAAAATGGTAGCTGGGGCAGGCAGTCGCCCAAAGCTTTCCAGAAGAGATAAGGCTTGAGTTGACACTAGCTGAAGGTCATGGGGTCGAGCTATGGCAAGAATTTCAGCAGAGGCCCAGCCTGGGCACAGGGGGAAGCTGTGCTCTCCTGTTTGCTTCCCACATCTCTGGCCACTGCGACCCCTCCTCCTGATGCTGCTACACCTTCCCTCCCTTCTCTTGGCCCTGAGGATGACTATTGTCCCAAATGCTACTGTTGGTCTTTTCTGTAGCCTACATCCTGCTCCCTGGAGCCCCACTACCTGGCAGCCTGTCCACCCAGGCCCTTCCAATTCACCTCCCTGCCTAAGCACCCCACCTCCATGCACAAGTCTTCTGTACCTCATCACGCTCTAACCCCAGGGCTTCTTACTTTGTGATGTTTCCTGGTTCTGCTCTCCTTTCCTCACCCTTCCCACTAGGCCTTTGCACTTTTCAGGCTATTGATTGCAATTAAGAAACTGCCTCTAGTCCTCTTCTCCCCCAATCTTTTGCTCCTTCCACCACCCCACCTGAGTCCTGCCCCGCCTTCACAATCCAGCTGTCTGTAGCACAGACATATAGAGTAGTATGAACTCTCTGCCACCATTTGATTCTTTACAACAGTCCCCTCACAAAATGGCTGGTGGCTCTGCCTCCCTAGCGTGGCTTTCAAGGCTCCCTTGCCCTGGCCTTCCCTGCTCAGTTCACCCCCAGGCTCCTTCCCTGCACACACAGCCAGCCCATCCTCACTCTGTTGCAAGCACACAACTTTATTCTTAATCTTGGGATCACATCATGCACAATTTCACCTAAATCTTCACTCAATTCTCTCCCTCTAAGTCTTGACCATTCTCCCATCTCAATTCAAAGCTGTTGTAAAAACCCTCCCACTGCAACTCATTAGCCTCCGATATCCCCAGGCCCTCTGCCTACCTCCCTCCTACTCAGGATGAGGGTAACTGCTCACTCAGCTCCTGCAGGCCTTAGGCTAAGCCCCACCAGGCCAGGAGTCCACTAATCAGCAATGCCAGCAGCAGGCACTTAGGGTCTGCTTGTCATACACTTGACTTCAGTTATGCCTATGAAGAACTCTGGGCAACTTTGCCTCAATTTCCCTACTAGGCAGTCAGATAAGCCCCAGGCCTACCTAGTTGGCTCTGGACCACTCTACCTAATCTTGCCCACTTCCTAGAGACTGTCTGTCAAACTCCCTGCTATCAGTAACAGAAAGAGTGAGTGTATGTATGTGTGTGTGTGTGTGTGTGTCTGTGTAGGTGTTTATTGCTCAGAACCAGAACCAGTGAAAGCTGCTGGTCACTTGATGTCACCTGTGACCTTTTGTCTCTACCACTCTGATAAGACCTGAGGTAGAAACCCTCCCATCAGATAAGACCTGAGGTCTACAGAGAGTTAGTTACAACTTCAGAAACTCAACTCACACTGACCACAGCCCACCAATCAGTCTACTTCATCTTCCCCTCCCCTCAGCCCTTCACCCATTTAGAAACTGAGTTCCCCGAACCCTTAGATCCTGACACCTGGCCATTCCCCGTAATAACAATAACAACCTGAAGGAGATCTAATACTTAATTAGTACTTACTGTGTGCCAGGCACTGTTCCCCACACTACATACAGTGATTCAGGTAGGCCTCACACCAGCATTTGCAGCAGGTTCTGCCATACCTCCACTTCATAGGTGAGGGGACTGAAGCCCTGCTGCTAAGTGGTGACAATAGCCTGTGAACCTGAGGCTCCAGCTTCAGAGAGTGTGCTCTTTACCTCTCTCTTTCTCCCCATATTCCATCCCACCCAGCATGGCCACTGCATACACTGGGTCCGCCGGACCCCTAACAGGACAAGGCACACATGCAGTGCAGGGCTGCATACACATTTGGGTGTTTGCTTCTGTGTCGCATCAAGGCATCATGCAGGTGGGCCTGGTTGCTGATTTACCTGTTGGCGCTAAATTCCTATAATTCTTGTATCTATTCACTTGTTCAATAAATACTGTTTATACACCTGTCTGGGATGGTATGAGCTGTTTCCATCACAGAGCAATGAGCACAAAATGACTTAAACCCTCCCCTCATTTGTGTTTATCTGATGAACGTGCTCCCAAACAGGAATTGGCAGGTTCCTGAGAGCAGGGACCACTTCATAGACAGGTGCCTGGCAACACACATTCACTGCGTAGTCAAGACATGCTTATTGAAGACAGTGACAAAGAGCAAGCAATATCTGGAGGAGGCCTGGCAGTCCTTGACTACCTCCACCCTCAGGTGATAGGCGGTAAGCAGGCGGGAAAGACGGGACTTAGACTCTCCACTGTCTGGAGCTTGCTCTCTAGGGAAAAGGAAAGTCACCTCCCCACCAAAGCCCTTTCGAGGAGAAGAGCAGGCCATTCCTTTAAAGAAAGGCACAGGGAGGGAGCTAGGAGAGCAACCTCAGTTGCCTGAATGTGGGAAAACATTCTGAAGGTCAGAGGAAAGGAAAAAGGTAGGTTAAGAAAAAAACGCAGGCATTTAGCAGTGGAGATAAACGGAGCTGATAACTGGCCTTTGAACACTTGAGTTATTTACTTACTCGCATGCAGTTCTTGTGCGGTTGGGAGTTCCAGCTATTCCCTGGTGCCCTGCTCACACGTGTGGCACATTCTGTACCCGTCTGGCAGCAAAACAGACACCTCCCCTGGCAACTGTGCTCTGAAGTTCCAAACTTCAAGTTTCAAACGCTGATGTGTTCGCATCCCAACACCACCACCACAGAAAAGATCACCCGGAGTTTACTGTGCTGATTCTCTCTGGTAGGGCAAGCTAGTCAACGATGTCTTGTCTGTGATTGGAGTTCAACAAACTTGTGAGGAAATGAACTTGGACCAGGCCCCAAGCTGGACCCACTGAGACTCTTCTGTGAAGCAAAACTGGATGAGGGACAATCAAAGACAAGCGAGGGCCGTGGCAACCGAGAGTCTGCTGTCTGAGGTCCCTTTTGCAAGATGAAGATAATTTGTTCTGGTAAATTTTTTTTTCGCATTCCCTCCGCTTAAACAAACCCTGCCAAAAAGAACTCCTGCTCTGATTGTCCATGGAAAGGTTCCCTGGAATGTTGGACCAAGTCTCTGGAATGTATGGATTTAATGAGCCAATTTGGAAATTAACAGAGATGAAAAGGGAACGTTCTGGTTACATTACACACAGATTCACTACCTGAGTGATCACGGTGGGGGGTGGGGGTGGGGTAGGTACCTTGGAGAATCTCATGAGCAGGCTTAGCACTTTCCAGACCCAAAGCCTTGCAATTTTAGAGTTGGAAAATCAGCAAAGATTGCCGCTAGTCTTGTTGAGGTAAAGACGTAACCTTCGTTAAGAATTCTGACATGCTGAAACCATGGTTTTCAAAGATATTACTGAGCAAAGACCTTCCCACCTAAGGCCTGTGGAGCATCATGTTTTGAAATATTTTCCCTTATGCACTGCAACCCTGACCGGAATGATTCTGTCAGGGTGCCAGTCCAGGCTCCTGATCAGGAAGGAGATTAAGAGTTTGAGACACAGATATTGATGTATTCGGAGGCCAAAAACTTGCCATTTGTGTTATCTCTGCAGTTTTGTTTCCAATAAATATAATAGCCCTTTAGTTGCTTGTATGTTTAATACTGAACAGCCTTGGGATTTCAACAAGTGCTTTCTACTTGGCCAGGGAACTTGGGGTCCTGGCTGGGATTGGTCGCTTCCTCAAGCTTCTCTCATGTTGCAGATGAGGTGACAGATGTGCAGGGAAGGAAGACAACACCCCCATCAGGTATGCACAGGCCTGGGAGGGCCCTGTTCCCCAGTACAGGCAGACGCCATCTCTCCTCATCCTGGGTTCAACCTAATACTTGAGAGCCTCTTCCCTCCATTCAGGGCACCGAGCCATCTGACTGTTATCTTCAACAAATAAATCTTTCTTTTGAGATGTAGTCAGGGACTTTAAACACTGCACATGATTCCTCCTCAATAGTCTTTGATTTTTCTTCCAGGACTTGGTCAAGTGGCTTCAACCCCAGCATCAAGGCTGGGTTGCCGGTTCAACCCAGAGTCCCTGGGGAGAGGGGAAGCCTGGTCAGGTGGTTTCCCCCAAGGGCACATGTCTGACTTTCCTGAGAACTGGGAGGCTGTCCCCTCTGCATTTCAAAGTGATGAAAATATATGGCAGGGTCCAGGACCAGGCTACAGATGCAGACTTGCAGTGAAGCACCCCCTCCTTCTAAGGCCCCCTGTGGGGCCAGAGAGTCTAGTGAACTCCCCTGGAGGACATGAAGGCAGAGCGAAGACCCAGCCAGATGCCCCCTGGCTCGCCTTGGTAACATCTGACATATGACTGCCCCTCCCTCCTATGTCCGGAGGATGGCTGCCCAGCTGACCCAGCCCTGGCCCCTCCCCACCTGGGGATGGAACTGACCTCTGAGGGAATCTGTTCTGGCAGGACCTCTGACAAGGAACCCATTATGTAAATGTAACTTCATATCCTCTTCAGTTCATGGGGAAATGGGGTTCCACCTGCCTTCTGAACACACTGTGGTCTGGGGCTAGCCGGCACCCTGTGGGTTCCTGCCACCTCTAACTGTTAAGTATTCCAGGTCATAGAGAACTGAAGTACTCAAAGCAGGTTCTGGAAACTTGCAACAGTCCCTGAGTCATGAAGAACACAGAAAGGAAGGAAGACTTCCCCTCTCTTTACCCTCCCTACCCAGCCAAGAAGACAAGGGGATGATTTTGCAGGCAGACACTCCTCGCTGTTTACAAAGGAGGGAACAAACCCAAACAAATAAAATGGCCAAGCCACGCTCAGCATCACAGCCACACGAAATGATGTGTGTTACTTGAACAATTGTTTGGTGTGGTTTACAAAGAGCCTATTAAACAGCAGGGAGGTGGCAGGCCTGCCCATTTTGACATCTGGAAGCAACAGCCAGGCCATGGGAACCCAGAAGGCCATGGCCCAATGTGGACATGGACAGCCAGAGTCTACCACATGCCTTCTGAAAGGCACTAGCCCATGCTTGCCCACAGCTAGGCTCCTCACTTGCCTAGCTGTCAACTGACACCAAAGGAAATGCCACCCATTCCTAGTTGTGTAAGATGAAAGTCTCACCTTAGAAGCCAGGAAGGGACACAACTACTCTCAGCTTTTGGTGTGAATGATGAAAGGTGGTGCTTCCTAGGATGTCTGGTGAACATGACAGGGACCTCAGGAATGGAGGCCTACCCAGGAAGAGGGGGCCCAGCTTAGCCTGGGTTGCCCAAACAAAATACCATAGACAGGGTGCCAGCATGGGTCTAGTGAGGGCCCTCTTCCTGGCTTGCAGATGGCACCCCTGGGCTGCATCCTCACATGGCAAAGAGAGAGAGCCAGCGCAAGCTCTCTGGTGTCTCTTTGTATGAGGACACTAATCCCATCGTGAGGATACCACCTTCATGACATCACCTAACCCTAATGACCTCCCCCAGGCCCTTTCTCTAAACACCATCACACTGGGGATTAAGCATTTTTAACATGTGAATTTGGGGAGGACACAAATATTCTGAATTGCTGGATGCAGTGGGTATGAGGATTTATATTTCAATAACATAGCTTTGCTCAGTCTTAGGAAGAGATTTTAAAAATCAATCAGGTCAATACTTCAAATATACATAGTTTAGTATACATCAATTATACTGTAATAATGTTGATGAAATTTCAAAAATTTAAAACCCAGGTGAATCACTTGGCAGATGTTTAAATCTCCTCAACCAAGAGCCTAGAGGAGCAGTCAGTTACCTGGCCTTGTAAGAACAGCTCCTGTGATGGGAAGTCACAGCACCCAGGGCAGCTGTTCCACCTTTTGACTTCTCTATTAGCTGATTCTTCCTCTACTGAGCTGAAATCAGCCTCCTGGAAGCTTTTATCCACTCATCTGGGACACAAAGAGCACACTGAATCCCGGTGCCCAGACAGAGCTGCTCAGAAGTGAAATTAACTGAATTACCAAGCCCCACCTCCCATGGCTCACAGGTCTACGTGGAGAGACAGGACACACACACACAGGAACACTTCATGCATCCAGAAGTCCCATGTTTAGTAACTCCCATGTCCAGAACACATGCTCAAACAACAAAATTTACACTACACTGCATTCCTACACTGGGCTGCCAGGAGAATGGCTCAGTATTTTCATTGGAGATTATTTAATTTAGCTTTGAGCTCACCTTTAATAAATCTGGTTCTCTGACTTGCAGTTCACAAAAGATTAAAACCAGCCAATACATTGCAAAGGAGACTGGCTTCAGTTAGAAGTCAAAACCTTCAGTCTGACTCTGCTAGGGGAGCCCCCTCAAATAGTCACTGAGATGCCCAAAACTAGAGAATGACAGCAGCCTAGGGTCATCCAGAGAAAAGGCAACCCCTGTTACACACCTCTCCCTGTGTCTAGGGCCAGTGGGGATGATGCCAAGTCATCTCTGGGTCTGACAAACATACTTTTTAAAACTCCCCATCCAAACTTGTATGTCAGCTAACATCACAATGCCTAAGGGTTATGATTTTATTATCTAGATAATTCATTTTTGATAGAAGTGCTCACTCGAAACTGCTGTCACCTAAATGAAGTGTTGCTGGGTGTTATCTCTCAGGGTACAGTGTGGTTTTCAAGAACAAATAATACTGATGATTACAATGCATGGTGCAGTGATGGCCATGTGGTGGGCACCACCCTGGTTGACTGATCCCCATGGTTCCCGGAACAAGGCAAGACAGTATTGCCTAGTAGAGATACTTTACCTGCTTTCATAGTGATAAGAACTGCTGAAATTAGCATATTAATGTTTGATTCAAAACAAATAACACCCCTGCCTTGCGATAACGAGGCATTCATGACCTAGATGCACATTTCCTCATGAATATTTATTTTTAATTCTAATTTACTCACTAACTCCTTTTCCTAGAGAGCTCAGGAAGGTAAAACTGCAGGCTGCTCCTTTCTATGATAATAACTGTGGTGTTTTTCCTCCCTCCACCACCTGAGATCCCAAGCTCCCCAAAAAGTTGCCAGGAGGTCAGACGCTTAGACAGGAGTGGCCAAGAAGGGAGGATAACTCTCAGTTGTCGGGGCAGGTGGAGGAAATACAGCTCATGCTAAACAATGGTTAATCCGAAGTCACTCACCGTCAGTTGAGGAAAAAAGACTGACACCCAGGTAGGCACATGCACGAACACGCACACACACACCAAGACAACAGCACTCCTTGGAGTCACCTGAATGGCTCAGCTCAGCATGCGGGAGCCCCAAGGACAGTAGCACCGGCAACCTTAGGGGTCATAGGCCGCTCACGTTGGACAAGGCTGTCTCTGGAGGGCAGGGTGGGGCTCCTTTAGAACCTCTTTCCCCTGTTCCATTCCTATTTTCATGGCACACATTACTTTCCAACCTGTCTGATTTACTTATTATGTTTATCATTTGCTGCCTGTCTGCCCTGACTAGGACATAAGGTACACAAGGGCCCAGAACACTGTTTTGTTTTGAAGCACTCCCCTCACAGAGCTGCGGTCAGCAGTAATTTGTCAAATGAATGAGCAATGTATGGGACGCTGATCCTGCAACCTGAAGAAAGTTATGAGCCCTGAAAAGCACCTGGTACAGATATGCAGCCAGCAGGTTCTCCTATGTCCGTCATTAATTCATTCACGGCCTTGTGTCCCAGTAAGTCCAGCAGAGCCTCAGAATCATTTTCAACCCACGGTTTTGGGGAATGGAGGGAGGTGATGTCTTCTGACCTGAACAAGTTCAAATAAATGCTCCCTACGAGTCTCCAGAATGCAGCCTGCACGAGACGGGGCCTGGACCACCTTTCAGAGACTCAGTCAGCAGTGACTTGCTCAAGGTTACGTAGCCAGCAAGGGGCAGGCTTAGTATTTCAACCTAGGCTCATCAGTAACCATTTTACTGATGAGGAAACAGGCTGGGAGAGGTCCAAGACTTGCCACAAGTCACAATTCAGGGATTCATGAATTACTGAACTATCACTCCTCTAAGCAAGGGACTGCCTCTCAGCCATCGACATCTCCTTGGCATCCATCTCCGAGCCTGGCCCAAAGCAGAAGGAATGAAGGTGTGAACACAAAGCCTAAAACCCTGGACAAGCTGGTATAAAAGGAAAGTTCAAATATAATTGGAATTCACAAACTTGGGTAGCTCCTGCAGAGCCAGCTGTGGATTTCAGCCGGAGGGCAAACAATGTTGTCCAGGTCCCAGGTGAGACCAGAAAAGATGACACTCGTCTCTCACATTCCAGCCCTTCTGCCTGCCAACCTGACCCTTGTTCCAAAATGTATGCGGAAGGATCCCACAGACCTCGCTTGAAGATCTATCCAGCTTCAAGTACTCATAGACCCTTAATGATCCCTGGGGAATGAATGAATGGGTAAATAGTTGAATTACCAGAGACTTTTATTATCAAAGTTCTCATAATCAACCCCATGGACAACTTTGTTATACATATATTCACTGAACATTTATTAATTACCGCTGAAGGGGCAGCGTGCTAGGCTTGGGGATGCAGCAGGGAGCAAAATAATAGCAGCTTTCTAACAGGTGCTTTGACCTTCATTTCCGCTCATGTTAACCACTCCGCACTTCTTTTCAAATTCACCTTTCCATAGCTAGTTTAGATCTCATCCCTCTGTGCTCACCAACTTTCAATGCCTTTTAGTACCTGTTGGAGAACAACCAAACTCCTTACACTGACATTTAGGATGTTCTGAGATTGAGCTGAAACCCTTCTGCCAGCCTCACCGCCTGTCCCTTACTCCCTCTTACCCTCCATTACCTATGTGATGGGCCAGCCCCTGCCTGAGGGGCCCTTCTCTTCTGTACCAGTCAGCTACTGCTGTGTTATAATACAAATCGCCCCGAGGTTTTGTGACTTAAAGCAGTGATTCATGTTTTTTCATGGTGGGTCAGCTGGGGGGTTGGCTGATCTGGGTTGGCCAGTCCAGCTCTTCATTGTGGGAAGGGCAACTGCTACATGGGGGCATCTTCTTCTCATGGTGGCAGCAGCAGCACAGGAGGGCAAGCCCAATTAAATGTCACGTTAAGGTTCTGCTCCCTTCATGTCTCTTGGCCAAAGCAGGTCACATGACAGAGCCCAAAGTCCAGGAGCCAGGAGGTACCCTTTGCCCGACATAAAAAGCCAAAGCAAGTCATTCAGTGAAACCCTACCTCACTGCAGGTTCGGGGAAGGGGGAAGGGAGTAAATATTTTTGAACAATGATCTAATCTAATACCCAACCTTTGCCATAATGGAATTGGTCGGTACAGTAAAAGCAATGGAAGGCTGGGTTTGTATCATGGCTACACAGCTGGTATGTTTCTGAGGGCCTCCAACACAGTATACTCCTCAAATACTTCACTCATTCAACACATATGCACTGAGAACTTGCTGTGTGTGGGAATGCCGTGGCAGCCCCTGAGCCAAACTGGTGACTAAATCAGGTAGGGCCCTGATCTCTTGGCCCAGCAAATGAATCTCTTAACCCCCTGAGTACCAGCTCTTCCACCCACAAAGTGCAGAGAAACAACCTCACAAGACATGAGAAAACCATGGGAAACCGACTTGCTGCGTGCAGTTATAAGTGGAGAAAGGCCTCTATCAAACACCATTTATTCCCTGATGCCCAGGCTAGTGAATCCTGTTGGAAGTGATCCCTCACCAATCTGAATTGTTAAAACAATTCATTGCCACGTGGTTAAAGGCTCATCCAATCAATGACAATTTACTGAGGTCTGCCTTGTGCCAGGTAAACCTGCCCATGCCCAAGTCCCTACCTCCCAGACATATATTCTAACAGGGAAGACCACTGTCTTCTTCCGGCGTTTCTGTCAGCACCCAGCCCAGCACCATGTCCACAATAGGTGCTTAATACCCACCACTGACCAGGACTCCAGAACCTCCTCAATTACTTTTCTTACTCTTTCCTGGAAACAGCCTCAATGACTGAGATTTCCACCCAAGCCTTCCCATTCACCCAGAAAGAAAAATGCAGTTAATCAAAGCAGTCTGGGCTTTTCTTTCCATTCCCACCACCCCTCCACCCCCACCCCAGAGTGAAACCTCCCTAAGTGATTAACTGTTATAGTAAGGATTTAGCATATTTACCTAGTCAAAGGCTGCGCGTTTGTGCTATCTCATGGAACACAAACAGACTGAAGAGCCAGCAGTGAGATGGACTATCAGCAGAGGCCATCCAGGAAAAAAAAACAACAACAAAACCTCCAGATAAAAAAGGCCCTCTTGGTCTCAGTCAGTAACCTCTAACCACACACAGATGGAGCTATGCATGTAACCAATGGTGCCTTCCCAGCAAAAAAGACCACTCATTAAGCAGTTATAAAAATTATTGTTATTATTAGCAGTATTGTTCTTATTACAATAAATTAAATGCTGGCCAGAAATTCAAAAGTCTTTCTTCAAGTTCAGGCTCCTTCCAAGTTTTTCTTAGACGCTGCTCCTATTTGGCAGTGGTTCTTCACGGCCCAGAGGAGACACTGATGTCCACAACCTCTTTGGGAGTGGTTATCATCTTACCTTCCAGTCTCTCGCTCGTCCAGCAGATAGGTTTTGAGCACCTGTTCTGACCCTATGCTGCTCTATGGACAGATCATAGTTTAACCTCTCCAACTCTTTCTCCCCCATATTACCTAAAAAAAAGCCTAGCCACATGGCCCAGTGCCTTCATGCCTTTCAAACTGACAGTGTTTCCACCTCCTCCAGGGGGCCCTCGCTGATGCTTCCAGGCATCCCTGGGGACATTAATTCTCTCACTTGCGGCCAACTGCACAGGTATGAACATGTTACCCACATTTTGTCCCCTGCCCACCTATACCAGGACGATGGCTCATGCCTAAGACAGCATTACACAGTAGTTGGTGCTCAATAAATATTTGTTACTGACTCTCCCGTAGATATAACTCAATACAAACCAATATATACTTTCTTAATGGCAGCTGGACCATAAAAGAAAATAATTCCTGTAAGCTGGGCACTGGAAGATGGAGGAAGGTATCCGCTCAGTGCCTGGCACACACCCTGAAGGAGCAGCAGGTGGCCGGGCCCCTCAATACCTGGTACACTCTCCACATCCGTGCCGCCTACCATGGACATCTGCCATCTGCAATAGTGTAAACTACTGAGGAGAAGGGAGGCATTTGAATCAAAAAGCAGGACATTGTTCCTATCCTTCCAGGTAGGTGATGCATCCAAGAGGGGCTGCTAAGAATGGTGCCAACTAATGGGACTTTGGTGGAGCTTTTCTAATGAACCCTCAGTATCTCTATTTTTACCTTTTAAATTTGCTCCTCCCTCAGCCTCCCCTGATTCCATTTCACAGTACCACCACCTGCAAGCATCGTACCTGTCTCCTGCTCTCTCTGGAAGCAACTCAGCAGATGCATTGTCAGCTCTGCCTCTAAAACCCACTTCTACCTGCTCCTCCCAGGTCCAAGCCACTGTCATGCTCCACCTGGATTATTCCAACAGCATCCATCCCGTCTCCCAGTCTCCTCCGCTCTTGTGCCCAGGGGGTCCTTTTGGCACACCACAGCCAAAGCCAGCTTTTATACATAAATGCAAATCAGATCTTCCCCCACCTGAAACCAATGGCTTCTCCCGTTAGAATAAAATCCAAATGTCTTCCGGTTATCTGTAGGCCCAGCAAGATCTCACCCCACCTCCTCTGCTCCATCTCCTGGCATTGTTTCATGCACACAGGGCTCCAGTCACCGTATCCTTTCTGTTCCTTAAGTGGGCCTCAGGGCCTTGGCATCTGCTGCTCCTCCGCTCAGGATGTGCTTGCCCCAGGTGTTCAGAGCCCTTTGGGTTCAGCTGGAAATGCCTCTTCTGGAAGCTGCTCCTCTGCACCCCTCTCCATCCCCTACCACCCCGGCCCCTCTCTAGCCTACTGCATTTTTTTCCCTTTATACCCCTTATCAGGCTTTTCAAATTATTCACTGTTAAACCCTCACTTGAATGAAAGGTCCATGAAGGAAAAGGAGCTCTTCTGTCTCATTCACCACTATACATGTGCTTTAAGCATCTGTAACAGTGCCCAGCACACAGTGAGCATTCAAAACACATTGACTCTCAGGGAACAAAACTCCCCACTCCTTAGGTGAGGGCTGCCCATAGGGACATCTTTCCAAAGTGCACAATATGGAAAGATGATAAAAAGCATAACTTTACAGAAACCTGACAAACAGTGCTTCAGCCCAGTGATCAAGGTTAATATCAACAGTGGTAAGTCATGTTGTTAGTACATGCCATTGATATATGAAGAGAATGGCACTTTATCTGTAATCTTCCTCCTCCAAACATATAACCCCACTCTAATCATAAGAAAACCATCACATAAATCCTAAGTGAGGAACCAGTATTTGATCAGGACTCAGTGTCAAGGTGATCAAATGAAAGGGAATCAGAAAAACTGTCACAGCCAAGAGGAATCAAAGGAGAGATGACAAGTACATATACTAGGGTATTATGGAACATAAAAAGGACATTAGGGGGAAAATGAGGAAATCTGAACCAGGTAAGGATTTTAGTTAATAATAATAGAGCAATATCAGTTCATTTATTATAACAAATATGCCATAATTATAGGGGAAACTGGGTATGGGGAGGTCTTTAAATCATCTTCGCAATATTCTGTAAGTCAAAAACTATTCTAAAATTTAAAAATCTATTTTATAAAACACATTTGTTACATGAGTGAATATACAGCAATAAAAGCTGCAGAAATATTTTTACATTTTTTGGTAAGATGTACTGAGTGAGCACAGCCCCCAGTATGATGCTAGATACCAATGAATCCATGAGACCAGTTTCTGAAGCTGAGCACTTCTGGGCCACTCTGTTTGTAGCATTATTTTGCTAACAACACATTCTGAAACACTGTAAAGGCAGCGCTCCTCTAACTGAACTTCCAGTGGTTCAAAATAAAGAGAGTTGGGTCAAGAACCAAAATGACAAATCCTGCCCTGTTTGAGGAAGAATCACACGTTCCCACTATGCTCAAGTCAATCAAGCCACTAGCACTGCTGAGGACCTCCTGTGCACCCAAGCTTCATTTCAGTTTAGCAGCCAAGTCCTGTCCCAGATGGGGGCTCAAGTCCCACCCACAGTGAAGCTAGTCCAACATAAGACTCTCTTCCAAGGGATCGAATAGAACTGTAGAGACTACATATGAATACATAGGTATTCACAGAAGACTGATCTAAAGAGCTGGGGCAATCAAAGAAGCCTTACTGCAGGAAGGACCAAGTTGGATCTGGAATTGGAAACAGGATTTAGAAAAACAGGAGGAAGGAGAGAGGGTACTGCAGGCAAAGGTCATAGCATGAGCACAGCCAGGGTCTCCAGGACTGCCTGCAGCGAGCAGTCTAATTAGGGCTGCAGCATGACTTAGGGGAGCTATGGAAGAGGAAGTCTATAGGCTGAGCTGGGGCCAGACCAGAAAAGGCCTTGAGATCCTCTCAGAATTTTGAGGTCAAAAATCAACACCTCCTCCACAGAGGCTTCCCCAAAATGCCTTGGCCACAAATAAGCCCTCCCTTCTCAGGGTCCTTCCCCAGAGCTCTGAACAGAGATGATTTCTGGCTCCATTCTTGTGATATGCTGTTTGCATGCCTGTTCCATCTCTCCCAACCACCTTTAAACTTCCTAGGGGCAAGATCGTTTCCTATCTCATCTCAGTTTGCTCTAAAAAGTCTCACACATGGTGAATGGATAAAGGGAAGGGGAAACTGACTGCATTATGAACTAAGAGGCCAGGACTTTACCCATCACACAACAGGGAAGTCTACAAGATTTGTAGAAAAATCTAGGATTGGTCAATATGATGATATCTCCTTTACCATCTCACCAACCCCTTCCTCTGCTCCGTCTTCCTTCAGCACTTACCCTACACTCTGACTTGTTTATTGTCTGTCACATCTCAGTCATTCAACAAACATTATCCAAATGTCTACAGGTATATTCAAGGTGCTAAGGATACAGATACCAGAGACAAAAATATACTTCCAGGGAGCTGACGTTCTAGTGATGGGGTGAAAGGCAATAAATGAAATATGTAAAGATCATGGAATGTCAATTGGTGATAGGTCCTGCAGAAGAAGGATAGAAGGGAGTGATTAGCAATTTTATATAGGGTGGTCATGGGGGAGACCACCTTTGAACAAAGATCTGCTGGAAGGAAGGTTGGGACAGACATTTTTTTCTTCTATGTTCACTGGTATATAGTTAGTACCTAGAACAGTACCTGGCATAGAAGAATGAATGTGTTGGGAAGGTTAATGCATTTGTCTAATTAAACTTTTATTTTGAGATAATTACAAATTTAAATGCCATTGTGAGAAATAACACCCTTCACTTAGTTTCCCCCATATGCGACGTATTATATAACTAAAGTACAATAATATCAAAACCAGGAAATTGACCTTGATATAATCCACTGAAGTGATTCAGATTTCACCAGTTTTACATGTACTCATGTGTGTATGTGTGCATGGTATATTTCATCTTATGCCATTTTAAGGGTTAATCCACTTATAACTAGAAGACCTCTTGAAGAGTCACTGAGCAATCTGGACATTTTCACATACATGAGCTCCATTAACCTTCACAACCATTCCAATAAGGTAGGTACTTTATCCCCATTTTACATATGTGAAAATAGCAGGGCTCAGAGAAGGGATTTGTTGGCAGCCACACAGTTGACAGGCAGGGAAACCAGAACCCCAAACCCAGGGCTGTCTGGTTCCTTCCCTGGGGCTCTTTCCTGAGTACATGAATGGACTGAATGAAATGAAATAAGAGGAAGCAGGGACCCAGAGGAAGACCAGGCTTTAGGAGACATTGGAAGGGAAAGGAAACGAGGGAGAAGTGGATGAGGATGTCTCTGGGATTCTGAGTCAGGGAGAACAGAAGCATCATTCACTGAAAGAGGAATGGAAAATAGGATTCTGAAGGAGAGAAGGGCTCAGCCCAGATGTGATCTGTGTGATCCTGTACAAATTGATTTGCATCTCGGTATCCATATTTCTCATTGGAACAGGGTTGAGAACGGCCACCGTTTGATCTAAGGCCAAAGGGTGATGTAAAGGGTGAGGCAAAGCAAAAGTGACAAAACCAGAAAGAAGGCAACCCAACCCAGCAGTCCAGACTGCTTGTGGTCTCCCTAATAAAATGACTGGCTGGCTTTCCCAAAGATGAAAATGCAGAATTTAGGTCAACACACACAGAGAATCTCACTTTGTTTACAAGAGACAGAGAGTGGGTGTTCCTATTAAATGCCTTTGCATTCCAGCAATGACGAGAGCCCAAGGCTGTTTACCACTTTGGGTATTTACTTTTCTCATATACAAATCAGCTCCGGGCCGTCAGCACTGACGCCACCTCACAACCAGGCCCTCTGCCGTCCTTGCTCTTCCCTAGTGAGTGCCCACACATGGTTTGAATTTATTGGTTTTAGCAGCCTTCATTTATATTGTGTGTGGATCACAAAATGACCAGCAAACAGAAGCTCTGATCTGTGCCCTAGAAAAAACACAGAAGCGTGAGGAAGAGGATCGAAGAGGAGACCTGGGAAGATGGCTTTAGTCCTAGGAGAAGTGGCTTCCACCCACAGGGGGTCCCGTGGCAGCCCGTAGGGCCCTTGTGAAATTGAAGGACGAGCAGGAAACTACAGCATCACCGGGAGACTGTCAGAACATGAGGGAGAGAAGGCGCTCAGGTGGTCACAGCCACCCGAAGCCAAACACCTGGACATGTGGGAATAATGCAGAGGTACGGTTGGGGACCTGGCTAACTCAGGCGATGATGCACGGACACAGGCAGTGATTTTACAGCTGCTCACAGCCTCCCTGATCCAGGCTTAGGCAAACCCAGATCCATTAGATGAGGTTCCTGCCCTCAAAGAACTTCAGACTATGAAGAAGGCAGACCCGGAAACATATAAAAGATAAAAAAAATTTAGCCCTGGCTGATAGCACAGTGGATAAGGTGCCGGCCTGCGAACCCAAAGGTCGTAGGTTCGATTCCCCAGCCAGGGCACATAACAAGGTTGCTAAACCAGGTCTCCAGTCAGGTCTGTGGCTGGAGGCAGGTGAAAAGCAACCATACATTGATGTCTCTCTCCCTCTCTGCCTCTCTCCCTTCCCCTCCTTCTAAAAATAATGAAATAAAATCTTAAAAAAAAAAAAAAAAAAATTTAAAACGCCCTTCTCCAGGAAGGTCAGAGCCAGCTGAAAAAGCAGTTTCGCAGCAGTGGGGTGCGGCTTCTGGTTTACCAAGCACTCTCACGCCTACTGAAGGGGCTAAACTGGGAGGAACCTGCCTGGATTCGAACAGCTGACTCTAATTCCGTTCGTGCCATATACAGGCCATTTACGGACCACAGATCGTCCCCCCCCCCCCCCCCCCCCCCCCCC